>CM031957.1:8853828-9391328 GCA_018749465.1 Paracanthobrama guichenoti
CATTTTTGTATTTAATCTCACTTTATTGACCAATGTACTTGCTGCTGACCTTCAATGATTGTTAAACATGATTCAGCAAAAATTACACTAAACTAAAAAACAGCTTTCCTCTCCTGCGTCTATTCTTCTGTAATCTAGAATGGCAGCAAAGCTAAAAGGTTTGTTTGAGCTGCTCCCTCTACTGTACACGTGTGGATTTGCATTTCCTTCAGCCTGAGGATTATTATTTCAATTTTGGTGTGAATGGATCTTTACATTTGCACCAAAATATAACTTTTTTGTTATAAAAAAAAAAACAACAAAAAAAAACAAGCCTAGCCCAGGTGAGAAAAAGTAACGTAATGCATTACTTTTCGTAAAAAAAGTAACTAAGTAACTCAATTAGTTACTTTTTAACAGAGTAACAGAATATTGTATTGCATTATTTTTCAAAGTAACTTTCCCCAACAGTAAATGACATTTGTATATATTCTAAATAAAAGATATAGATTGTACTGAATTTCAGCATGCTAATTTTGCTCAAGACTCTAAGTCCACATCATAAAAACAATAAACTATGCTTCAAACCACACAATTTTGCGATGCTGTTTGCAAATGTTTGTTGGAACTATGGTTTTGGGAAACACTGACTCGTTGCGACTCGTTGGAACACTTAGTTGGCTAATGATGCTTTTGGGAAACACACCCCAGTTTATTGTAATAGAGGGTATGCACTGACATCACTTTCCTGCCAGAACACGAACCCCTCAGCCGGACTGAGTGGCAAAAGAGCCTGCTGCATGAATGGATTTAATAGGGGAAACTGCGAAAATGCTAGTTAAACAAACGATTATCAGTTTAAACTAAAATTTGGACTCCATATAGTGTTCCTTACAACTTACCCAACATCCAGTGATCCAAGGATTTTGACATGCAGCCAGGAATCATGTTTCCTGACATTTATTTGTGCCTGATTTCAACGACGAAGCCCTAAAACTTGTATAGTTTTTGTCAGTGCTTATTTAAAAACATCCAGTCATGCAGAATATAAGATGGTAAATATTTAACTGATGAGTTGTCAATCTAATATATAACAATACAATATATAGAGTATGATTTTACCCCAAAATTCAACATATTGACACAAAATGATAACTGCAAATCCACATTTCGACATTAAAGCTTATCCATCAGTTTGACTGAATGAGCTGTCAATTTCCTTTCATGTTTTATTTTCAGACATCATGAGAATAACGTAACACTTGATATTTTAACGTGATGTTATAACAAGAAAATCTTATTTGAGATTAGCTCAAAGATTATTTTCTTTTTCCTTTGCATTCCGCTGTAATAGTATGAAAAAGGACATCATATACTGCACATTTGTGGTCTGTTCTCCCGATTTAATTTACGTTATATTCCATTAATAATTCACTGGAATGAACGAAGAATCTCTCGTTTTTCTCCTCAAATCCTCACGTCTCTTTCCAGGTTTGTTTTCACAGGTAAAGACAATTTATTATCTGTCAAAAAATGACAGAAAACACTTTGAAATAGTGTTCCACAATGCTGAAATTGATGAATTTTTGATTAAGGGCAACAAATATTACATAATACAGATATATTACTAAAGTGATATTTAACCCGTCCGTTATTGCTGTGGAAAGAATCACGCTTTTGGGGTTATTCATGGTCTGATGGAAGTACCTTGTTATGCTTTGACACTTTTAAATGTCCTTTTAATGTTCGATGGTTAAAGGGTGAGTAGAATAATGCCACCTCATTGTACCTAGTTTAAAAAAAAAGAAGGTATTATTGTGTTCATAGAGTGAGCCTTTTACTGATTGTTTACAGCTTCAATGGAAGTTACACACATAATTCGCACAAAGCGCCATTAGCCTGGGTCCGCCCTCCTACATACGTCCGCTCAATTTTCATTCGCCTTCAGTGCTCCGCCTGGGATTGTGGTATATTCTCTGGTTTTCTCCAGTCAAATTTTAACTGGTCCAATCAGCGAACAGAGGGAGTGGCTGATAACGATGACGTTGATGTCGTGCGCTAGTTTGAGATGACATACGTCATGACCAAACGTTAGCGATTGGTTATGGCAGATCCAGAGTGGCTCTGGGCAGATCCTATAGTTTCATACTTCAACAGAGTACCCGCCTTCAAGGAAGTTAACGCTTGCCAATGGAGAGTGGCCAGACTCTCTGTACAAATGAAATGTATGAGAGTCAGGTAGAACCAGGATAATGGGGCGTAGGAATAAGGTGGATTTGTACAGTCAATCAATTTGTAGTCAATGCTGCCGCTCAGTCTTTTTGTCACTCAGTGGGCGTAACCGCAGTTACACCGGACATTGGTGACGTCATGTGCATACCCTCTGTATACTGATTCATTCAGGAGTCACTGACTGAATCATTCACTCAACAGATTAATTTATGTATGAGTGAATTATTAAATCATTGAATTAACTGATTTTAAAAAAACTGTTAATTTATTCAGGAACAAGAAGCAATTGAATCAGTCACTAACTGATTCGTTCAAAAACACAGCTTCATTCAGAACACCATTACTGTGTGTTGCTCAAAGATGTGTAACACTTTATGCTGTGCCTTTGTTTGTTTGGAACTATTTTCATTGGCAGAGCAAAAACAGACAAAGTAACTGCCAATATTGTGTGTAAAATGTAAGTATTTACTGCATCACCAAGCAAGCATGTTGTTGGTATTGCTTATTTAATGAACTTTAGTTTACTGGTGTAGGGCAGTATTTTAACATCACCTTTAAAATAAATTTAGAGCTGTTGTAGGGATGGGCAATATGCCAGTAGACACGATTAACTGGTAGAAATTTGTCAACCGGGTAGAGATTTTAACCCTATCGCGGTTAAACTTGTGTGACGTTGCTGTGCTGCGTGCCACGAAAGCTTATCATTTGCATGTGTTTTCAAGCATTGTGGTTTAAAGACAGGTAATTTTAAACCATTGAAGCGCAGTTAGCAGTGAAAGACAGTTCATTTCAGTATATGTGCACTCTCTCTGAGAGACTGTTTCTCAGCGCTCTCTGAGACACGCGATATAAAGCCGCTGCCGCGTGAACTGAGTTCTTTTTGCCGTCTATGGGCTTCAGTGATTAAATACACATACATGTGTCAAAGTGACATGTATTTGCAAGTTAACAGTCATTTTTCTAAAGTGAACATAAACTGTTGAGAAAGAAAACAAAACAAATACAATGGGTCTGTGCAGTCAGTCTTAAAGTGACAGCATCCAAATGTACCTGCTGTCATTAGCAGTTAATCAAAAAGAGAAAAGTATTCCAAGTATTTCCAAGTATTGATTTTAGGTTGGGAGAAAATTCTGATTAATCATCTGTCCACTACAGTGGACATCTTGCATCAATAGCTATATTTCAGCTACAGTTCATATTATTACTATGACTGTTGTTTTTGAAAATACTTGATCTGCAGTAACTTTTTTTACTGTAAATAAATGTTTTTGTTTTATTAGAATGTAATTTGCATTAACATCAAAAAGTAATCTGATTACGTAATGCACGTTACTTGTAATGTGTCACTTTACTCGTAACATCAAACAGAAATCTGATTATGTAATGCACATTACTTGTAATGTGTCACTTTACTCGTAACATCAAAAGAAATCTGATTACATAATGCTTGATACTTGTAATCCATTACTCCTTGCATCAAAACGTAATCTGATTACGTAAACCACAGTACTTGTAATGCATTACTTTACTTATAACATCAACAATGTAATCTGATTATGTAATGCATGTTACTTGTGATGCATTACTTTACTAGTAACATCAAAAAGTAATCTGATTACATAATGCATGTTACTTGTGATGCATTACTTTACTAGTAACATCAAAAAAGTAATCTGATTGCATAATGCATGTTACTTGTGATGCATTACTTTACTAGTAACATCAAAAAAGTAATCTGATTGCATAATGCATGTTACTTGTGATGCATTACTTTACTTGTAACATCAAAAAGTAATCTGATTACATAATGCATGTTACTTGTAATCCATTACCCCCAACACTGCTCATTTAAAATGAGATTGAAAACACCTGATCGCTAGGTTTTCTCAGAGGAGAATATGGTAGAAATGTGTCCATCTTGAACATAATCAGAAATATCAGATAATAAGGGTAAATCTACATACTCTGGTACAATGGAGGAGCATCTGAATTGGCTTTCCACAGTTGTATCTTGACAGGTTGTAGAGATCTCTGATGGAAAGATATGTGAAGTTCAACTTGTATGAAGTTCAATTGCATTTTGCAATATTTCACACACACATAATATATATTATATTATATTATATTATATATTATATTATTATTATATATATTGCCATATATTATTTATTTATTTTTGTATATATTTTATAGTTTTCAAATGATTTTATTAATTGGTTTGTTAAATACATACAATATTGCTGTGTTATTTCTGTATTATGTTTAATACAGTATATCAGTTGAAACCATAACGCATGCTGTCCACTCTAGTGGACATCTGAAAATTTCTTTGAAAAATATGTTTTCATGCCCTAAGAGCAATAAAAAAATCTTCAGGAAAAAAATCCTGACTGAGGTTATAATTCATGCATGAAAGGGTTAATTTACACAATAAAGACAGTACAGTGTTTTTTTTACATACATATACATTTTTTTACTAAATAAGATTATTTCTTATATCTTGTGCTTGAAGTTTTTCAGGTAGGTCGATTTCATTTGTGTCTTTGTTCTGTTGTAGTTTGTTTTCTTTTCTCTTTCTTTATCACTCTTTGCTTGTCTTCAGTAACCTTGAGTTTTTTTAGGTTAGTATTAGTTTTTAAATTATATTGAAAATGGCGAAAAGAATTATGAAATTTCAAAGGTATCAAAATGTTGATAATATAACCTTGTTTAAAGGAAAATTAACTATATTGTGATATATATCGTTATGGTGTAATAAAATTATTCATATCGTGATATAAGATTTTGGTCATTTTCGCCCACCCATAAGCTGTTGTTGTAAACTAATGGGTTTGTTTGTGGCCAATGCATCATGAATTAGGTCCCTCACATCATGGAAACTTATGTTGCTTGAGTGATGGAAAGATGTTTTTTGAGATAAATATCTTTTATCTGAGCCCTATTGGCCCTAATGGTCGGAAGAGAGATCCCATTAATGAGAGCTAATGCTTTATAAACAGAAATGAGACTTATGACTCCCCTGCAAATTAGATCTTCAAACAGATGTCTTTCTTACATGCAGCAGTGTTTGTGAATGTCTGGTTAGATTTCAGCTCCCACTTGTGTATTTGCAAGAGGTTTTTTGGCAGTCTAAAGGTGGGTATTGATCAAAACTGCTTCCTTTCACCCCCCTCAGCTGGAGATGGGTTATTTTGAGACCCAGAAGCCATCGCCCGTGGAGCAGGCTAGCAGGAAGTACAAGGGTCTTCATTTGTTCTGAGTAGGCTTGGAAGGTTTTGTCTTTGAAAGTACAGGGTTCACTTTTAGTGTCAGTTTTACTAGCATCGTTAATGAGGGCTTGTGCTAATGCTTGTGTTATTTATTTATGCTTGATAGTCGTAACATGACTCATGACTCATGACTGTGGTTTTATATGATGGACTCAAACTGTACTACCATTCAAAATTTTGAGTTCTTATGCTCGACAAAGCTGTATTTATTTTATTAAAAACAGTAGAAACTAAAATATTGAAAATATATATTTACAATTTTAAAAAAATATTTGTAATAAAAAAATCTTGTGATGGAACAGCAAAAATTTAAATGCTAAAAACATTTCTTATTATCAAAATATTTATAAATAAAAAAATTTTTTTATTTTGAATCTGAATAGAAAGTTCAAAAGAAAGACAATTATTTAAAGGGAGGAAACTTCACTGTACAAACTGTGAATAAAAACAGAATGCAATGATGTGGAAGTTTCAAATTTCAATATTTTACTCAGAATACAACATAGATGACATATCAAATGTTTAAACTGAGAAAATGTATCATTTTAAGGAAAAATAAGTTGATTTTTAAATTTCATAGCATCAACACATCTCAAAAAAGTTGGGACAAGGCCATGTTTCCCACTGTGTGGCATCCCCTCTTCTTTTTATAACAGTCTGCAAACGTCTGGGGACTGAGGAGACAAGTTGCTCAAGTTTAGGAATAGGAATGTTGTCCCATTCTTGTCTAATACAGGCTTCTAGTTGCTCAAATGTCTTAGGTCTTCTTTGTCGTATCTTCCTCTTTATGATGCATCAAATGTTTTCTATGGGTGAAAGATCTGGACTGCAGGCTGGCCATTTCAGTACCCGGATCCTCCTTCTACGCAGCCATGATGTTGTAATTGATGCAGTATGTGGTCTGGCATTGTCATGTTGGAAAATGCAAGGTCTTCCCTGAAAGAGACGACGTCTGGATGGGAGCATATGTTGTTCTAGAACTTGGATATACCTTTCAGCATTGATGGTGCCTTTCCAGATGTGTAAGCTGCCCATGCCACACGCACTCATGCAACCCCATCCCATCAGAGATGCAGGCTTCTGAACTGAGCGCTGATAACAACTTGGGTTGTCCTTGTCCTCTTTAGTCCGGATGATATGGCGTCCCAGTTTTCCAAAAAGAACTTCAAATTTTGATTCGCCTGACCACAGAACAGTTTTCCACTTTGCCACAGTCCATTTTAAATGAGCCTTGGCCCAGAGAAAACGCCTGCGCTTCTGGATCATGTTTAGATATGGCTTCTTTTTTGACCTATAGAGTTTTAGCCGGCAACGGCGAATGGCACGGTGGATTGTGTTCACCGACAATGTTTTCTGGAAGTATTCCTGAGCCCATGTTGTGATTTCCATTACAGTAGCATTCCTGTATGTGATGCAGTGCCGTCTAAGGGCCGAAGATCACGGGCATCCAGTATGGGTTTTCCAGCCTTGACCCTTACGCAGAGATTGTTCCAGATTCTCTGAATCTTTGGATGATATTATGCACTGTAGATGATGATAACTTCAAACTCTTTGCAAATTTTCTCTGAGAAACTCCTTTCTGATATTGCTCCACTCTTTTTGGCCGCAGCATTGGGGGAATTGGTTATCCTCTGCCCATCTTGACTTCTGAGAGACACTGCCACTCTGAGAGGCTCTTTTTATACCTTGTATAGATCTTTTTATCATGTTGCCATTTGACCTAATAAGTTGCTGCTCCAGCTATTCCTTATATGTACATTTAACTTTTCCAGCCTCTTATTGCTACCTGTCCCAACTTTTTTGGAATGTGTAGCTCTCATGAAATCCAAAATGAGCCAATATTTGGCATGACATTTCAAAATGTCTCACTTTCAACATTTGATATGTTATCTATATTCTATTGTGAATAAAATATAAGTTTATGAGATTCGTAAATTATTGCATTCCTTTTTTATTCACAATTTGTACAGTGTCCCAACTTTTTTGGAATCGGGTTTGTAGATCATTTGATCAATATTTTTGTCAAACCGCAAAGTTCAGTGTTCGTCCTCTTGTTTCCTCTTCTCTCTGAATTTCTATGCCTCTTCCTCACATCTTTTTTCTTTCTTTTTCTAGTTCCCTCAGGTAAAGAGTGTAAGCGTCTCAAAGATAAAGACATTTTTGACAGAAAACAGTTCTTAAGATGTTGTTTTTGCTGTGGATAGAATAACACGTCAAGTCATTTGACTTGTTGAGAGGAGGTGTGCTATTACTTTTCAAAGCAATCTGACTTTAAATTCTCACCTAGCGATGAAGGGAGCAGAGACTCGCTTGGGCTTAATGGGCTCTTTTGACTGAAGTAACCCCCTAGTAACCACACAGAGAGCACTAGTATCCACCTAGCACACCCTAGCAACAATATTGGCATGTACTACTCACAACGCAGAAAATATAAAAAAAATATTAGTTTAGCCTTGGTCTAGTGGTTTCTTTATATTACATTATGTAATGTGATTTGTTTTTACAGTGTATTATTGTTATTCTGTTTTACTACAGCCATTTGAATTTTTGAAGGACAGCCATTTGTGATGAACAGCCTACAAAGCTACACTTGAGAGCTACCTATTGAGAGTCTCAGAAAGGACAGTCATTACCCTTAAAAAAAGATGACAGGTTGTTAGACTTCATTACCCAGCCTGGCATATTCATATTAGTGAGGTAAAACAGCACCTCAGCAACAATGCCAGCTGCTAGCATGGGTCAAACATTAATTACAGACTGTGTAAATAAATAATAAAATCGGTTAGGGGGCATACTGAGTGGTTTGGAGGTGCTCTTTGAACCCTCTCCTGCTGTGGACCGTGTCTAATAGTGCTGGCCCCTGGTCTGCAGGCTTGTTACTATAATGGCTATGTCTTTCTCCAGCCAGGAGAGTTCATGTAAACATGACAGGAACTATTGTTCACACTGGGTCATAGCGCATTAGCCTAGCCTTGTAAGGAGTCAGGGTAAAGATCAGCAGCCAGAGCGCTGTTTTTGGAGGAAATTTCTGCATGTTGTAGGAAGAATACTACAAGAAATATAGCAGTAGATCATAAGAGAGAGGGAAAAAAGAGAAGCAGACTTTCTCTGCTGAGTACAATGTAAATGGGACCTGCTTTTGTGAAACACAAGACAATGTCACCGAAGACTGATTACAATGAGGTTGTCATTATAATCAGAGAAGTGACTCCTCTGTGACACAGTCCTCCTAGAGCTACATAGTTCCCCCAGACAACAGGATGATAAAAGGAGCCTGACTACTATTTCAGGTCTCCAGCAGACAGATCCATTTGGGACTTGTTCATTTCCACTTGGAGGCATCACCTTCAACAGTCATTTATCACTAGTAGCCTGTGCCACACTTCGCCAAGCAACAGCCTATCACAACTACACACCTGGGAAGTTTCAAATCTTTGCTCTGCAATTCACTGCCATTTTGTTGAATGGCAGATTAGAATTGAGAATGCTTGTTAAATTCCAAATCAGTACTTGAATGTACTGAATTTGAATGTAAATATTTAAAATTCGAACTATAATTTTTTAAACTAGAAGGGCAGTTTGTCAAACTTTGTTTGATAAAGCCTTATTTGCAAGTAAAAAAAAAAAGTAAACATGAAGTTTTAACACTTATTGGCCTTGCGGAGCAAGAACGATGGATGGATGGATGGATGGATGGATGGATGGAGGGATGGATGGGTGTATAAATGGAGGGAGGGATGGATGGATGGATGGATGGATGGATGGATGGATGGATGGATGGATATTTAATTCAAATTCCAACTCTTGAATTGAGAGTAAGCCAATTATTAAATTTAGACCACTGATTGGGTTTCCTCAAACAGGTAGTTATTTTGGAGCTCTTGCCCCAGTCCTGGCCTGGCCTGTAAAGTCAGTGCTCTCACCCCAAGCACTGCTCTCTCTCTGTCAGAGCCTTTGGGTCACTAATCGCTGTGCTTGATCAATGGCTCTGGGGGTAGCACAGCTGTTCAAGGTGACAACATTGGAGCAGGGCAGTCTTTCATTTTTCTCTTTTTTTTTTATGCTGTGGGCTCATACAGACTCATGCAGTGCAGCATGATAAAGGACCTTGGTCTGCTCAGTGGTACTTGAACAAGCTCCGTAATTCCTCTTCTCACATTGTATCATTGTCATCTCTCTGACCTGAGTCACACTTTTAATCATCCCTGCTGAAAAATCCAACTTTTTTTGCTTTTAACAGTGTATTGGATAGTTATGAGTTTCTAGCTGGTCTAAGTCGATCATTAGTTGGTCTTAGGTGGTCATTAGCTAGTCCAAGCAGGCCAGTATGAGTTGGTCCAAGATGGTCGTTAGTTGATTCAAGCTGGTGATTAGCTAGTCAAAACTGATCATCAGCTGGTCTGACCTGTTCAATAGGTAGTATGAGTTAGTCCAGTGCTGTGTTTGAAATCACCCTCCATACCCTTTTTCACTATTCCCTACCTTAGTCCACTAATTTAGTCCACTAGAGGAGTGAATGAAAACGAGTGAGTGAATTCGGACACTGAGTGTGCTGGAAGGGCTGCCACTTTTGCATAGTTTCTGCTTGCTGTTTAATAATTATTTGAAACGTAGCAAACTGGCAGCTCCAGTAATGAAAAGATTTATCTTGAACTCTGCCATGGAACTCTAGCATGTATAAACTGTAATTAAACAATTTAATAATCAATTAAAAAGGAATGTATACCTGTATGATATTACGCTGAACCAGTGCGTTTGAAAAATAGATGGATGATTGATTCAGCTGCGGGCGTCATCTCCTTGCGAGACGTGGAAATTAATTCAGCGCGTGACCCTCACAATGCATTATGGATATTCTCTAGCCGCTGAGCGTGCATCAGTTGTACACTCGTTATTGCGGTGCATTGTGGGATTGAATGAGTGCACTCAATAACGTCCACTATGGTTTCGGACACCACTATAAATGGCTTATTGATAATGATAAATGATAATTGATAATGGCTTATTTGATAATTGGCTATTGTAGTTGGTTTAAGATGGTCATTAGCTGGTTCAAGCTGCTAATTAGGTAGTATGAGTATATTCTAGCTAGTCAAAACTGGTCATCAACTAGTCTGAGCTGGTCATTTTCTCATCTGAGTTGGTTATTAGCTAGCCTGAGCTAGTTGTTAGCTGGTAGACATCTTGGACAAACAATAAACCAGCTACCAGCTGATCTTACTAATTTAAAGTAGTCAGGCTGGTTTTTGTAACATAGTAGCTGGTTATTCAGCTAATGTACCAACTTATGACCAGTTTGGATTAGCCAACATCCAGTTTAGTCCGACTAGAAACTGGCAACTATGTTAAGATGTATTTTCCTTAAAAAGAGACATAACTTTGACGTACATGAGTGACATCAACTTGAGTAAGTACTGGGGCACCTGCCAAACTGCTGTCATTAAAAAACTTGCTGATGTAGTGTTTTTGGAACTAAATCTCTTAAAGTTCGGAAAGGTAGCAAAACAAAAAATGTTTTGTGTCAGTTGCTTTGTCACGGGGCCACCAGTGTGGACTCTAACATGCTTTTCTTTTCCACAGTCTGAACCCTTATAGCTACGATGAGAGTTGCGTGTCCAGCAGTGTAGACCATCTACCTCTGGCCGCTTTACCGCTGCTGGCCATAGCTGCTCCACACTACCAAGACGCTGTTGCGACCGTGATTGCCCGGGCCAACCAGGTGTACCACAGCTTTCTACAGTCTCCAGAGGGACAGGGGTTCACAGGGCAGGTGAGTTAAGGAGCGCCCAATAATCTATAGGTGTGGTCTTATTAGCCATGGGCGAAAGATCCATGCATAAAGCATTGCTCGCACAGAAGTCCCTTTCAAATCAAGCAGCTTTCTGTTGATCAATGTGGCAAATTCATGTGATAAATTGAACACGAGTGACACATGCATGAGTGGACACTTTTTCCTCCTCATGCAAAACACCATTATGATGTTGAGAAGAAAATTCACCAACCGTTAAACACACAGTCTTGTACCTTTTGTGTTTTTGTTGATTTTCAAATACTTTTTTGCTTTTAAATCAAAGTTTGTAAAGTTTCACAACTTTACACAACTTTACCTTGTAGCTGGTCGGTTCAGTCCTGGCTTGTAACATTTTAACAAAAATCCCTATAGGAAAAATGAAAGAAAATAATACTTTCAGAACCACCATCAAAAAAAGTAGGCAGGCAATAGCTGAATTTGGTCCACAAAAATTCAGACATCAATGGTAAATGTGACTGCATCTCAATCCTGAAACCATTTTTGACTGTTTTTCCATGACAATCGAGTTTTGGCCACACAGACAGATGAAGGCGGTCCCAGATCAGTATTAGGAAGGGAAATGCTGTGTGGAGCAGCAGTGGGAAGGGTGTGTGAGTCTGTGGTAGGGATAGTGACTCATCAGTAATGAGTCATTCAAAACAGACGAAAAGGAGGGGGTCTTTCCACTCGTCTTACTCCATAATCTCACATGATTAATACAGTAACACACTCCTGTCAATTTAGGAGGCACAATGATTTTCTGAAGTGGTGACCACAGTCAAGTGTTGACTCTCTAGGGAGCCGGACTATTCAAATAGCATATTAGCCCTCTGGTTTTGCAGAAAAATTGGTGTGCTGTTTGTGACACTGATAATTAGACTTGTTTCATCTGCATCTATACATTATTTGAGCTCACCATAGAGGTGCTCATCAACATCAAATAGGAAAGCGTTAGAGTTGCAGCTGTGTTGTTTCTGTATGATTAATTAAATTGTCAGGCTGCACTGTAGATTGAGCTGTCATTATGCAATCCTGAGATTTGCCTGACAGTGTTGATTGCATGCAATTGCACTGATTCTGGCTGAATTAGTTTGTGTGTGTGTGTGTGTGTGTGTTTTGTACAGGTGTGTTTGTTGGGTGACTGTGTAGGAGGTGTGCTGTGTTTCGACGCTCTCTGTTTCAGCAACAGCCCACGACACAGTAGCCGACATAACAGCACAGAGAGCTTAAAGGTATGTAATTCTTAAACACTGAAAACTATAACTTCTTGCGTTCTTTTCTTTCTTGTCTCAGAGTGGTTCTGAGTGAATCACTCTGTTGATAATAAATAATATATACAATTTCTATACAATTTCTAAAAAGATAAATTAAAAGTGTACAACTAAAACTAGAATCAATCATTTTAAATGTTAAAAGGAAATTTACACGTAGGGAATCAGAACTTTATAATGTACAGTATACATGTATGATTTGCATTTTGAAAGTTTAGATTACATTTTACAGTGTGACAAAGAAAACATTCAAAAAGTTTTTAAAAGGTAAAACATAGGTAAATAGCTCACACACAATGAAATGCTTAATATCAACTGATACCAATAAATGTAAGTAAATAAATAAACAAACTATATATATAGTGTATAACTATTGCATATTTACATTACATTGTGTATAACATATACATATAATTGTGTGTGTGTGTGTGTGCGTGTGTGTGCGTGTGTTAGTGGTTTTGATTATTTAAAAGAAAAAAATAGATATATTTATTAGATAATTATATTTTTGTGTATGTGTGTGTATATACACACTCACCTAAAGGATTATTAGGAACACCTGTTCTATTTTTCATTAATGCAATTATCTAATCAACCAATCACATGGCAGTTGTTTTAATGCATTTAGGGGTGTGGTCCTGGTCAAGACAATCTCCTGAACTCCAAACTGAATGTCAGAATGGGAAAGAAAGGTGATTTTAAGCAATTTTGAGCGTGGCATGGTTGTTGGTGCCAGACGGGCCGGTCTGAGTATTCCACAATCTGCTCAGTTACTGGGATTTTCACGCACAACCATTTCTAGGGTTTACAAAGAATGGTGTGAAAAGGGAAAAACATCCAGTATGCGGCAGTCCTGTGGGCAAAAATGCCTTGTTGATGCTAGAGGTCAGAGGAGAATGGGCCGACTGATTCAAGCTGATAGAAGAGCAACTTTGACTGAAATAACCACTCGTTACAACCGAGGTATGCAGCAAAGCATTTGTGAAGCCACAACACGCACAACCTTGAGGCGGATGGGCTACAACAGCAGAAGACCCCACCGGGTACCACTCATCTCCACTACAAATAGGAAAAAGAGGCTACAATTTGCACAAGCTCGCCAAAATTGGACAGTTGAAGACTGGAAAAATGTTGCCTGGTCTGATGAGTCTCGATTTCTGTTGAGACATTCAGATGGTAGAGTCAGAATTTGGCGTAAACAGAATGAGAACATGGATCCATCATGCCTTGTTACCACTGTGCAGGCTGGTGGTGGTGGTGGTGTAATGGTGTGGGGGATGTTTTCTTGGCACACTTTAGGCCCCTTAGTGCCAATTGGGCATCGTTTAAATGCCACGGCCTACCTGAGCACTGTTTCTGACATTGTCCATCCATTTATGACCACCATGTACCCATTCTCTGATGGCTACTTCCAGCAGGATAATGCACCATATCACAAAGCTCGAGTCATTTCAAATTGGTTTCTTGAACATGACAATGAGTTCACTGTACTAAAATGGCCCCCACAGTCACCAGATCTCAAACCAATAGAGCATCTTTGGGATGTGGTGGAACGGGAGCTTCGTGCCCTGGATGTGCATCCCACAAATCTCCATCAACTGCAAGATGCTATCCTATCAATATGGGCCAACATTTCTAAAGAATGCTTTCAGCACCTTGTTGAATCAATGCCACGTAGAATTAAGGCAGTTCTGAAGGCGAAAGGGGGTCAAACACAGTATTAGTATGGTGTTCCTAATAATCCTTTAAATGTATATATATATATAAATTTAAGTAACCTAAGCTAACATGAACTAATAATGAACAGTTTAAAAAGATAAATTAATACTGTAACAAATGTATTGCTCAGTGTTAATGTTAGTTAATGAATAAATGTTAACTAATTGGACCTAACTGTCAATTGTTACCAAAATAAATAAAGGTAAAAAAATAGACGAATAGTGCATACACAATGAAAATCTGTAACAAATCTGTAACATCTGCTACTAACAGATAGGTACTGATATATTTTCTATATATCTCTACAATTGAAATGTCTATTTTTGTTTTTTCTTAGACTGCAATGAGATTTTATTGGAGAAAAATGGAAACTTCTGCTTCTATATTTTTTCTCCTAGTTAGTATCACATCTTTAACGTTATAGATGAGATCTCAACAACACTGCAAACTCGGCTCAGATATGCCAAGATATCAAAGCCTGAATATTTAATATCTCAATATCCAAAATGTCTAATTAAAATTCATAGCGAAATAATCTGAGCTATTCTATCTGCATTTATCTTATAGTTTTAACTCTGAATGTCGACAGTTGTCTCATTGGTGTCTATTTCTATCTCTGAATGCTCTGAGACAAAGTCGATAAAGAAACATCACTATCGACTCAATTTAGTCCTCTGAGCTATGAAAGAGCAACTTATGAGCAAATTCCTGTGGGTTTTCCAACCACATTTGAGCACAGAACATCTGTCACACCAGGCAGACTTTATTTGACACTCTACTTCAGCACTCACTTATATTATTTTCACATTTAGGTCCTTTTTACTAGTATTAAGATGAGTTTTGGTCAATCTGATCACAAGTAGACGAGGGAGACGCATGCCCGTTTACATCTGGTATTTTAATATGTCTCTTTTGTCCTCTTTCAACCACTTCTGTCCTGATTTCATAGAGGGGAGGGTCTATGGGTGGGTAAATGTGTGGGTTGTTTCCATATCTTTCGAGCTAATGGACAAAATAAACTCGCGCAATTTACATATGAAAGCGCCTGAAGAGAACGGAAAAACAAACAGAGAGCAAGAGCGTTCGTTTCTGCTCTGACAGCCACAAGACCGCTCCGAAGTGTATGTTAGAAATCAGGAATGGTGAGAGAACATTGTGCTTGGTTTTTTGCTCTTCCCATAATGTTTACGCATAAGGTCAATATGTGGAAAATATGCATTCTTTTGTGACTGTTCGAACGTTGATGTTTTTGACTACCTCTGGAAGTGGTCGAAAGTGGAAAAAATGATAAGTCAAAATTTTCAAAATCAAAATTTGAAACCTCAAAATGTTTTTGACTCCGTTTACACCTGTATTTTGCGTTGTCCACTTGTGGTCTGATTGACCAAAACACATCCTAATGCCAGGTGTAAACAGGGATTTAGTAAATTAATGACTTCAACTGGCTGTCTCACTTTTCACCATACTCAGGATAACCCTGAGGTCAGTCCGAGCCTGAGCTCCAGCAAACGTCTTAGCAGGAGCAACATCGATCTATCTGCCCCCAGTGAGACCCGCAACAGGAAAACTCCACTCAGCCGCAAACAGAGTGACTCATATGATGGAGACCGCCCATTCCTCAGCAGGTACTGCATACAAGAACAGAGACCAAATGCTGTTTTATGATGCTGTGAGTGTTTCTATTACAATATTTTCTCCATGCAGAGACAATCCCTGAAGAGGCATTTTCAGTCTAACATGCTAACATTGGCCTAACCAATAGCGTGAGCTTGAGGTGGGACTATGTTTTTGTTCAAACAATGGCAGAAGGGAAGTAAACTGCTGTTCTTTTTGGTGCAGATCATCATCCTAAGTCATTCTCTGTTTTTAGGATTACCAATGAATATATTTATTTTTTGGCAATAAGAAATCAGAACAAGTTTACCCAGATGTGTCCCCCTGGCCAAGCCATCCATAAATGTGTCACTCTTTTTCCCATTTCTGTTTATCAATATTGGCTGCTCGATGGCATGTTGCGTGTTGCAGTGCTATTAATAGTCACAGCTGCAGTCAGTGTGCAAGTACTGTATGAGAGAATGAGGCGCAGACTGAACGATGCCTTTTCAATAGAAGTTGCTCAATGCCACAGCGGCAAAGGACCAAACATCCAACTGTTTATCTTCTAAATGATCCTATTTAGGGTATTGATGTGTCAAGAGAGATTTCTCAGCACTGCTGTCACAAACCTGCAGCACAGCTCTTTTATTAAAATATTTCCTAAAATCCCTGTGTACAACAGTAGCATTCAGTGTTTTTACCCTCAGTTAGAGCTAGCAATTTGTTATGTCATTGTGCTTTAAATTACATATTAAATAAAGTGAATTAGGGCTAAGCTGTCATGTCAAGGGTAAGTTGAGTCACTTTAGAATACATTAACTGTTTTAAATGCATAAATGTAATAAAATACATTATTTTAAAATATAATATTTTATGGAAAATATAATATTTTATGATACTATAATATTAAACTATAAACAGAATGTTTATCTAAAAGTTGTGAAACATTTTTTGAAAGTATTTATTTATGTATGTATTTATTTATTCATGTTGATATTATTCTGAATATTTTGATGTTGTGAAACTATTTTAAACATTTTATATATGTATTGTAATTTGTAATATTATTATTATTATTTTAATATTCAAAATGTAATATTTAATATTATATATATTATACTGAAATATTCAGTATATTTTATTGTAGTGACATTTTAAAACTCTTTTTACTTAATATTTCCTGGATGCATAGCTTGCTATCACTATTAGTTTAGCAACTTGCACAGCTTACCCTGAAGCATCTGGCTAACTTTACCCAAAAGGTGTCATGCCTAATCTTTTGTCAAAAGTGTTTTTATATATTGGTAATTCACCAACAACATGATATATGTCCAACCTATTTTTGTATATTTATATGCATGTTTAAATACTTTGATAAACTTGCTGTTAGATCAAACAAATGTTATCTACCATGTAGAAAATACATATTTATATGCAACTATTAAAAAAAAGGGCACCAGGTGGCCTAGTGAGTGATATTGACGATTGATCTAGCGACCTACTCATTACCGGCCCTTGCATTGCAAGTTATCTTGCCATAGGCTTTTATATCTTGGGCCTTTGTGCAGCCACTATAGGGCCGCTTAGAGAAGTGCCGGACAAAATCACTGATTCTCACCCAGGACTGATAGCGCTGGACCTGAGGGAGACTTATCACTTAGCTCATCCATACCCCTCAGCTCTACTACATTTCACTCCCAATCATCTGTCCCCGGGGCTCTGTACACCCCATCCTTTTCACACTCAGTCTGAGGTGAGATAGCCAGTCAGAGTCTTTAAGAGCTATTCTGTCATTCCTCATAGCGCAATGGTAATAAAGACAAACAATGTGCAAAAGCGAGTAGAGATTTAAAATGCAGTGAGGAAAAGACGATTAGTTGTTGACGGTCTAACAGAAAGATTCTTGCTGTAATCCATTGGGGTTAGATAAAATGTAATATCAGGACACGCACATTTTTTTTCTCACATTTTTACACGGAAAGCTGGTTCCAATTCCAATTTGATTAAGAAATAATTGTTGAATTTGCCAAAGTTTGCCAGATAACAGATAATCAGAATTTATGTCGAAGCATTTAGTAGCAAGTAAGCTATTCGTGAGCACAACTGTGTATTGTGCTTTGCTTTGTCGGGGGATTCTGGGTGGCTTAAACAACTCCCAGAATGTTCAGAGTCGTCCAAAGGCAAAAACTCTGTGCCATAACTTTTGAAGTAAATGTCATCTTTGTGTGTGTATTCAGTTTGATACAGGACGGAACAGACTTGAGACCAAGCAGCAGCACCAGTATAATGTTGAATCCAGGTCGCTTGGACTTTGAGGTGTCGGATTGTTTTCTGCTGGGCAGTCCTCTTGGATTGGTTCTAGCCATGAGACGCACTGTTCTTCCCGCCGTTCAGGGTTGGTGTGGAAATTCTCCAATTAAAGACCAGAACACATTGTCCTCTTGAAACACTGGCAGACATTCCCATTAGATTTTCCTCTTCAGTCATATTTACAATTAATTTAGTCATTTCTATCTTTTGTTTTTATCCTGCAGTGTCTCAGCTCCGGCCTGCGTGTTCACAGATCTTCAACCTGTTTTACCCCTCCGATCCGTCGGCCTCTAGACTGGAGCCTTTGCTGCACTCCCAATTCCACAAACTGCCTCCGTTCCCTGTGCCGCGCTACCAGCGCTACCCTCTGGGAGACGGCCGCTCCGCCCTTATCCGTGAGTGAGATTTCCTGTTGAGAATCAATTAAACTGTTCACCGCTAAACCTCATGCACAAATAAAACACAATATTCACTCATTTATTTCTTTTATTATGTTTCATAATTGCTTTGTCACAGTAATGCGCTTATTTGTTGTTAACAAGGTTGTTAACAATGCTTTCTTGAGAAGAAACTACAATCTTTCTCACTGGATATTTTTGATGACTTCCCTTTTTGTATGCATCCTTTTCTTGACAGATATCCGCTAACCTGAGCAATGCTGTGCCTTAAATTATTTTACTCCGTGTCAGGTTCCCTGGAGCTTTACCAAGTTCAGCAGACTGGTGTCTCACTCTGTAATGAGGTCCTGATTTATTTAGAGCATATTTTATCCTGCTTTGCAGACATATTTAACTTACATGTCATCCATTTTAGGCTCGTCCTATATTGTAGACTAGGCCTAGAACTAGGAGTAACAAAGTAAACAAACAACTAAAGTGAAGTGAAACTAAAAACAGTGGCTGAACTGAAATAAACATAATCAAAAAAATGATACCTTCATACTAAAATGAAAACATTGATTTAAAATAATGAAAGTAAACATAAAAGTAAATCTGAAAATCTTGAAGAAACATTGAGAAACATAAACTCTGTACTCCAAATGTGTAAATAAGCTGTTTTAAAGATCATTTGACAGGAAAGCAGATCTTCCTGAAATCTCTGAAAAAGAAGGCATTATAACCCTCATCAATACAATGCAACAGAGACAGGCATCAGCCATTGCGAGGAAAGAGTCTGTGTCTCACAGGAAATGTGACACTGACTTTTAATTATATCAAGTCTCACTCTGCTGATCATAGGCGAAGAATGTCACAATATTTGTTAGATACCGAGGCGTGGATGTGTCTAATTTAATGGATGCGCACACACACCACTCACACATACTCTGTTTTAATGCAGTAGTTAATAATTGCCATCCTAATGGAGTATCTCTGGAATGGCCTCCCATGTGTAAGGTTCTTTCATTATGAATCATTACAGATTTACTCAGCGGGCCTTTAATGTGAGAAATGTATCTGATATCCATCTGTTTTCGTGTTTATGCTGTTCCTGTGCATTTGGATTGATTCATTTCATTTGGCGGCCGGAAGATTTGGAGCCATTCATTTCAAGTAGTTGAAAACTGGAGACTGAGATCCTAAAGCCACTGTGATGTGGCGCAACATCACAGAGTTCTTTTTCTCATTACGCTGAAGAACAGCATGATTCTTTCCACTGAACTCTGTATTCCTCTCCGTATTGCCTTCAGCCCCTCATGCCCAGAGCTCATATACCACCTCGCCCTCATCTCAAAGGTCTCCCTTGTGTTACTCTACAGCGCAGTAAATGCTGTATCCTGCTGTGCTCTGAGTCGCCGATCATTTTCTGGTCCAATAAGCCTGTATTTTGAGCAGGACCTCTTGCTCAATTGACCTCTCTTATTGCGCTCTAGTTCATTTTTCCTTTTTTCCCCCCTAAAAGTTGAGCATTGCACCCTTCCACCATGTCCCTGACCTTCAGCTACTACTGGCTCCTAAAGGATTATAAATAGGAATTGCATATGCTTTTCAGTTAAATGTGTAGTGTGTATAGTGTATACCAGGGGTGAAAATCTCATCTGATCACATCTGATCCACCTACTCAAGTCCTTTAGACATATTTGAAAACTATTAGTATGTGTGTTGGAGTAGGGTTGGAAGGGCTGAGATTTGCACCCCTGGTGTATAGTGTTCATTAAGTGCATAGCTCACTAACCAGTCTCATTAAGCTCATATAACAAACTAGACTGGAAATGATTCACAGTAGTGTATTGCTTACTCAGTTACTATTTAGTGATTTGGGGAGTCATTAGACTGATTTAAAGCAATAAGTAATAGAAACATCTGTTATAGTGATTCATTTAAAAAAATTAAAAAAAACGGCTAATTAGAGTAATTTCTGCAATTCAGATATGTCGGGTCCCACTGTGTTTGTTGATTTAAGTCAAGTTCAACAGAAATATACAGAATAGGAAACACACACTTACTGTTAAAAACTTTGAGGTCTATAAAATATTTTTGTTTTTGAAAGAAGTTTCTTATGTTCACTGAGGTTACATTTACATGACAATGACGTACTAAAAACAGAAACATTGTTAAGCGTTTTTCAACGTTGTGAAAATGATCCCCATTCACTTGGAACCATTGGTGTACATGCTGTTTAAGGATGACCAATTGACATCTGGTGATTGGTGATAATAAATTGTACCTATAATTTTGTATATTTTGTTTTGCATTTGCAACCATTTTGGTCACATTCTAGAGCACTGTCACTGTCACAGCCTCGATTTCACCTTCTATTCCCCTTCTATTCCGTCTTCATTTATCTCTTATCTCTTATTCTCTCTGTTGCTCATGTCTCACTTGTCAATTATAATTGAATGGATGACTCATGAACTTAGAAAGTGGCTATTTAATTATATATTTTCGGTTATCATCTTTAATGTATTAGGACTGCATCTGTGCACTCTTGCTGTTCACGTCAAGTGTTTGTTCATTTGTCAAACTAATCTCTCACACAAATGTTTTCGTCAGTGTCGTGATCACACCAGAATATGTTTGCTAGCATTTATATGCTTCATCTTGGTAAGACTGAGCAGGATTGTTGTAAAAAGCCCATCGCTCACATAAATGGATGATGGCTTTGGTAACGCTAATGAACTCTGTATCGAAAATGTGATCAGTCTCCCTATCCGTTCCTCGTGTCTGCATAAAGAGCAGTCTTCTTTCCTGTATTCATCCAGGATTGGTGTAATGGTGCTGTCTGATTCCAGTCCACGCTTTCTGAAGTGAGAGCTCCTGTGAATTTGTATTCTATGTCTGACTCTGGGGCCTTTAGTGACATGAGAAATTAAGCAGCGTAGCCATGCGTCCTGTGCCCGGCAAAAACTCCTTGGAAAAGGTCAAGCTGAGAGACTGTGGTGGTTAACTCTGCAAAAACGTACCCAGATAGGAAAGAAGAACGTTTGGCTCTCTGCAGCTTTTTCCAGATTTGTGGGTACGGTTGGAGCGGGCATAAGCACATTCTGAACACGCCTTAGCCCAGCTCTCAGAGATGTCAGCATGACTGGAAAGCAATAAAATCGCAGGAGCTCGTTTTGATGACCAACACTGATAGGGCTGCCCCTGTTTAGAATTCACACACAGCCTCAGGATTGTGCTCCCTGTCCACCAGCCCTCCATCCTGCTCATTTCCCAGCCCTCTGATTCCCCTTTTCCTGACCCCTATTTATATATTTATATATTTAGATTATATATATATTCACATAAATTTTATTTGTAGTTTTTCTATTTTTTTTATGTATTTTCTATTACAGTTGTCACTACGGTGAGTAGTGTTGATACATTTGTGTCAAGTTTTGTTTTAAAATTTTCTATATAAGTGTATCCGTGGCAACTAGGCATTTAAAACCATGTCATACTTGTGAAAAGAGTCTGATATGATTTTGAATGTGTCCTCCCCTCACTTTTTCAGTTTGTTCCTACGCTCCTGACATCCAGCCGTCCCCACCCCCCACATTTCAGTGACTGTCATCATAATTGAAGTCCTGGCCATTTGTGAGCAAATGGCAATGGCAAATGAGAGAGAAGCCAATTGTTAGAATGACAGAGTAGAGGTGCTCTTTACCACCTGTAGTGGTCAGTGGCACACAGCTGCCAAGGTCACACACACACATATTCACACTCACACATGCGTGTGGTTGCGCCAATGATGTGGGCCAGCCTAATGGGATGTTTTCTGCACAGGCTGCTGGACTAATGAAAACAGATTCAATTTGCCCCTGTCAGAAATAACAGGCCATGTGTGCATGAGGCAGCAGGCATATAAAGGGACAGATTAGCTAGGACGGTCACTTAAAAAATTTCTGCCTGCATGTCATTCTGTATTCTCAAAAAGAGAGAAAAGGAGAGCGCTTGATCTCTGTCAGGAGGCATTTAGGAAGCATTGCACAAACATAGTTTGACATTGTGTTGAGTTATATTGAGAGTGAAAGGGAAGCTTTTGTTGTTTGGTTGTGCAGTGGCTGAGGGTTTTATAAATTCAATTTAAACAGGCTCTTCTGGGGTCATGATGTGGTGTCGTCTATAATCAATCCAGGTCTCTTTCTTTCTGTCTTTCTTGCACACACATGTGAACACACATTCATATTCATATTAAATCAAAGAGAATCTAAAAACGATTGCCCAACTGATGAATCATTCTGCCCTTATATAATGTATGCGTTTGTAACATGTAACATGGAGAACTGTGCTATCATTGCAGCTTTGTTTCGTTTCATTCCATCAGTCACCCAAGATTGTTTGTTCTGCAGCTTAAGGTATTGATTTGATATTAGTACCAGAGGCTGATATTGTACTGAAGACAACATTTTATATCGTTCCAACCCTACTCTGTCTACATTTCTAACTTTCACCATCATTATCTGTTTTCCCTCCAGTCAATGATATCCACAGCTACCCTGACGTGTTCCTTCCCGGTAGTGCGGTTCCTGTGGGCGCTTCGCACTCCTCCTCTCCCCAGACGGAACACAGCACAGGTGGGCGGGTGGGCGTTGAGGTCCGCAGGTCCAGTTTGACCAGCATGGACAGCCAGTTATCAGGCTGCTGGGAAAGCAGGCTGAGCAGCACCATCGCCAACAGTGAGTGGGCAGCGGGTGGGCGAGCTTTGGGCACAAAATTAAACTCTTGCAAAGTTTATCTAAAGCTCTTTGATCTTTCGTCAGACCTGCTCTTTACTCCGTACAGCACAAACCTCATAATTAGAGATGCTTTTTGCTCTCCAGCCAAGCAATGCAGTGTTAAGAGCTCGCTGTGCTGCCAAAAGACCTGCTGCAGTGCATTTAACTCTGTTCAAGTTGATCATATCTCAGCTGCAGAGAAAGGACATATTGGCAGTTATTAGTCCAAAACATGGCCGTTTTTTGACACCGATTTATTCTTGCACTATCTATCTGTCGCTAACGAAAAATATATAATGGTACAATAGAGGTGAGTGTGCCATAATGTTTAGTATTAATTATAAAAATGGTCTTAAAAGTGGGGAAACAATAAATAAACCTTACTGACCCCAAACTTTTGAACTAAACTGTGTATTTATGTGTGTGATAGTCTCTAGCACATGGTGGGGGACTAAGCGGTTGGATTATGCTCTCTACTGCCCGGATGTCCTGACGGCGTTTCCCACAGTGGCTCTGCCTCACCTGTTCCACGCTTCCTACTGGGAATCCACCGATGTGGTCGCCTTCCTTCTGCGACAGGTACATTCAGAACAACTCACATCCTTCCCTCATGTAATTTTTTTTTTTTTTTAATTGAGTTCACTGGAGTGGTTCAGGACCCTAGGATTTTTGTCACTCTTGAACCACGAATGGCTCAAAAAAAAGTAACAAATCCTTCCCTCGTGGGTCAATTAAGGTCAAATAAATGTAAACAACATTTCACACTCCCTGACTATTGCTCTCCTCATGCCAGAGAAATCAAATTTTTACAACATTAGAAGACTGCAGGAAGAAAGATTTTAGAAACCCTGTTCTTACAGCTAGTCTGTCCTCTATCAAAAGTGTATCTTTGCCTGCTCTTCTTGATATGTTCCTAACTCATCCCCTTACTTCCTCTTGATCTTTTGTGCTGAAAATTTTGATTCATCCGAAGGGCTGTATCCTATTCTAATGTGCCTTTTTTATTCATATCAGCTGTACCTCTGGCTGAGAGACAAATAAATGTGGCACAGCCTTCACTTTCAGAGACTTTTGAAGATCAAATCACTGATGTACTTCTCAGTGCAGATGTACGCGGGCTTCACTTAAGAGTGTCAAATGCAAATGGAACCTTTTATTAAATTCATTCTTAAGAAGATGTCTCGGCACAGGTGGGGAGGAAGTAGTCTATTTAGGCAAATCATAGACCAATCTATCTTTCTGAATGCAGTTCCTTCATAATTGTCTTTGCCTGCATGAAAGGGAGATAGAGCTGACAAGAGTTACAGCTGCTGTGTACAGTTTAGGTGTCACACCAGATAGTGTTGTTATCAATGTGCAAATTTTGTGCTTTGGTTTCATGTTTTATGTATTTAGTCTAATCGGTTTGTATTAACTCTCCTCAGCGTATTATGTGTTCCTCAGGGCCTGCTAAATGAAAAGCTATCATTGTAGACACAATTATGACATGATCAAGTCATTACACACCACATATACATTTCGAAATGTCATGTGATTGGATGGAGTCTCGCTGAAATGTGTAGTCATTCAGAAATTTGAATATATATATTTAGCTTTATTTTATTTCAGTTTTGGTACTAACATTTATTTTCAGTTAATTGGCAAGGCAGCAATTCCAAGTTTAAGTTTTTTATCTAATATTTACTTTTTATTTTATTTCAGCTTAATTTCAGTCAGAGAAAAAAAGGTTTTATATTTAGTTAACAATAAAAACATTGACTTGAGACTGACAGATTGTCTTAAACAGACATTACGTGATTTCTATTTCTGCATCATCACTAAAATCTCATTTTCCCAACCATTTACTCCACATCTGTATATTAAACAGTCAAATATATTCTGATTGGCTGTGTCTGTCATGTCAGTTTGAACAGAAAAATGATCACTTGTATTCAGTTAGTCTGCATACAATATAAACAACTTCGACACAAAGTCAAAGATTGACATCATTTTGCAGAGATTTATGTCCTCAAGTGCAGCTATCGTCTTACATTCAGCAAATCTTCAAGCCTAGTAAAGACTAGTAAACATGATCCCCTTGATAAATGGGATAACACTCATGTCGCAGCAACAAAGACGTTTCATCTACCTTGAATCCACTGAGTGATTTATTTGTGAAATACCAGGGGTCATAAAAACACTTTTGATTGTTGGCGTATTTCTAATAGTAGCAAGTTATATTGCTGCAGGAAACAGAAAAACATGAAAAAAGTTTTTATATCTGCATTCGGATTCAATCAGACCTGTACAATTGCAGCATTTAAAGAATGTTTTGCTGTTTATCCTTGAGGAAAATAGCATATTCGTATTATCTGCGCTAGGATGGAAAACGATTACAGCTTGACTGTTCATCCCTTAAGAAAAAAGGACAATACTGCTGATTCATAGTTGGATTTAACACATTACTACACATGCTGGGCAGTTGTAGCCTAAGCTTTGATTCTCAGTCCGGCAGGAAACGACCGAAGTGCCGTTGAGCAAGGCACCTAACCCCCAATTGCTTCCCGGGCACCGCAGTGAATGGCTGCCCACTGCTCTGGGTGTGTGTGTCCATGGATTGCAGTGTGTTTCACTTTTACATTTTAAACAGTAATTAAACTGAACTGAACCGACACTGAACTGGCTTGAGTTGAATAATGACACTATTATCCTTTTAGAGCTACTTTACTGCAGAATTTGAATGTCTCATATTTGAAGTTTATGAGTCATTGATCTGTATTGTATAAAGTGCTTTATAAATAAAGATGAGCATGTCCTTTTTTAATACTTTCTATTCAAGTATAATGTGTAGATACTACTATAAGCAATTTGTTGTCTGACATCTCTACATCTGGTTTAACCAGTGGCATACATTTAGGGCAGGATTATATGTTTGTCCAAACAAGGTCAAACAGGAAACTTGTTACCTATTGGAAAACAATTGCAATTGCTGTTTCTAGTGCCGCAGAAATGACACACTTCACCTTTAATCGCCCTTAGAGGTCGAACAGCCTCTTGATGACATTAATGTTTGGTTGCTAATATCTGTGTGATTGATTGACAGGTGATGCACTGTGACTATGTGAAAGCCCAAGAGAAAGACAACTCTGACTCCGCCCCCTTCTCCCCTTCAAGTCCAAGAGAAAAGTGGCTACGCAGGCGCACACACGTCAAGCTCAGGGTAAGGACAGACACGGCCATACTGACAAAAACACTCTCACATGCATTGGAAGACCTCCAAATACCATTAAGCTTTGCGCTTTCGCCCAGGCCTGCAGATGACGTGATGCACGTTCAGCTTACTCTTTATTATAAGTGTCCGTTGTGATTAATCGTAGACCTCTGTGCCTTAAATCTGCTGAGTAAGGTTAGCCATCAGTTAGATGTCAGTATGATAGAAGTATCCATCTGCAGCAGATTTTTATTAAGAGGTAATATGTGACCCTTGGAATTGATTTTCAGCAGCTAATATGTGGGAATATTGTTTTTCTAGCCATAAAAATTGCACTGCATGATATATTGGTACTATTTGGCTTATTGGCTGATTTTTTTTTTTATTGTCCTTAAAGTTACAATGTGACAGAAGTAGCTGCAGATATTTTATTTTATTTTTTACCATATTGTGACATACATCCAAGTGAAATGGATTATTGAATAAGAAAAAATTCTAGGCCAGGGACTTGATTCTGTCCATCGGTTGTTGCAGCCAGTTGTTAGGAAATGGGCAGGGTATGTGTGGTTGAAATCATTGGAAAAGTCTGGCATACATTATTAGTTTTCACGGAATAATCCACACATTATTCATACAGATGAACTGTTCACAATAAGATCAATAAGATGCATTTAGAAAATAGAAAATGATTCCATTAAAATGATTTCCATTAAAATCCTTTCCATTAAAATGATTTATCTTAATTGTCTCTGTTTTATAGTTTTAATTCATTTAAATAAAATAATCTGGAATATTTAATATTTTTAATATTTAATATTTTATTTTTAGAATATTATCGGCCATGACATAGAGATGATAATCAGCTTATCGATATGCGCCAGAATTTTTATATCAGCGCCTAATTTAAAATAATTGTCTGGTCTCAATGTCAGATCGTAAAGTAAACGGTCAGTATCACTGTAGAGTTGGTGTAATAGCTGTTTCGATTGGGGAAATTTTTTGGCCCCTACATTTAAATATTCAAGACATTTACACGATGTCCCTTTTAATGGCATTTTTTCCCCAGAGCCCTAACTAATTTCAGACTCTGGTCTGCAGACAAATGTGGACTGTAGCAGAGTCCTGACATTGTAGAAGAACTAAAAATATCCCCTCTCTGCCAATGCTTTGAGTTTCTCAAATGCGGCACAATAGCTCAGTGTGTGTGGGCAGAAATCTGCGCCTTACGAAAATAAGCATCACGGCCGACCTTGATTTACTGCTCGGAGGCACATCAACACAATTACCTAACAGTGCTGTTGAAAACTACTGCCTGTGCAGGTTTACTTGGGTATGTGTTAGGCTCTCGTTCAAAAGAACCTGCCATAATAAAGACCAATTCTTCCCAGTCCTTCACTGAGGTTAAGTATAGCTCACAGAAACACTTCTGTATGTTATCACCGCTACCTTTTCTTTTCACAGGGAATGGTGTTTTGATCACTCAAGACCTTGATCTGAAATCGTGGTTATTTCTTCTGCCCGCTGAGCCCTTCTCAATGCGCTGATGGCCTCAATAGAGTTTGATCTGAGCTCTTGCTAGCCTTTCAAAGGCGTTTCTATGCAGCCGTGTTGTTTTCGAAAGACTCTCCTCATTCTGTTGTGAGACCCTGAATGTCTTTATCCACTTGTGCATGTGTGTATATATGCAGCATCATTTTGGCTCAGTGAACGGCCTGCAAGGCATAAAGTCGGCACCAACCTGAATCCATGCTTTTCCTAGATAGCAGCATTCTCCTATTTTGGATCAGCCTTGTGTCTGAAGGTCCACTTAGGTGTATCACCAGCTGCTTATTGGCCGTGTGTGCATATCGCACCAGTACATGTCTATTTGGATAGCCCATCATATGGCAATCATGTGTAGGCCCAAGCCAAGATGATTTATTGACTGACTTAATCAATATGCAAATGGCTGCAAGCTGGGTAATGTTTAACTGCTTCATTAAATGACAAATCTGCACAATCAGTCTCATTAGCTTGTGTGGGCTAATGATTTACAGGGTTGTACAGCTCTGTGTGGGCTCATGCCATGCTAATATGATAGCATAATATTAACAAAGTCGGTACTTTGTTTACATGACATGTAACTTAAACTGCAATGTTTTTTTTTTTAGTGGGGATTGCTAATTCAAGTATTACTATGAAGATTTTTCATGCATGAAGTATTAGTTTTACTATAATAGCTAGGGACATTTGAGTCGGGCTTATGGGGGAAGCTTTTGTGAATTCAGACGCTGTCTCAAAGTCTTGTCTTTGATCTGTAAAGCGACAGAGTAAAAGCTTCTAGTGTTTATCTTCCTCTCTATGTTTGTCTGCTTCCTCTGCTGGCATGAAGGTGACTGCGGACAGTTATTTTCATAGCATAGGATTTGCATAGCTCTGTGTTTTGCTTGCTTTAATTTCACATTTAAACGCAGCTGCCTCAGCAGGGGCTGTAGGATTTTGTCTTCACTGGGCTCTGTGCAGAACAGCGATATCATTAAAATGAAATTTATTGAAGGAGGGAAGGATTAGAGTGTGACACCCTCTTTTGGAAGGACTTTGTACTGCATACTTATGCTACTGCCCCTTTCCCTTTTTTCCCTATCTGTCAGTAATGGTGCATGGTAATGGTGTATTATCAGTGTCATCTGCTCTTATTGTGGCAAAATATCTCTTGTGGCAAAAGATAAAAAAGTTGAAAAGCAGAGACAACCTAACATCTCCACTTTCTGTCTGCAGAATGTCACTGGCAACCACAGAGTCAATGATGTCATTGCGACCGAGGATGGGTATCAGACCCTGGTTGGTCGTTTCATGTACGGTCCTCTGGATATGGTTACCCTGACTGGCGAAAAGGTGAGAGAACAGTGGTTCACTATCACTCACTATGCATTTAAACAAGCTATTTGTATGCAACAAAAAATTTCAGTCAATATAAAATCATGCTCCCTTACTAGTATCTAGTATCAGTGATGTATCAATACGGAAAGTATTAATTATTTACATTTTGAAGCCAATAATTAATATATTGGCAATCTTGGAGAAGTTTTAAAGTAAACATTATATACATTATATACAACATATGTGACCCTGGACCACAAAACCAGTCATACGGGTCAATTATCTGAATAAATAAGCTTTCCATTGATGTATGGTTTGTTAGGATCGGACAATATTTGGCAGAGAAAAACTATTAAAACTAAAATCTGGAATCTGAGGGTGTAAAAATATTGAGAAAATCACCTTTGAAGTCCAAATGAAGTCCTTAGCAACGCATATTATTAATAATAATACATTTTTGATATATTTACAGTAGATAATTTACAAAATATCTTCATTGAACATGATCTTTATTTAATATCCTGATGATTTTTGGCATAAAAGAAAAATCGATAATTTTGACCCATACAATGTATTGTTGGCTATTGCCACAAATATACCCGTGCGACTTATGACTGGTTTTGTTGTCCAGGATCACATATTATACAATATTAATATGAACACAATATTTGCACTTAATAAACATACTATTTACACTACTATTCAAAGGTTTGAGGTCAGGATTCTTTAATGAATTTAAAGTTTTTAAAGAACAGCATTTGCTTAAATATAAATCTTTTGTAATAATATAAATGTCTTTACTGTTACTTTTAATGAATGTAAAGCATCTTTGCTTAATAAAAGTATTCATTCAGCTTAATGACCACAAACTTTAGAACAGTATTGTATATTAATATTTAACTTCTCAAATAAAGAGTACATTAGACAGCTAAATAGTGTTATCTGTAGAATCAAAATTGACATTTTAACTACTGACATTTTGGTGTCTTGAGTCGTGACAACCCTAGTATGCCTGAAAAATCTCCCTCAATCTCATTTGTTCCGTTTCTTTGTTGTTTTGTCTTTTAGGTCGATGTGTACGTGATGACCCAGCCGCAGTCGGGTCGCTGGGTGCATTTCGACACAGAGGTGACCAACAGCAGTGGCAGAGTGACCTACACCATCCCCAAAAGCAAAAAGCTGGCCGTGGGAGTCTACCCCATAAAAATGGTTGTCAAGTAAGTCAATGGGAAGATTCTCTGAAGATTACTTGTAATGTATCCAAAAGGGCTGTATTTCAAGGTTGTCTCAGCGGGGATAATTTGCGAGGATTCCAAGAAGCATTCAATTGGCACTTGTAAAACTCTCACCCTGAGGGCTGAAGGAGAATAACTTCTCGTTGTTAAATTGATCTCAAGTTTGATCGGATCTTTGTTCTCCTCGCATCTCATGTCACTCTTTCCTCGCAGGGGTGACCAGACGAGTGCAGAGGCCTTCCTGACTGTGTTGCCACGGGGGATGGAGTGTGTTGTCTTTAGCATCGATGGTTCATTTGCTGCTAGCGTCTCTATTATGGGCAGTGACCCTAAAGTACGGCCCGGAGCTGTGGATGTGGTCAGGTAACAAATTCACTGAGTGGTTTTGTGTGTAAATGTGTGTGAGAGAGAATCAATGTTTTCATTTCATGCCATAGCAATATTGAAAAGAACCGGCCTGCCAGTGAAACACAATTGGATTTCATTTAATAGAGAGATAGGGATGTGCTGATACCAGATATCAGATGGGGCTTGGGATTCACAAATGGACAATCTTGGGTTGTTTCCCAGACTGTCTTTGGGCAAATTTACTGCTTTGTCAAATGCAATCTGTTGTTGGAGGACCAGGCGCCATGACTATCCAGAAATCAGTCCCCAAATCATGGGATTGCACAGAGGGTAAATTGTGGTATTTTGCGTGCAGACACTGGCAGGACCTGGGCTACCTGATCATTTACATCACTGGCCGTCCAGACATGCAGAAGCAGAGGGTTGTGTCCTGGCTGTCTCAACACAACTTCCCCCAGGGAATGATCTTTTTTTCGGAGGGGTTGGTGCACGACCCACTTCGCCAGAAAACCATCTTCCTCAGGAACCTGGTGCAAGAGGTAAGTTACGCTACCGTGTCCATATGGGTCATTCCTGTTCTGCAGTACTTTTTTGAACTCTGTAACTTGTAAAATATGAATATGGCTATGTTGTAGTTTAATGAAGTGTTTCTATAAAAGGGTACACTAGACTTTCAGAAATATGCTTTAGTCAAGCTCAGGCACTTAAATTGTATGAATCATAACATGTGCACAGTGGAAAATGAACAGGATGCCTAACAGGATGGAAGTAACAAGCTGAATTTAAACATTGCTCAGTGAGGGATCAAGATGAGGGTGTCAATTTGATTATTGTTATTTAACAATTTTATATTATATAGATTTTGTGATTTTAAAAATAAGAGTAAAAAAATAACCAACCCATACCATCAAATCCATTGCTAATCCATTGATTTCCATTGCAAAACTTGCTGTTGTCTTCCCAATAAAAAATTATGTCACTTGCTGGAGGATGATGTCATTGAGGAATTTGCTTTTGGTAGACTAACATGATAGAATGTGAAGTTGAGGACATGTACTTTTAGATTAATTACCAGTTAAAACTGTTTTCTTTAGAAAACATGCTTTGTTTTGAAGTATTGTAATTTACACCTCAATTGTTTATTAAATTGCCAGATTTTCATGTCAGAAGCACCTGCGAATATGGCAGAATTGTAAACACCCATTAAAACCAGTGAAATTGTATGAAATTCACCCGTATTTTCAGGTATTGTGTTTGGGATCAGTTAATTTTTCAAAAGAAACTAATAATTTTATTCAGCAATAACACATTAAATTGATCAAAGTCATTTTCAACATTGATGATAATAAGAAATGATTATTGAGCATCAAATCAGCCTATTAGAATGATTTCTGAAGAATGGCATAATGGCTGCTGAATATTCAGCTTTGCCATCACATGAATGATGTCATTTTAAAATGTATTGCCAAAATGTAATGCCACATTGAAGATAAAAGACTCCTTGCACAAAATGTTACCAGCACCAAACTTTATATTAGAAATACACTCACCTAAAGGATTATTAGGAACACCTGTTCAATTTCTCATTAATGCAATTATCTAATCAACCAATCACATGGCAGTTGCTTCAATGCATTTAGGGGTGTGGTCCTGGTCAAGACAATCTCCTGAACTCCAAACTGAATGTCAGAATGGGAAACAAAGGTGATTTAAGCAATTTTGAGCATGGCATGGTTGTTGGTGCCAGACGGGCCAGTCTGAGTATTTCACAATCTGCTCAGTTACTGGGATTTTCACGCACAACCATTTCTAGGGTTTACAAAGAATGGTGTGAAAAGGGAAAAACATCCAGTATGCGGCAGTCCTGTGGGCGAAAATGCCTTGTTGATGCTAGAGGTCAGAGGAGAATGGGCCGACTGATTCAAGCTGATAGAAGAGCAACTTTGACTGAACTAACCACTCGTTACAACCGAGGTATGCAGCAAAGCATTTGTGAAGCCACAACATGCACAACCTTGAGGCGGATGGGCTACAACAGCAGAAGACCCCACCGGGTACCACTCATCTCCACTACAAATAGGACAAAGAGGCTACAATTTGCACAAGCTCAGCAAAATTGAACAGCTGAAGACTGGAAAAATGTTGCCTGGTCTGATGAGTCTCGATTTCTGTTGAGACATTCAGATGGTAGAGTCAGAATTTGGCGTAAACAGAATGAGAACATGGATCCATCATGCCTTGTTACCACTGTGCAGGCTGGTGGTGGTGGTGTAATGGTGTGGGGGATGTTTTCTTGGCACACTTTAGGCCCCTTAGTGCCAATTGGGCATCGTTTAAATGCCACGGCCTAACTGAGCATTGTTTCTGACCATGTCCATCCCTTTATGACCACCATGTACCCATTCTCTGATGGCTACTTCCAACAGGATAATGCACCATGTCACAAAGCTCGAATCATTTCAAATTGGTTTCTTGAACATGACAATGAGTTCACTGTACTAAAATAGCCCCCACAGTCACCAGATCTCAACCCAATAGAGCATCTTTGGGATGTGGTGGAACGGGAGCTTCGTGCCCTGAATGTGCATCCCACAAATCTCCATCAACTGCAAGATGCTATCCTATCAATATGAGCCAACATTTCTAAAGAATGCTTTCAGCACCTTGTTGAATCAATGCCACGTAGAATTAAGGCAGTTCTGAAGGTAAACTTCAGCTGAAGGTAAACAGTAAACTTGAAAAGGCGAAAGGGGGTCAAACACAGTATTAGTATGGTGTTCCTAATAATCCTTTAGGTGAGTGTATATGACTATCATATACCACATAGTAGGAATTACCATGTGTAATTCACTTTTCTTTATTCCTTAATTTCTGCATCTCTTGGCCTAGTTCTCTAGCACGTCTCACGCATGAGTAGTCACACAGGAACTGAGGTGTTTTCATAATGTATACTCAGACCGTCTAACACATTTTGCCCTTTTCTCATGTTGGCAGTGTCATATTAAAATCAACTGTGCCTACGGCTCCATGAAGGACATTTCCGTCTATAGCATGCTGGGCCTTAGCCCCAACCAGATATATATAGTGGGACGGCCCTCCAAGAAGTACCAGAATCAGTGCCAGGTTAACTGACTTTGATTCTTCCTTGTCTTTCATTCAATTTTCTCCATAACTGGTAAAAATGATCAAGTTTTCTCCAGTATTTTCTCATTTAATCTTGTAATCCATCACAGTTCCTGAGCGAGGGCTACGCGGTACATCTCTCCTCCCTGCAGTTCAGTCACAGAGCCCGGCCCAAGAAGACCGCTTCAGTGCGAATGGTGCTTCGAAAGGGCTCATTTGGTCTTTCGGCCAAACCGGACTTCTTGTGTAAGCGCACACACCTTCGTCGCACGATGTCGGTGCAGCAGCCTGAGCCGCCCATGACACCCAACCCTAAGCCAGAACGAGCACAGAGCCAACCTGAGACGGACAAGGACCATGGGGGTGGTCCAGGCCATGCCATGTGGGCACGGGGGTCCATGCTCCGTGGTGACACCACTCCCTGACCCAAGAGAAACATAAGAGGGATGGAAAAAGGACTAATGGGATTGATCTCTCGGTGGACAGAGCCTAGGTAAGCCACATTGTTGCGTTTCACTGTGATGCTTTTTGAATGTTTTTTATATAAACATGCTCTAGTCCAGTGGCTCTCAACCAGGGGGGCTGGGACCCACTAGGGGGCCTCAGCACACTTCCAAGGAGGTCGTGAGATTGCTTAAAATGATTTGAAATAAAACAAAAAAAAAATTTTATAAATGAAAAAAAGCTATAAAACAAATGTATATACATTAAAATGTATCAAAATAATTTACCTTTTATTGGGTAGAAACTCCTTTTTGTGATTTTAAAAATTTCTTTTGAAAATCTAATATAAATGTCTCTAATCATTATAAAGAGATTTTGTATGAGGGTGGAGCATGCTCATATTTTAAATTTGATTTTAAATAAAAATTTCAAATGAGCACAAATCTAATATTCTCACCGCACCACAATTGTGCTGTAAAATATTCCTAAATGCAATGTTAGTGTCGCTGAATTAATAACCCAAAATTTGTATTCAGACCCCAGCAGTATCAGTTTTCTCCTTGAATGATTTAGCGGCTTTATCCAGTCAAATAGGGGGGAAAAAAGTGATTAGGGACAGTACTAGTAGCTCGACATCATTCTGAACCTCTGCATTAAATCAGAGGGTGCTCCTCCTCCCGCTCCGGTTCGTTCATAACCAGGACTGTAGAAAAGGCTGAAGGATTATTAATAGAGCCCGGGCCTCCCACCGCCTCATATCATATCACGCCACGCAAATCTGAATGCAAATGTGCAACTGAGGGGCTTCTCTGCTGGGCCCGGTGATCCGCAAATAGAGTGCCTAGACATGTTCCAACTACTGCGTTCTTCTCTTTTGCCAAATAATGATTGGATTGTTACTGTCCGCGGCCTGCGCCAGGCTCAATGGGAACCATTTGTAATTTTCTCTGATGATTTTTATAATGAAATAGATGTTTATATAGGCGCTCATTGGAGCGTGACTGCTGTGTGAAGCATTCCTTAATTCACAATCTCTCTCCTCCCTCAAACCAACAGCATCTTTACTACTTCTGCTGATATTACACACCATATAATAAGACAAATCCAACCTGAGCTGATAAACACTCTTCAGTGAAGTGCCCTCCGCATGGATCTGACACAGCAGCACACAAACTTTGAGTCCTGATGCCGTTTCAGCAGAGGAGCTATTTCGGAATTCAAATACGTCCATGTTTCATCCGTCCGTGATGCTTTGGAGTTACGTCGGGAGCTTCTGGATTTATTTAGAATCCTACGAAGGATTCCTCACATTACCCATCAGGAAGAAAGAAGATATCTGAAAACATAAAATTTCTTCATGCCTAAGCAATACGGAGGAAAAGGGAGGGCAAGTATCCCGCTGTTCGGACAGGTGGCAGCGTTGACTCTTGCAATAATCCCTCTGTTTTAATATTGCAGGCATTTGTCTGCTCTCTGGGCGGCTGTCTACAGCCCGCTTGTGGCCAGACGGACTTGCAAAACTGTACATTAACCTTTTGTGCCAGTGTGGCGACCTGGTCTGAACTGTTGTCGCCCCGTCTCTGTTCAGCCAGAACAGAACAGAGTCTGACAGTGATGGCCACTGCTGCTGAACTCCGCCCACTTCTCTGACGGGTCACGCCACAACTCACAGCTCTCTGGTACACTGCAGAAGCATATTTATAACCATCGGTGGTTTTTCTTGTGCCTGTCTCTGACCCGTGTTGTAAATATAAGTGGCACTGAGACGAACATAGTCTATTTGATGTATATGAAAGTGTGCAATAGCTGACTGCAACAGTGCTCACACTGCAATAAAGCATTTTCTTATCCAGTATTTTTGTCGCTTTTTCCAGTACAAATATTTAAACATCCTTAAAACAAGATACATTTACTTGAAACATAAGAATTGAAACAGAATCAGACAATATATCTAAGGAATAGATAAATAAATGAAAAGTTGTTAGATTTGAATGAAAATTCTAATAGCATAAGAAAAATAAATATGTATAATAAATTATTAATTTTATTAAAGAATATACACTACCATTCAAAAGTTGTTTTTTTGTTGTTTGTTTGTTTTTTTGGAGGATGTAAGCAATATAGTAAAGACTTTCACATGGTTGCAAAAGAGTTATTTTTCTATTCATTAAACAATACTAAAAAGTCACTGTTTCCATAAAAATATTAATGGCTGCTGAAAATTCAGCTTTACTGCCACAGAAATGTATTGCATTTTAAAATATATTAAGATTTCTACTAACTAACATTAAAGGGATGGTTCACCCAAAAATGAAAATTTGGTGTTTATCTGCTTACCCCCAGGGCATCCAAGATATAGATGTCTTTGATGGTTGACTCCAACCGCTGCAGTCTGCCAGTCGTATAATGCATGTCAATGGCAACATTTTAGAGTATGAGAGCTATGAGAGTAAAAAAACATACACATACGAATCCATATTAAACCCTGCGGCTCGTGACGACACATTGATGTCTTAAGTCACGAAAGATCGGTTTGTGCGAGATACTGAACAGTATTTATATAATTTTTTACCTCAAATACAACACTATGTCCAACAGCCTTCAGTGCAGGATCACTTCCGGTACGTGAGGTCTGTAAATGATATTGTGTAGTTTACGAAAGCGCCGGAAGTGATCTCTCGCGCGTATCTCTACGCCATATCGTGTACATTGGTGTACCGGAAGTGATCGCGCGCTGAAGGCTGTTGGACATAGTGGTGTATTAGAGGATTAACAAATACAGTAACAAATTAATTGCTCCTTGTTAGTTCATGTTAGTTAAAGGAACACGCCGACTTTTTGGGACTTTAGCTTATTCACCGTATCCCCCAGAGTTAGATAAGTCCATACATACCATTCTCATCTCCGTGTGTGCCATAACTCTGTCTGACGCACCCACCGCTAGCCTAGCTTAGCACAAAGACTGGAAGTAAACGGCTCCAGCTATCCTACTGCTCAATAAGTGACAAAATAACGCCAACATTTTCCTATTTACATGTTGTGATGTGTATAGTTACATTGTGTACTAAGACTGACGGAAAATGAAAGTTATTATAATTATTATAGATTTTCTAGACCGATATGGCTAGGAACTATTCTCTCATTCCTGCGTAATAATCCAAGAACTTTGCTGCCGTACCGTGGGTGCAGCGGCGCAACGATATTATGCAGCGCCTGTTGCCGTTATTTTGTCACTTATTGAGCAGTAGGCTAGCTGGAGCCGTTTACTTCCAGTCTTTGTGCTAAGCTAGGCTACCGGTGGGTGCGTCAGACAGAGTTATGGCACACACGGAGATGAGAATGGTATGTATGGACTTATGTAACTCTGGGGGATACAGTGAATAAGCTAAAGTCACAAAAAGTCGGCGTGTTCCTTTAACTAATGTTAACTAATGAAACCTTACTGTGAAGTGTGAAGTGAAGTAAAATGTAAAAACCCCAAACGTTTGAACGGTAGTGTATAAATTCAAAACATATTCTCTGTATACGCCTTTTTTTGTTGTTGTTTATCAAGTAAATCCATCTTATTAAGAATATTTTGATATTTTCACTGAAAACCAAAAAAAAAAAAAAATCTGATTAAGAAAATATTTTTGTAGTGTACCTTAACTGGCCAAATTACTGTTTTAAATTTGTATCGTAAAGTGACTGTGGTTGTTAAGATGTCATTGTCACATTAATCGGTTTTATCAGTACAAACACACATTGATAATTGTTTACATGTAAATCCATCTCACTGAGTATGATGGTCTTGTTGAAGAACATACTATATTAGTATTTTATGCTATACTTGAGGACAACCTTGATGTTTCAATAAAGAAATGTATATAAACTACTGTGTTTGAACAAAAGACACCATCAGGCCGCTATAATGACTCTGCCAGAGGGTGTCCATAGTCAGTAGTTCTTGTAACGTCACATTTTTTCTTATTGCAATTACTGATTTTTGGTATTTTGTATGGGGCTGTCTATTGAAAATTGCAATTTCACCGCTAAAGTATTTATTATGTAATTTTATTTTCTTGTATAATTAACTGTAATTCTTTATATTACCCTAGAAACTGTGTGAAAGTGGGTAGGCATGAGTGTTTTGGTCTGTGTGGGTCTGTATCTATATGTGTGCATGTACATTACGTGTATGCAAGTCTCGTGTGAGTGTTAGTATGGAGATTTTTGTATTTACTGTATATATTTTTCATTCAGAGATCGTGCTAGTGGCCTTTTGATCCTCTGATAGTTCAAGTTTTTCAACTGAGCCTGTAATTTGTGTAGATTTTATAGTCAGACTTTTTAATTCTTTTGTGTGTGATCATTGAAACGACAGTGCTGAATTGTCAATATACTGTATATGAACTTGTTTTCAGCCTTATCAAGATGTATATTTATTTGTCTAATATCTATATTCTCAAATGGTGTGTGAAAAAGAATATTTGTATTTTAAAAACATGTAAAGTACACACAGCTGTGTCAGTGGCCTCCCATAAAAGGTCTTTTGACAACATGTATTATTGTGGTATTTGGTCCAGTCAGTCTCTTTCAGTGGATGTGCTTCTGTTGGACCTATACCGAGCTGTATACTCACTCAATAAACCATTGTAAAACCTGCTTGATATATCTGTTTAAACTTTTGCTCTTTCAGCACTGTGAAGATGTGTGAAGCTGTGGCCTTTTTTTCTGACCAGCCTGAAAGGTGAGCTCTATCAGTTCACACACACACATACAGGAAGTGGCTCAGTGTTATCATACTAATTGCTCTGTCAAGAGTCGCAACGCTTTAGATGAACCAGTCCTATTCTTAATATGTATGCAAATCACTTCTGCGCTGGTGTAAATGATCCAGAAGAGAGTGATTTTAAACCAAAACACACCAGTCGGTTTTATCTTCAGCACTCAATTGTGGCAGAGGGAGGCGAATTGCCAATTGTCTGAGTAGTTTAAACCGAACTCAGATAACATCTATCCTTAAAAGCGACAAATGTGCAGACAACAGGTTTCTAGTGAAATTAAGTTTTTCTTTCCCCTCAAGGGGGAAATTCCCTTGCAGGATATTGTCACAGCTTTAAAAGTCAGCGGGTGAACAAATGCTGTCAGTGGTTATCACTGTTAATGAATGTATCCCGCTTATTCTTTTGCATGCTATGGAAATAGTCCTTTAATCACAATTCACCCACTTTAGATATGTGCTAGAGAGGTCAGCATGTGCAAATTGTGTGAATGTATCGCTGGGATTATTGATGGCCCTCTTTAATCTATTGTTCTCCACATGCCAGCATTTTCTCAAATTTTTAATTGAATCTTATTTTGGACTCGTGTGGTAATTACTATTTGGAAAATATTGCAGATACGATGAGCGCTACTATTAATAATCTTCTCTGTGAAGCAAAATTCATGTTTATATTGTGTTGCCGTCGGGTTGCTTTGAGAAGAAAATGTCCCGTCCTGTCCTGTGGTTGTTTAAAAGCTTAGATGAATAAACATTTTAACACTGCATTTTCATTTGATCTGACCCAAACTCAATTATTCCTTTTTATAGAAATGCCACAAAGGCAGGGACCACATTTGAAACCTCACAAAGTAGAGACAGAGATTATTTCAATCTAATATTATACTGTAGCTTTAACTTGGTAGCTTTAAAAATGAATAATTACACATTAGAGCCGTTCATGTCATTATGAAGATTGGTCCTGGCACGGCACCATCATTTAGTTATTTCTCTCCAGCCTTTTCATGGAAGGGGCCCTTAAGACCAGTGGTTTCACTACAGTATTCTTTCATCATCTTTGTGTGAATCTGGAGCTTTGGAAACTTTCTGAGACTGCAGTTTAGTGTCCATAAAATGACTTGCTGGACGATTGTGGATTAAGTACAGGACATGTTTTGACCTGACAAGCAAGACTCAGGGATGGAGAGCTTACCTTAAAAACAGACCTTCTGCAAAATAACCACAAATACACACCAGCGTTCTCTCACACAAACTGTTACATGCAGCGGCTAGTCTGTCAGAATCCGTATCCTGCTACAGAACATTCTTCAGCTGCGGGGTCAAGCCCATGAGCCCCCGGGGACTAGTTTCCCACTCACTGTTCTTCATGGGAAAGTCGTGTAGTATTCAGCAGCGTCTCAAGCAAGCTCCTGTTAAAAGGCACTGTTGAAATGTCCAGAATAATAATTACTGCCTTAAAGGGAAAGTTCACCCAAAAATGAAAATTACACCATGATTTAGCCATTTATCCTCAAGCCATCCTAGGTGTATATGACATTATTCTTTCAGACGAATAAAATTGGAGTTGTATTTAAAAAAAGCCCTGGCTAATCCAAGCTTTATAATGGCAGTGAATTTGAAGTGCAAAAAAGCACATCCATCCATTATAAAAGTACTCCACACGGCTCCGGGGGTTAATAAAGGCCTTCTGGAATCGATGCGTTTGTGTAAGAAAAATCCATATTTAAAACTTTTCAAAGTAAAATATCTAGCTCCTGCCAGACCACCTTCCATATTCAACTTGCACAGAAAGTGTAACGCCTCTCGCAGTTCAAAACGTTTGCTCTGTGTCCGACGTCATTCATCATGTCAGTTACGCTTTTTTCGTAAGTTGAATACAGAAGGGTCTGGCAGGAGCTAGATATTAAGTTTTAAATATGTATATTTTTCTTACAAAAACCCATCGGTTCATTTCAGAAGGCCTTTATTAACCCCCGGAGGTGTGTGGAGTACTTTTACAATGGATGGATGCACTTTTTTGGGCTTCAGATTTTGGGCTCCCATTCACTGCCATCATAAAGCTTGGATTAGCCAGGACATTTTTTAATATAACTCCGATTGTATTCGTCTGAAAGAAGGATGTCATATTCACCTACACTCTAAAAAAAGCAATTGGGTTGTTTTTATCCAGCGACTGGGTTGTTTTAAGCAAACATTTAACCCAATCGCTGGGTTAGTCCATTTTCAACCCAACTTGGGTGGTTTTTAACCCAGCATTTTTTAGAGTGTAGGATGGCTTGAGGGTGAGTAAATCATGGGGTGATTAAAATTTTTGGGTGAACTATCCCTTTAACGGTTGTGAAATAGAAATTCTAAATATTCACAATACAAGCATATACAATTATGAAGTTGCAGTAACAAGTAGCAAGTATGCTTTGCATATCCTAAGAACCTTATAAATCTGAACAGCCCTTTTTTTTTGTTGGTTGTTTTACCTTTTGTTTTGTACTGTAGTTCATTATGTGTTTGTTGTGGGTTTTGTGTAATTTTTTAAAGTTTTTATTGTAATTTTGTCTTGTGTTTTTTTTTTTTTGCTGTTCTTTGATTTGGTTTGTTGTGTTGCATTCTCTTTTTTTAGCTTTTAGGGGTTTTATGTTGTGTTGCGGTTTTGTTTGTTGTCTTTCTTTTTTGTTTTATTGTTATTTAATTATTGTTATTTAATTTAATTTAGATTTTTTTGGGGTTTGGTTATTTTGTCTTGGGCTTTTTTATTGTTTAATTTAGTTGAGGTTTCGTTTTTTTTCCTCCCTTTCTATTACTCAGATAGATGGTGTCTTCGGCTATTTTTCTCTTTTTATCCACAGACACCACAACGGACTCTGCCTTCAACCTAAGCATCAATATTTAACTTTATGTAAAGCCTTACTGTAATGTGTAACCTGTTCTATTAGATGCTGAAATCATTGTGGTGAATCATCAGATGATTCAGTCATACTTCCTGAAAAATATCTATTACATCATCTATTCCAAGTATTGATGCCTGGAAGTGATAAAAGGAGTTTTATTTTATATAGAGATTTATGAGCTACGATCTTGGATTTTTAGCCCATCTGGTATATATACCTTCATAACTTGAGGGAAAACAAATCATAGAAAATTTGATGTTTGAGGAAGAGGAGGTAATTTAGTGGATAATAAGCTGACCTGGTAACTTGTATGTTTTTTCACATACTGTACAAGATGCCACTGCTTGTGCTTTTGGTCTAGTGTATAAAAAGTCAATTTGAAGAAGAAAGATGCAGATGAAAAAGGTTCCACTGAGGGTTTTGTGCCACAGTTGAAAGCCTCAGGGGATTTAGCGAGACACGTGACCACCCTGGTGTCCTGGTTCAGAGCGTAACCATCCTCCAGCCTGACATTGAGGGTTAGCATGTACTGGACAGCCTCAATCACTGTTGCCGCTTTCATTCCCGAGAGAGGATGTGCACTATGTACTGGCCTTTTTGATTACATGACGATCAATATATTGCAGTGTTAACCACAAAGCAAAGGGACAGTTTTTACGTCACTTAAACCAATTATCTTTGAAAGTACATTCTCTCTAAAATGGTCGAACAATGCCCATCTTTTAAGTGGCAGGTGAAGGTATCAGGTTCTTTCTTAATTCTCCCATTTGTTCTCCAGGAAGTGCGTTTATTTGTGTTCAGCTGAGGTAATATTAAAATAAATGTAAACAAAAATATGAAAATATGTTTTGAGTATATGATTATTTGAGTTTGTGAATGTACGATTTGCAAACATGATGTCTAGCTGCTTGTCTTTCTCTTACTCTCTTCTGTTTGAAAGGGTGATTGCATAATTTTTCTAAACCATCTGCTGAAGAAGATGAACTGTTATGGGTAACAGCATATGCTGATGCGGTGTATAACTGTATTACGCTTCTGAAACAATTTTTGAGAGTATGTGGCATGCTTTTCTTATTTTTGATATATGGTGCTGAGGTTATTCTATCTGAAATACTTGCATTGTGGCTAATAGAGATCTGCTGTAATTTATTATGAACTTTCACATAGCTTTTCTTTCTTTCTTTCTTTTTTTCTTTCTTTATTTTTTTGATAAGATTTTTAAGGTTAAAGTGATTAGTTACATAGCATTTAAAATTCAAATGATTGGCTAAAAATATCTCCAGAATATGGTGTCTGAGCAAAGATGGCAACCGAGCAGTTGCCTTTGAAATAAACAGGAATGCTAATGGTTATCTTTCTCCAAAGTATTATAGTAAAAAAAAAAGGTCATGTTAATTTGCTAATGCTTAATTCGAAGTGTGAGGTTTTTTACACTAGCCTTATTTTCCTTCCATGCAGGTTCTTCTAGATTGAAGGTTTTCAAACCCTGGGTCAAAATGTCGGCAGGATGATTTTAGGAAAATGCATGTAATAGGGTTGTCAAAATTAACGCGTTAAGCATGCGATTCAATTTTTTTTTTCTTTTTAACTTGTTATTTCTATCATGACAACTCTCTGAAGATTTTTAGCATGGTAATAGATATGTCAATGTGTCAATGTTAATGTATTTGGTCTTGGTGGATAGGGGTGTTAATCGTGACTGGTCTCATGATTAAATTCGATATCACGATGTGTTGCATCCTCAATTTTCAATATTACTGCACATGGCTACATTTTTGTCAATGAATACAAGCAGTCAGATATATATGAACTCCCTTTTTTTATCTGCTCTAAGAAAGTACACTTCCTGAATGTAGCAAACTTCAAACACACGTTAAGTCTGCAGACAGGACCATTTAGAACTAACAAACACTAGTAAGTAGCATATAACTGTCAAGTAGTGTACTTAAGTTACAATAACGCACACACACGCAGCCTCGCACACACACTCGCACTCACACAGCCTCGCACACGCTCACACGCTGTAAATGTTAAAATAGTTGGTGCATTTTTTATCACTAGCTTTTGTGTTTCGCCTCCCTCTGCCATTTTACCCTCGCGAGAAGCACGTATGTGACGAATGATGTCAGAAACCTCAAAAGACTAGAATCAATTATGGTCTACTGCAATGCAATGATTATTTTCAACACCCCTATTGGCAGAATAGATCTGCTACGCTGCTGCTGTTGTTGATTATTGCTGTTGTTGTAGATTATTGATGCTGTTGATATTGCTGTTGTTGTAGATTGATTGATGCTGCTGCTGCTCAAGTGCAGTAACTTGCTACTGCCAATACATACGCCGATACATTGCTGTGAGCATGTAAGACATACTGCTGCTGCACAAATAGCATATATCAATATCCCATAGCAGATCTAGGTGGAGCTGGGGAAGGTGGAGGGTTTTAGACTAACTCTAAAAAAAGCGCACTGCAAACTGCTATAGTGAATGGTAACCAGCCATTTAAATGTTGAGCAGAAAGCTCATTGGCTGCAGATGCGACATCAACCAATCAGCTTGTGCCAAGTAGTTAACACTGTAACTATAATCAGCTTGCGTTAAGTACCCATCAGTCTGTGCCATCTAGAGTTTCATGACAGAACAAAGCATTTAACGCAATTAACGCAGCATCCATTTTTTCCAATTATCCTTTGGCTAGCATTACATTATATGACCACGCTCTTATTCATGCAAATGCTTTTAAACCATTCAAGCGCGATAAGATACAATAGAGAACGCAGTGGTACTGCCGCGCATCTGTGAATCTCCTCTCTGTGTGAACAGAATGCCGGTTCAGACAGCTCTTGAATGGACAAAACGCACAAAATGATACCAATATGCCCATTTTGTTGAGTGTCCTTGCAAGCACAGTTAAATGAAGTCTTAAATTAACAAAAAGAGTTATGTGTGTCAGAGAAAATGTGCGTCAGATCCACGTCATGTCCAGCAGGTCTTAAAGTGACAGCAGCCTAATAAACCTGCTTCTGTCTTTCATTAAGCATAATCAAACAACAAAAGAAAAGATAAAATCACTCACTGCTCTTAACTGAATAACTTTTGTAGCTTTAATAAGGATTAATCTATATTTTTCATTTTATAATTTATGCAGTGAAGACTGTGAAGTGTTTAATAACTTTATTCAATTTCTGTATATAGACCATATCATATACCTGTTAGACCTACCTAAAAAAAAGTTACATGGGTCCAAAACAATGAAAACAATAACTTTTTGTGCATTTTGACAGGGCAAGTAAAAATCTAAACTGGTCTGACTGGACCATTAGAAAAAGTTGAGCCCTGATATATTGAAGGGCACAGGTAAATGTGACATTTATTATAATGAGTTAATAATGAGTGTGAAGACTGTTTGAAGTTCACTTAAAATAAAAGTTATATGTTTTTAAAGCTTAATGTTCAAATTGATAGCTTTTAATTATACTGTAATGCTGAATGCCTATAATTAAAGGCTAAAATTGAGAAAAAAGTTACATTTCCTATATAGAGACATCAGTAGAAGTATTGGTATCAGTGATACTGGCCTTCTTTCATAAAAAGATGCCATTATAAAAATATAGGCTACTGTCTTTGTTGTTTCTACATTAATTTGGAGATTAAATGTGAAATTATTATAACATAAACTATATAAAAAACGTTAATGTTAGGTTAGATTAATCGCAATTAATTAGTTAATTTTTTTTAATCAATTGACAGCAGTAACAAAGTGCTGTAACAAAGTTCAAGACTCCGGGATGAAGGAGGCGGGAACCAGCAAGTGTGACTTTATATTTTAAATGACTTTGGTAACAAAACAAAAAAAAACATATACAACGAAACAAAGAAAGCGTAAATAAAACCACAATGTCATCTTGCTGAATTATAATGTAAAAGTCACATTCACAGTCATCTCTTTATAGCTACAAATGTGTCATAGAGTTTGTGCAGGATAAATGAGGCTGTTATTTTCCTATACCTGCTACCGGCTGATATAAAAAGCACAGGAGAGGGTGAAAGGCCCTTCGCATTTGGGTTATTTTCATTCCAGACTGCCAAAGCTAAACGTAGAGGACAATACATTAAACCTGACAGAAATAGCCAAAAGTGGGCTGAGATTTTTTTGAGAGCCCACTTCTGGTTATAACAGGAACAGGAATAAACAAGTACCTGACACATAGGTCACATACGACAATGAGATTTGATGTATCTGTATAGAAATCAAGCTGTATTGATTTGGACTACCAGCAAACTAAATAACAGTAGCGAAGAGTCAACATAATTGGCAGAATTTCATTAGTTCTATCATTTGCTGTCACCCCCTCTGCTCTCTAAAGCAATTTGTTTGGTGATATCGGGACGTCTATGTGGAGAGAATACCGAAACACTGTCAATGAATCACTATTTAAAGTCAGAGCTCCTTCGAATTTAATTGCTGCTAAAACTACACGGAATTGTCTTGTTAGCTGCCTTCAACAACCTGTTCACTTATTATTATTGTCAAAATATGACAATACAATCTACATTTTGTCAGCCTAAAACCATGCATTTCAGCATGCTTATAAATCAAGACGTTAGCATAGTGATCCTACGGTTACTATGGAGACCCCTGTTCCTCTCTGCACCACATCCTGGGTAATTAGTGGATGATCACACCTTGACAATACACTAAATCTGGTGCAGAAAATGTAATCTGAAAATTAAACATATATAAACGTTGTATTACAAACAATTAAAGAAGTTAAAAGAACAGGCCTAAGTTAGCCTGCTGCTTTTACTCTGAATATTTCTAGGAATGTACAGGCTTCAAGTGTTTTTTTTTTTTTTTTTTTTTTTACAGATATAAAATGCTTTTTATTCTGTCATGTGTGCATAAAGCACTGACGCTGGTTTTCAGGTAGGCTATAAGGACAAACAAATTAATATCAAACATTCCCTAAATTATATTGGTGCTAGATATTGTATCTGTTATGCACTATTAGGCCTATATTTCTTTCTTTGTCAGAAAACTATGCTTTTTATAAAAGGACAATAAATTCTTGGCAACTGAATTCTAAGAACCCTGAGCACAGTCCAGTGTCGGCTCCAGCTCATGAGCCCTCTCCGGTTCACTCTGTTCTAGTGTTTGCTGTTAGTCTGTTAATAAGTTCTGTCTTTCTCGTCCCCTGCCTGTTGGTTTTCATGGTTTCTAATTGATTTGATTATTCTGTTCAGGTGTGTCGTGTTAATTGACTCATCAGCTCCTTTGTTTGCCCTCATGTATTTAAGCCCTCAGTTTTAGTTAGTTCTATGTCATGTATTGTTTATGTTATGAGGTTTCTTGTGTTGGAAGTTATAATTAAAGACTATTTTGTTTATTCCTTTGTCAAGCGCTTCATATCAGCCACATACCACGACATTTGACAACCATATAAACGTTCACCACGCTATCTAGATTTTCTTTACTGAAAATTCCGAAATTTAGGTAAAATACAGGCTATTTTCGATTTGTATAAAACACACAATATGCTTCAAGTAATTATTCATTTGTAAATATGCCCTATTTTAATGGCAAGACGATGTAGCTTCTGTGGAAATTATAATGAATACCAGTCACAGCAGCAATTGTTCTCCCGTCCACCATTTACATGTACACTCACCTAAAGGATTATTAGGAACACCATACTAATACTGTGTTTGACCCCCTTTTGCCTTCAGAACTGTCTTAATTCTATGTGGCATTGATTCAACAAGGTGCTGAAAGCATTCTTTAGAAATGTTGGCCCATATTGATAGGATAGCATCTTGCAGTTGATGGAGATATGTGGGATGCACATCCAGAGCACGAAGCTCCTGTTCCACCACATCCCAAAGATGCTCTATTGGGTTGAGATCTGGTGACTGAACTCATTGTCATGTTCAAGAAACCATTTTGAAATGATTCCAGCTTTGTGACATGGTGCATTATCCTGCTGGAAGTAGCCATCAGAGAATGGGTACATGGTGGTCATAAAGGGATGGACATGGTCAGAAACAGTGCTCAGGTAGGCCGTGGCATTTAAACGATGCCCAATTGGCACTAAAGGGCCTAAAGTGTGCCAAGAAAACATCCCCCACACCCATTACACCACCACCACCAACCTGCACAGTGGTAACAAGGCATGATGGATCCATGTTCTCATTCTGTTTACACCAAATTCTGACTCTACCATCTGAATGTCTCAACAGAAATCGAGACTCGTCAGACCAGGCAACATTTTTCCAGTCTTCAGCTGTCCAATTTTGGTGAGCTTGTGCAAATTGTAGCCTCTTTTTCCTATTTGTAGTGGAGATGAGTGGTACCCGGTGGGGTCTTCTGCTGTTGTAGCCCATCCGCCTCAAGGTTGTGCTTGTTGTGGCTTCACAAATGCTTTGCTGGTTGTAACGAGTGGTTATTTCAGTCAAAGTTGCTCTTCTATCAGCTTGAATCAGTCGGCCCATTCTCCTCTGACCTCTAGCATCAACAAGGCAATTTTCGCCCACAGGACTGCCGCATACTGGATGTTTTTCCCTTTTCACACCATTCTTTGTAAACCCTAGAAATGGTTGTGCGTGAAAATCCCAGTAACTGAGCAGATTGTGAAATACTCAGACCGGCCCGTCTGGCACCAACAACCATGCCACGCTCAAAATTGCTTAAATCACCTTTCTTTCCCATTCTGACATTCAGTTTGGAGTTCAGGAGATTGTCTTGACCAGGACCACACCCCTAAATGCATTGAAGCAACTGCCATGTGATTGGTTGATTAGATAATTGCATTAATGAGAAATTGAACAGGTGTTCCTAATAATCCTTTAGGTGAGTGTATGTCCCGCCCAACTCAGGAACTTGGGTATCAAAATCATCTCCAAGCTCCAATCTTCATGTCCAGTTTGTCCTAATTTGTCTAATTTGTCATGTCCTTGTATTTATGATAATTCCAATAGAAGGCAGCATTAAAATGGCACAAATAAATTGCATATTGTCAACCATATCTAAGTTTATTTCATCTAGTAAAAGTCCTGACTGTAATGGCACATGCAGAATATATTCCTCAAATTCTGTTGTATTCAGGTCATCTAACTGCAAAGTTCAACATGTTTGTTCATACAGTATTGAATGTGGTTTTAACTAATCAGTAAGCTTTTAAGATGGTGAAACTTTGCCACATTGACCTGTTAGCAACACAGCTGCAGCAGCAGGATTGTCCCCTATTGCGTCTTTGGCCTCACTGCAGATCAAGTCGAAGGAGCTCATGGATGTTTCAAGTCCCAAGACTGAAGCTTCGTTAATGGAGCCTAGTTCCAAGCTTTTTTGCTGTAGATCTGTGAGACGTTGCGTACCTCTAGTATATAGACAGGAGTTCTACAACATCCTGCGCATGACCGGACCCCTGGTATGAACTTTTTTCTCTCACTTACACTAATATATGCACTTGAAACATATAGGGATAAAATATTAATGTATTCATATTAACATAAACTTTTACCTCATGTGGCAAAGAATAAATCTGCAAACCAGAAAAGCAAAGAACTGTCATTATTTCCTCCAAATGGCTTAGTGCTCTCATATACTTATCATTCACTGAGAATTCTCAGGTTGTCATTCCAGGTTGCATCGCGCATTCTCAATTATCTCCTGCCGTTTGTCATAACAATGTTTTGCGGTCGTCTGGGAAACAGTGTGCTGGCTGGTTATGGAATGGCCTCAGCTGTGAGTTTGTTTCAGTCTGCTTATTGTTCCTCTGGAGTATTGCATACTGTTTGCTTTGTGGTAAAAGAGAAACATTGGTGTATGAAATGCAAATGTTGGCACAGTATCGTAAAGTTCAGCCATCAGGGGTTTGACATATCATAAGCTTTTGGTTTTGAAGCTAGTGCACTGAACTAGCCTAGTTCAGAGCATCGCTGAGAAGTAGCTGATGCTTGTTATTCTGATTTATCAGACGATAAACATAACAACTGCAGCTACAGGTGGAGGTCTTGCGCTGGCAGCTGACACCCTTATCTCTCAGGTATGAAAATATGTGTGGATGTGTTTATTAAATTAGAAAAATGCAGAATTTTTGTACCCCACTGGTACTCCTGCAAATAGGTTTAAAGTGCTTTCTCTGAGATTGTGCCTTATGTTCCCCTCAGACGTTTGGTGGGAAGAACCTGTGCCGTGTTGGCATCATCTTGCAGAGAAGTATCCTGATCCTCCTGCTCTTCTGTTTGCCCTGTTGGGCTCTGCTCATCAACACCCAACCCATCCTTCTGCTGCTGGGTCAAGACCCAGAGGTGGCCAGGTGATTCAAAAAAACAAATACATTTTGGTAACATTTTTATTGTCCGCTTTAGACATTCTGTCGACTTTAAGTAACACTGCACCTACAATTAACTCTGCTTAGTATTTGTAGACTGTCTGCTTAATATCTGCTAACACTTTATTTTGATGCTCCCGAACAGACATTCTACTGACTAAAAGTAACTTTGCAAGTACGTCATCTTATTCTGTTAACCTTAACCATACCCCTAACAATCTACTAATACTCTAATGAGAGTTAATTGACATGTAGGTGCAATTGTTTATAGTCAACAGAATGTCTAAAGGGGACCATCAAAATAAAGTGTAACAACTTACTACTAGTGTACATAGGGCCAGATTTACTAAACGGCAAATTAGCATAAGAGTGCAATCCCAAAAAAGTGCAGATGGGAATGGAATGTTATTTGTGTGATCTACTGATGATGGGCAAAGTAAAGAACACAAACGCAGACGGATCATTTTCATAATGACCAGTGCAATTTACCAAGAGCAGCTCAAATTAGTGTCTGGTTTATGCTGCCTTCACATGCAATCGGTATTATCGTAAATACAAGTTTCCCAGTTAAGAATTGCACATGAACGATGTCAAGTTCATTGGTGCGTTCATGTTCGTATAGCTCGTAGTCATGTCGTAGAGATCATATTTACGAGTTGAACACATATAAACGCTGAAAAAGTAAGTTACCTGGTTGCCTTTAAATTTTGAGTTCATTGAAATTAAAAATTGAGTTAATACAAGAAATGCGATTGGTTTAATAAATAGAAACTCTAAATATTATGTTATTTGAATCACATTAAATATCTAAGTTGATTTGACAAATGATAAAAGTTGTGATAAATCATGAAAATATTTTTTTATAGTCTAGGTATTTAGCAGTGATATTGTCAGGCCAATGAAAAAAAGCTAATGCCTGCACAAAATATAATAGCATTGTAATATAACAATATAATATGTAATGATAAAGTTTACAGAGGCTTCGATTATGTTTTTAATTAAAAACATAAAAAAACTAAACACATTTGATGCACATTATTTGTTCTTAATTTTCTAGAAGTAGAGGAACCTTGCTGTATTTTTGTGTAATTAATTAAGAGAAAGTACACTACCATATTACTCTGTGAACGTGACTTGAACACACCTGCCGCTTTAAACACGACTTCCCAACTCGTAAATACAAACTTACCAGGAGGACTTGAATGCACCAATACCCAAGTTCCCAAGATGCACGGGCCACAACTTTAAACATGACGGAGAGGAGAGCGATTGCTGCTGTCACTGCTATTCTTTATTAGGGTTTTCCATGACAGCTACATCGCCTTGTTTTGTTGTAAAAGTAGTGCATATTTAAATATGAATAATCATTAAAAGAGTATTTTATGTATTAAAAAAATATCCTGTATTTGACCGAAATTTCTGAATCATCAGCAAGCTGACTATAGATATATGGTGAATGTTTATTATTGTCATCAATGAATAGACGCAAAATATCATTTTGGCTTTTATAAGATTTTCCCAATTAATAGGCAATAATAAATGTGGCGTCCTCTATGGTTCCTGTTCTTTCCAACAACAATGCACTTGAATGCGACAAGCTCGTAATCGCAACTTCGGAAGTGGGAAGTAGAACATTTTTCGATAGGATGTGAAGGCAGCATAAGACATGCTTTTTTTAGCCATCATATAATGATGCAAATACCAGTAAATTGATGAGCGCAAACCTTAGTAAATCACCTTGCATGATTCATTTTAATACTCTCCTCCCATAAATTTTGTGTCTGAAAGGGAAACTCCTACAAAGGTCAGCCGCAAAAATAACTGTCCACACCTTTTCAGAGCAAATTTTTCACTGCGTGACTTTAGTAAATCCTGACAGTAGTTTTTTAATGCCAAAAGAGGGTTTGTGCTGCTGACGCATACTGTTAGTAAATCTGGCCCATAGTTTGTATACATAGTGCTTTTCCTTTTCCTTAACTCTAACAAAATCTATTGTTGTTTATGCTAAAAACAAGGACGAAACTTCAAGACGAGATATATTCTCTAGAACATAATTTTATGAAATTTAGTTTCTCTTTCTTTCTTTTTTTTCTGGATAAGACATAAATACTGATTTAAAATCTCATGGTGTGGTGGCTAAAGGTCCATTAGAAGATTGTAGGTTCACTTTGCAAGTGAGTCGTCAGCCTAACTCTAGGTTGATAAAAGCATGTGCAGAATGATGTTTATTATTCCGAATGAGTAATTCATTTTGACTAGAACCAATAATTATTCATGTTAGTGTAAAGCTATAGATCCCCAAGGTTTTGAGCAAATACTGTCTGAGAATGACAGTCCTCCCTATCTCTAGCAAACATATTTTGCAACTTCCTTTTTTCTAAATAAATGTTGACGATGTTGTTAAATGAGGCGTTTTAATGTGCACAGACACACATTCTAATACTCAATTTAGATGCAAGCCAGGATGGAAATGACAGTGTGCAGCAGATTTATGCTGTGTGATAACTCGCAGCGTTCTTTTTAAAATCATTTATGGTGCCTTGTCCTCTACATCACAGTTACAAATGTGTTCCTTTTCAGGATAGCTCAACTCTATGTGGTCTGTTACCTGCCAGCAGTCCCAGTGAGTCATAAAACATAGCGTCATTTTCCTCTTGTCAGCACAGTCATATAATTTACATTTATATATCTTGAAATATGATACTCATATACACCCCACCTTTAACCAGCAGCGTTTCCCTTTCTCTGTTTCTTCACACAGGCTATGTTTTTACATCAGCTGCAAGTAGCCTATCTCCAGAACCAGGTATGCTATCTTCTTTGGCAGATAGATAAGTACCTTAGCTGAGCTCTTCAAAAAGCATTGTTGCATGCAAGATCTTAAGACCTGCAGAGTATCCTATCACAGTCAGCCTCAAACTGTGATCTTTACTGACAAAGATCTTCTTGCTGTATGATAGCTTCATGCGTGTCACTCAATGTAATGTCACAGCAATGACTGTAAATCCAAAGAATGCTGTAACAGTGTTTTGGGCCCATAGGGTGTGATTCTGCCTCAGATGTATGCAGCCATAGCAGCCAACATTGCAAATGTGGTGACAAACTACATCCTTCTCAACTGGTTAAACCTTGGGTTATAGTAAGTCTAAAGGGGCTGTCATCCTTTTCACTCATTTACACACAATATGTGTTGGTTTAGTTAATTCCAAGATCCCTAATATTTAGTCTTGCAGTAGGTGAAAACAGTATGTCCAAATTTATAGTATTCATAAAACAGTAGGTGAGATTCTGATCTGGTGTACACTTTATCCCATGAGGCCATGGGGATGATTTGTGAATGGCACATCATCAACTCTGATGAGTTATTCATTGTATCATTCACTAAACCGATTTGTTCAAAACACTGATAATTCAGGAACAAATCAAAATGTCATTGTGTGTTTGGGATTATTTTCTTTGGTGGAGCAAAAATGCATGCAGTAACTCACCATAATGTGTCCATCCATAAACCACAGGACACTTATAATCCTTCTTTGACAGTTTTTCATTTGATTTTGCTTATTATATATCCAACCATGCAAGGACATAGAACTATACCGTACCCGTTTTAAAGTCGTGCATTTTTCTGGTATTTGCATTTCAGTGGATCTGCTGCTGCCAATACCATATCTCAGATCTATATTTGTGTTTTGCTCTATTTATATATTCGCTGGAAGAATCTCCACGTTCAAACATGGGGAGGTGAGCTAGTTAAACTTACTGATAAATGCACAAAATACCACTCCATCTGTGTCTGCGATATCTTTCTCTGCCCACCACAGGCTGGTCATGTGACTCATTGCAGGAGTGGGATGGATATATGAAACTTGCCATCCCCAGTACCATGATGCTTTGCTTTGAGTGGTGGATTTATGAGGTTGGAGGGTTCCTAGCAGGTAATAAAGGAATAAAGGAATAAAGTCAAGTCCCATGTGCTAATATACATAAAACTGCCTGTAAAATGTAATAGAATTATGCGTTTTATTAGGCCTAGTCATGAAGAATGTCCTCCAATTACAATGTTTGTTTGGATGTAGTGCTTAATGTGGTTTCAGGCTATTAATTTTAGCCTCTGATTATTTTTCATGCATGATTGCTACAGGAAAATAGAAAAGGCTTGTGTAAAAGCTTTAACAAGAATTAGAAACCACTTAAATGCACAAATGCAATATTATGATACCGCCAAACACATTCCCTTATGTCCGTCTCTTTCAGGCATGCTTGGAGAGTTGGATCTTGCAGCTCAACATGCAGTCATTATGCTGGCTTTTATCAACTATATGGTAATTCAAGCCCGATATTTCCCCAATTATAAAGTTCCAGAAATAACATAATACATGCTTCTCTTCTCCCATTACTTCCCTTATCAAACAATGATTTACTTGACACATAACCAGACAAACAAATATAGGCTATAAAGAAACAGAGAACTAAAAAATTAAAAACTAGCTTTACACACATACTATAGAGTAGACTTTTTACAGACTGTGATGACGTGTTTTAACGGTCATCAGTATTGTAAATCCTGTAAAGTTTTTTGCATTTTCATTTTTTTATGTATGTATGTACGTTTATAACACTAATACTTTGTATTATATTACTTTTGCATCAAATTACAAAAAACAAGTTACTGCTGCTGTGAGGGTGTCTCTAATTCAGTGTCTATGGGAGTGATGTAAAAATTAACATCTTTCTCTCTTTTCACTGCTGTTATCAGTCTCACTCTATTGTTTTCCCTCTTTTTGAAAGTTGTGAAATCACTATTGTGGAGTTTTTCTTTTGCTATTTGAACAAATGGGGACACAAAAAAATATATATTTAATGTATAACTCTCATTCTCCGCTATAAAAGTTAAACCAACTATGACGACTGAGAAACCCGGAAATGTGGTCTATTGTTCAAAAGTTTGGGGTCAGTAAGATTTTAAGGAAATTGCACTTTTACATTAAATTGTGACAGTAAAGACATTTATAATGTTACAAAAGATTTCTGTTCTAAATAAATGCTGTTTTTTTACTTTTTACTGTTTTCAACACTGGTAATAATAATAAATGTTTCTTGGGCACCAAATCATCATATTAGAATGATTTCTGAAGGATCATGTGACACTGAAGACTGGAGTAATGATGCTGAAAATTCAGCTTTGCCATTAGAAGAATAAGTTATTTTAAAATATATTAAAATAGAAAACTTTTATTATAAATTGTTATAATATTTCACAATATTACTGGTTTACTGTATATTTGATCAAGTAAATGCAGCCTTGGTGAGTGTTTAAATGTTTAAAAAACATTCAAAAATCTCACTGACCCCAGACGGTAGATTATTTTCTTAACATGTTTTACTGGGATGTCAGTTTCCATTAGGGATTCAAGGGGCCGCATGTGTACGTGTTGGCAATGCACTTGGGGCTGAAGATACGGCCGGAGCTATCCGCACCAGCAAGGTCTCGCTCATCTGCACAGGTTTACAAACAGTCATATTCCTTTGAGGCACATTCATCTTTCATTGTCTGCTCGAGTTTGACATGTCTTTTTTCTTTTCCTTTATCATCTGGATGCAGCTGTCCTGGCTGTTTTGCAAGGTCTTGTGCTAGCATCAACAAAAAACGTCATTGGTTTCTTATTTACATCAGACAGGTAATTATTATTTTCCAAATCAGTCTGATGTTCTTTATCAGAAAGATGTTCTTTAGACCGTACTGTACTGATGACTGTGTCTTATTTCATAGGCATATTGTGGCGCTTGTCTCCAAACTCTTGAACGTCTACTGTGTGCTTCAGTTCTTTGATGGTCTTGTTGTGAGTACTTTGCATTGCTTTTATTTTTTTAGATAGGATGCGTCTGTGAATACCCCGATCAGGCATAACATTATGACCTAATATTGTGTTGCCTGACCCCTGAAGGTGTGCTGTGGTATCTGACCAAGATGTTAGCAGCAGATCATTTAAGTCCTGTAAGTTGCGAGATGGCCTCCATGGATCGGACTTGTTTTTTCAGCACATCCCACAGATGCTCGATTGGATTGAGATCTGGGGAATTTGGAGGCCAAGTCAACACCTCACTCCTTTGTTGTGCTCCTCAGACCATTCCTGAACCATTTTTGCTTTGTGGCAGGGCGCATTTATCCTGCATAAAGAGGCCACAGCCAGTGGCGGCATTTCACAAAAACCTAGGGTATGGCATGAGTCCATTATATTTAAACAAAACAAAGACAAACATCCACTAAAAGAACTTAACAACAGACTTAACAACAATACAATAAAATCAATGCAAATACTGAAACAGCCCTATAAGCCTTCACTGTGCCCTAACCACGTGAGAAAAATTATCTTTTCCATGTTAATCAGAGTTTTTTTGTACTAACCTGCCGCAATGGCGAATCACAACGATTTTATTTTATGAACAGATTATTTCTGCGGCGTTGTGGCTGGAACAACATGCAAAGTATGACAATTGCAGATTATGTGCTTCATTTAATGTAAAAAGAACTTAAAATGAGTTTGAATATAATTTTTGTGACATTTTATAGACATAACCTTACTGAAAGCAACAATGGATAATTCACCTCAGATCTTGAAAATAAATTAAACGAAACAACTATGTTCAAACTGTCAACTCAAGGTGAGCATACAAGTGTATCCTATGATTAAAAAATATATGTTTCAGTAAACATGCTAAAATGGTGTAAGATTTAGGAATTTGATATTGTACTTATTCATTTAGTTGCGAATGCAATCAATGCGCTTGCAGAGAGAACTCTTCTGATTGGCTGTGATCTTTGATTGATTGATCTCGGGTTGAGTCTGGTTTGCCACTGAAAACCTTGTCACATCGTGCCTGGTTAGGACACGGCGTTAGGGTCAGGCTGTTTAAATGTGCTTTTCAAAGCTGCAACAGAACTAACGAATGGCATCATGAGCTGTTTATTTCCCCTGCTTGTCTGAATGCCAGGGTATGGAAACTGCCATACTCTGCCATACGCAAACGCCGCCCCTGGCCACAGCCACTAGGGAATACTGTTTCCATGAAAGGGTGTACATGGTCTGCAACAACGCTTAGGTAGGTGGTACGTGTCAAAGTGGATGGCAGGATCCAAGGTTTCCCAGCAGAACTTCCCCTGGTAAGAGATGCATACGCACCCGGCTATCCACGTGATGTAAAAGAAAACGTGATTCATCAGACCAGGCCACCTTCTTCCATTGCTCCGTGGTCCAGTTCTGATGCTCACATGCCCACTGTTGGCACTTTCAGTGGTGGACAGGGATCATCATGGGCACCCTGACTGGTCTGCGGCTATGCAGCCCCATACACAACAAACTGCGATGCACTGTGTATTCTGACACCTTTCTATCAGAACCAGCATTAACTTCTTGAGCAATATGAGCTACAGTAGCTTGTCTGTTTGATCGGACCACACGGGCCAGCCTTTGCTGCCCACGTGCATCAATGAGCCTCGGCCGCCCATGACCCTGTCGCTGGTTCACCACTGTTCCTTCCTTGGACCACTTTTGATAGATACTGACCACTGCAGACTGGGAACACCCCACAAGAGCTGCAGTTTTGGAGATGCTCTGACCCAGTCGTCTAGCCATCACAATTTGGCCCTTGTAAAACTCACTCAAATCCTCACACTTGACTACATTTCCTGCTTCTAACAATTTGAGGACAAAATGTTCTCTTGCTGCCTAATATATCCCACCCACTAACAGGTGCCGTGATGGAGAGATGATAAGTGTTATTCACTTTACCTGATCGGTGTATATCTTGAATTAAGTTTATTTTTCTCACCCCACTGTCAAATTGTATTTTCTTTTTTGGAGCATAATTCTAATAAAATTTTGTCATCTTACCCCATTGGCAACTTCAAAATAGAAAATACGTTTTCTTGACAAAAAAAAAAAAAAAAACAGTTTGGGCAAGTTTTGGTCATCAGGTAAATTTTAAAGACTTTTTTTGCAGCGTGATCATTTCAGTGTTTGTTTAGCTCAACTGGAAGAACACACAAACTGATAAAATGTATTGCTTGAATGCAAGTCCTTGAGTCCTTTAGATTAAGTCTATAAATGTCTTAATGTATTCTTTTACTCTTTCTTAAAGTGTGTCAGCATGGGTATTCTGCTGGGATCAGGACAGCAGAAGATTGCAGCCGTAGCTAATTTCTTTGGGTATTACTGCATTGGACTTCCACTTGGCACCTCTCTCATGTTTGCTGCCAAATTAGACGTTGTTGGTTTGTTTTCCTTCATTTTTTCATTCTATGATCTTATTAACAATTTACATTGTCACTCATTGTACTCGCTGATATTCTGTGAACTTGTCATCTTCTCTAGTCACCATGTTAGCACCTGCTTTATAAATCATAATTTCATTGGGTTGAAGCACGTAGAGAACATGAGTGCACCCAGCACAGGTCCCTGCAGAATTGCATTAATACATCTCGAGCGCAGAGAACAGCATTCATTAAAACATTTCTGTAATGAGATAACAGCTGTCCTAGAGCAATGTCCTCTTTTGCTTTCACAGGCTTTTGGCTGGGACTTCTCATTTGTGTATGTGTGCAGTCCAGTTTTTTCATTGCAGTCATTTTTAGACTCAACTGGGAGAGAGTGACCAAAGAGGTAGGCCAGCTTTATTACAGCATTTGCAAGGCAGCACTCTCGTAATAGTCCTCTTTTTTATATTATTCTTCTACTTTGGCTCATTTTGCAGACTCCATTTAAACTTTTTGTATACTGTATATTTCTTAAGGCTTTCATAATCTATTTTACAGTATTTCCATAATGTGTAGTTGAGTGAAACAGAAATTCAGTGAGAAAAAATGTAGGATGGGACTTGATTTTGTCATTAGGATTTGACTGGATTATGAAAAGTGGCTTTTAAATATCAAAATGAAGCCAGACTGAACGCACTGCTAAAACAATGATTAAATATTTTTTTCTTAAGCTGTATGTTAACATAATCCAGTAGCTTGTACTGCCCAAATGATGTAAAAATAAATATATTTTTTTTAAATATATTTATTAATCTTTACTATTGATATTGATTAATTGCTATTGATTAATCTTTACACTCCAAAAACAGTCTAATTCATTGTGCGTATTTATTCTCGAGGAACAACCTATCACTCGCATGAGATCACAGCAATAGCAAACCACAACCATCCAATCAGTTCCAGATGGACAATATCAAGTCCCGTCCTACATTTTTCCTTGTTCAAGAAGCCGTTTCACTCAGATATACATCACAGTATGGAAGAAAAGACTATCACATCTTCACATCTGTTTCATGCTGACTTTAATTAATTTCTGTTCTCATCTGAATTATATAACATGATGTGTGGTACATACATAACATTTCAGGCAGTGGAACGAGCCGGAAAGAGTAAAATCTCTGCAGTGTCCCCTGATAGTCTCACTACGAGGCACAGTGAGGTATGTCTATTGACTTTTACTATATTTATTAAGCAAAACATCTCTGAAAACTGAGTTTGTCTTGTGTTTTTGTTTTTTTTAGAATGGCAATGAGTACATGACTGTGAACTCAAATGACCAGGAGCCAGATGTGGCTCACGTGGAGGAAAAGCCCACAGCTCTGCTCTCTACCACTCAGCTGATCCTCAGGAGGGGTCTGACCACCCTCGCTGCTCTTCTCATCCTAGCTGTAGGGATAGCCATCCATCTCATTGTGCCTTTACCTGACGTGGCTTATGCTCTGAAGTCAAATACTACTTTGGAATCAAACTTTACCACACCTTCAACTCTCATCCAAACAATCTCAATCTGAAAACAAGAGTGTAGAGCTGTGACTGTTCTTACGGATATATCCCAGGTATTTTATTAGCCATTCTATAGAAAGTTACGCATTTTCCAATGCAAAAATAATTGCTGAAGCATTACATACACCTAAAAAAATGGGCAATTAATTATTATATTATATTATTATACAAATTGGGGAAATTATTTTTAAATGATCTATTTAAATTTTTTTTTTTAAATTTTAGATTATTATTTGAAATTTATTTTACTTACGTTTTATTATTCCCAGCTGGCTGTAGCAGCGATTACTAATGTTTTTGACTGAGACTGATATTGTTAGGGAGCGATAAGAAAGACATAATCCATTACCTTTTCCCCAGGGATTCATGGGAGTCAACTTGAATGAAGCAATCCCTACCCATGCTGACCATGTTTTGCAGTAATGAGAAAGGAAAATGCCACAATTCCTAGTAAAAATCAGGCATTAAAGGGATGGTTCACCCAAAAATGAAAATTTTATGTTTCTCTGCTTACCCCCAGGGCATCCAAGATATAGATGTCTTTGTTTCTTCAGTAGAACACAAATGAAGATTTTTAACTCCAACCGCTGCAGTCTGCCAGTCGTATAATGCATGTCAATGGCAATATTTTAGAGTATGAGAGCTATGGGAGTAAAAAAACATACACATACGAATCCATATTAAACCCTGCGGCTCGTGACGACACATTGATGTCTTAAATCACGAAAGATCGGTTTGTGCTAGAATCCAAACAGTATTTATATATTTTTTTTTTACCTTGAATGCGATCTATGTACAACAGCCTTGAAAGCGCCATCACTTCCAGTGAGTAAGGTCAAATGTACACGATATGGCTTATCTCAACTGGCGGAAGTGATCTCTTGCATATATCTCTACTCCATATTGTGTATTTTGACCTGACTGAAAGTGATCACACGCTGAAAGCTGATGTACATAGTGTTGTATTTGAGGTAAAAAATGATATAAATACTGTTCAGTATCTCGCACAAACCGATCTTTTGTGACTTAAGACATCAATGTGTCGTCACGAGCCGCAGGGTTTAATATGGATTCGTATGTGTATGTTTTTTTACTCTCATAGCTCTCATACTCTAAAATGTTACCATTGACATGCATTATACGACTGGCAGACTGCAGCGGTTGGAGTTAAAAATCTTCATTTGTGTTCTACTGAAGAAACAAAGACACCTATATCTTGGATGCCCTGGGGGTAAGCAGATAAACATCACATTTTCATTTTTGGGTGAACCATCCCTTTAAGCCTTTAGTATGACTACATTAGCATCTCTGATGATTAAAAGAAACAAAAGCAGTCTCTGAATCATATTTTGTAGAATTAGGTGTTCCTAATTTTATTTGTTTTGATTTACAAAATTGATTCAAGTTGGAAATTATAAAAAACAGATGTTCTGATATTCATTAATCTCTAGCACACATCCTTAATTTAATACAAAATTAACTAAAAAGAAATAAAAGGAGACAGGTTGGTGTATGGGCAAGATTTGTTTGACTGATGATAGGAAACATTATTGTAACAAACATTTAATTTGTGACTTGCATGTTTAAGTATAAGACTAAGTATTAAGCTCTCTGTTCACATTATTCTGGCTAAAGGACAGCTAGATTTCACTCACATGTACACTATATTGCCAAAAGTATTGGGTCACCCTTCCAAATCATTGAATTCAGATCATTTCCAATCATTTCCATGGCCACAGGTGTATAAAATCAAACACCTAGGCATGCAGACGCTTCTACAAACATTTGTGAAAGAATGGGTCACTCTCAGGGGCTCAGTGAATTCAAGCATGGTACCGTGATAGGTTGTCACCTGTGCAATAAGACCATTTGTGTAATTTCCTCACTACTAAATATTCTGCAGTCAACTGTTAGTGGTATTATAACAAATTGGAAGCAATTGGGAACAACAGCAACTCAGCCATGAAGTGGTAGGCCACGTAAAATCACAGAGCGGGGTCAGCGCATGCTGAGGCACACAGTGCGCAGAAGAGCTTCATGGAATGGGTTTCCATGGCCGAGCAGCTGCATCCAAGCCTTACATCACCAAACAATGAAATGCAAAGCATCAGATGCAGTGGTGTAAAGCACGCCGCAACTGGACTCTAGAGCATCGTAGACATGTGGAGTGACCAATCACGCTTCTCTGTCTGGCAATCCAATGGATGAGTCTGGGTTTGGCGGTTGCCAGGAGGACTGTACTTGCCTGACTGCATTGTGCCAAGTGTAAAGATTGGTGGAGGGGGGATTATGGTGTGGGGTTGTTTTTCAGGGGTTGGGCTTGGCCCCTTAGTTCCAGTGAAAAGAACTCTTAATGTTTCAGCATACCAAGACATTTTGGACAATTTCATGCTCCCAACTTTGTGGGAACAGTTTGGGGATGGCCCCTTCCTGTTCCAACATGACTGCGCACCAGTGCACAAAGCAGGGTCCAAAAAGACATGGATGAGCGAGTTTGGTGTGGAGGAACTTGAATGGCCTGCACCTCCACCCGATAGAATTTTTGGCAAAATAGTGTATATTTTATTACTCATCACATGTTTACAATATTAAAATTCATGAGCCCAGTTTTGTAGAAACTCAGTGCAGCTGTTACAACACATTTTTCTTTTTTCTCTCTCTCCTTTCTTATTCTTTTACTTGAAATCTTGCCAGAACCTTCAGCTTTTTGAACATCACACTGGTTCAAAGGTTGGTGTGAGGCACTGAGGAGGATGTTAATGTTTATTCCTGTCCTTTAAAAAAGTAAAAAAATAAATAAATCTAAACTCACTTATATATATGATGATCTAACTGGCAGTGAATTTTACATTTCACTGCCGGTTGTATATTCTGTATATAACTGTGTATGTGACAAATAAAACTCTTGAATCTTGAAAAAAAATAATAAAATAAAATAAAAAATCATGGGTCTACGTTAGTTTAGATATTAGTCACTCATGAAATTGATTTTTGGAACCTGATTGATGATTCACTGATTTATTTGTAAATGTTTGTGTGGCTGTAAGATGCACTGTATGCAGAAATAAACTAAAATAGATCTACAATTACAGTGACATTACCGGCAAAGGACGATCAAAGGCAAATTGTAATGATAAACAATCTTGGGTTTTGAAATGTTAAAGTCATATTTGTGGTTCTAATTTGAAAACCGAAAGAGCAGCAAATGTATCTTTTATGGGATAATGGAGGGGGATGTGAAAAAGTATGAAAAGTGAGCTAGCATGCAAAAATGCATGGCATGCATAAAGAAAAGAAAATACACTTTCATAATTTAAACACTCACTGGCCACTTTATTAGGTGCACCTTGCTAGTATTGGGTTGGATCCCTTTTGCCTTTAGAAGTGCTTTAATTATTCATGGCATAGATTCAGCAAGGTGCTGGAAACATTCCTTAGAGATTCTGGTCTATATTGACATGATAGCGTCACACAGTTGCTACAGATTTGTCAGCTGCACGTCCATGATGCAAATCTCCCATTCCACCACATTCTACTCATTGTCATGTTCAAGAAACCAGTTTGAGATGATTTGAGCTTTGTGACAGTGTGTTATCCTGCTTAGAAGTTGCCTTCAGAAGATTACACTGGTCATAAACGGGTGGGTATAGTCAGCAATAATACTCAGGTAGGCTGTGGCATTTAAACAATGCTCAGTTGGTACCAAAAGTGTGCCAAGAAAAAATCTCCCACACCATTACACCACCAGCCTGAACTGTCAGGATGGATCCATGCTTTCATGTTGTTTACGCCAAGCTCTGACCCTACCGTCTGAATGTCACAGCAGAAATTGAGACTCATCAGATCAGGTAATGTTTTCCCAGTCTTCTATTGCCCAATTTTGGTGAGCTTGTGCCAATTGTAGCCTCTTTCTGTATGTTCTTCTGGTGCTTCAAGGTTTGATGTGTGGTGTGTTCAGAGATGCTGTTCTGCATAACTCTCATATACTCCAGAGTAAATGTTCCACCAAGCTGTGATATAATAAGTAATACGTAATGCTTTCCAAAAAAAAAAAAAAAAAAAAAAAAAAAAGTTGCAAGTTCATTGTTGTGGTAGACAGTAATTGTGACATTTTGTACAGCTTATGTACAGCTGGGAGTCTTCTGCTGTTACACAGTTACCGTAAGTACACCAAGCTACGAATATTCAAAGCAGCACCAGATATATTCAATATCATTATGCTGATTACTTTTATGTGTAGTAAATACTGCTATTAATCAGCTTGTAATTGGATTTTTAAAAATAACTGATTGATCTTGTCACACAATGCAACTGTTTGCCAGGACTGCAAACATTCTCCTCCCATCCTGTGGATTAAATCAAAGCGTCTCATTGTCTTCACCTCAGTTAATCGGTAAGCCTTCAAAGGTGGTGAATGTGGACCTGAAGAATGAACAGCTGTAGAAGGGCCCCTTACAGTCTATGAAGCAAAAGCAAGCCCCTTACAGTGGCATTGAGGATCACAACTGAGAAGATCATGGACGTCTCGAGTCCTAGAACTGACACTCTGTCAATGGAGCCCAGCGCCAAGCTGTTTTGCTGTGGTTTTGTAAGGCGTTGCATCCCTCTGGTATACAGAGAAGAGCTCTACCACATCCTGCGCATGACTGGACCCCTGGTGAGGATTCTGTCACATACACATCATGATAATGTTTTCTAAGCTTGTTCTGTATGAATAGTGAGAGGGCTGGCAGAGAAATGCAACGGCTTACATAGAAATTATCCTTTCCTGAATAGACCCTGATCTGTTTTGGGTACATGTCTTCATGCGTGTCCATTTGAATGCAAATTAATCCTAGATGAGTTGATTCTTGATTGTTAAATAGTCTTGCATTCTGTATAAAATAAATGCTGTAAGAAATAAGCCAAAAAAAAAAAAAAATCTGGCTTAAATAGCTTGGAAATGATGTTTTAAGCAGACATTATGGTATATTTCCAGATAAATATATAATAAATAATTATTAAAAAATTCTCCCGTAAAGCTCTAAGTGCTTCGTTTTAGTCCATGTGACTGTGGACTTTAATAGCCATAGTCCATGTGAGTCCAGGACTTTCATCTCCATTTTGTGCTAAATATTTCTTTGTTTGTATTCATAGCTTGTTTGTCGGTTCCTGAATTTCCTCCTTTTCTTTGTGGTGACAATGTTCTGTGGACGTCTGGGGAACACTGTGCTAGCGGGCTACGCCATGGCTTCAGCTGTACGTCTGCTTCAATCCAAACTTCTGCCGGCAAATATGTGTTATGTACCACATTATTGAGATGTGCAATATAGTTATAGAGCAATGATTTACAAGCCCACACAATATGTCCAATACATTTATTTTTCAGACTATAAATGTGACAGCTGCAGCGACGGGGTTGGGACTTGCTGTGGCTTGCGACACTTTGGTATCACAGGTGTGTTTTCCATACAAATTGCAATATTGTTTTTTTTATCTGAAATACTTCAGAGGCATTTGAATACAAATGAATCCTGGATGAGTTGATTCTTGATTGTTATTGCACACATAAAATGTTATGATGTCTTGCATTCCATATAAATTAAATATATACATAAAATATGGCCAAAATCTGTCATAAATAGCTTGCAACTCACATTAACGGGTTCTATGGGACATTTCCAAGACTGATCAGTTTAAGATTATCTCATTATAGTTGTAAGACACTTTTTTAGTTTGATTTCCCCAAGACCGTTCTCACCTGTATAGTAAAATAACTGATAGCTTATGGCAGTTTTGCATCTTGCCCTCAGACATTTGGCAGTAAGAACCTTCTCCGAGTAGGCGTCATACTGCAGAGAGGCGTCCTAATTCTGACACTCTTTAGTTTGCCCTGTTGGGCTTTGCTTGTAAACACCCAGCCCCTCCTTCTCTATCTGGGACAGGACCCCGAAGTGGCCAGGTGAGCACCACTCTTCAACACACACATTGATATTGGTATTGACATTGACTGTCTGTGATGTCTAACTGAAAACTAACAGTTTCTCTCTCTCAGGATTGCACAGCTCTATGTGGTTGCATATTTGCCAGCAATTCCGGTAAGGTCCACTAATGGATGGTTATGGATTGTATTTCCAGTGCAGATGAACTCAAATCAAATAATTCTTTGTATACATTGAACATGTTGAGTCTGTCATGTGTTTGTATTACAGGCCATGTTTCTGTATCAGCTGCAACTGTCATATCTTCAGAACCAGGTACATAAAATGATCTTTTTAGGAAATCAACAACTTAATAACTGCATTCAGTTCTTGTATGTTGATGTTGTAATACTCATGAACCCACTGTATAGGGAGTGATCAAGCCCCAGGTGTTTGCATCTGCAGTTGCCAATGTTGCCAATGTGATAGTGAACTACTTTCTGCTGTACTGGTGGGATTTTGGAGTTTAGTGAGTATAAATATTTTCTTTTTCTTTTTTTGGTTTTTGTATTTTGATAATAAGATCTTTTTTTTCTGTCCACTTTCAGTGGGTCTGCTGCTGCAAACACCTTTGCTCAGGTTTTTAATTGTTTTGCCTTGTTTTGTTTCATTCGCTGGCAGAGGCTCCATGAGAAAACTTGGGGAGGTGAGTGTCTATCAGTGTTGGGGAAGTTACTTTGCCAAGCTACCAACTCGTATTTAAAACTATTAGTTAATCTCAAGCACTTTTGGGGAAAAAAGCTGAAAACACCTCAAGATGCTAACAAAAATGAATAAAACTATAAGGGACACTATTTTCTACATGTAGCTATAAATTTCAGATTTGTGTCTTTTGCTGGAACAATGAATGTGCAAATGCACAGGCTCAATCGGGTGACAGTTTAAAACTTGATAAATTTACACGAAACAAGTAACAACAACAACAAAAAAAACCTAAACAGACTTTGCTCCCTATTTTAACGATCTGAGTGCATGGCGCAGGTGCACTTAGGGCATGTCCGAATCCACTTTTGCTAGTTTAATAACGGAAAAAACGGTCGGTCCACCAGACGCATGGTTCAAAAGGGTTGTACCAAATCTCTTACTAAGTCATGGGTGTGTTTTGTGTGTAATATGTAATAAACCAATCAGAGTCTCATCTCCCAATCCCTTTAAAAGCCAGTGGCACTTGCACCATGGCGGATTCTCTATTTACATGGTGGGATTTGCGAGCGGAAAGACTGAACGCTCTACAGAAAGGAATACTTTTATTTTTAATTAAAAATAGTGTACGCACGTTGTGCACGCGCCTATAGGCGCATATTACTAACGCGCCCTTTTTTAAAAAAAAACACAAAAAATACTGCATATTGACTATTAACCAGGTTTTTGTTGGTCAATGGTGCAGTTGTTTTCAGTTGCCTCAAAATACCAACACGCCAACAATGCACCTAAACACACCTCGTTTTCAGACCGGCAAAAACAGATTTAATGGGCAAACAGACCATGGGCAAACTGCGCCAGGCAAAAAACACTAAAAAACACAGCAAAAAACAATTGCGTCACGCCTGGTTTCACATTGAGCCGGGTGTATGATAGGGCCTTTGTCATTAATTATATATGAGTATAGTATATAGAAAACATTCCAACAAAAATACTTAAAATACTCAGATTTGTGGCACAAAATAGTTTTTTTAGGCATCTGTTCATTTGCCTGAGAAGCCTGAATGAACTGATTCATTGATATTGGGTGAATGACAGAGAACTGTCCTCTCTTGAAGTCCAAATCATTTTAGTGAGAAGTATTAGTCCAAATCATTTTAATGGAATCGGTTTGTCCTAATCAGTTCTGTCTCTCATATCGTTTTAAAGTGAATCGGCTCATCCTAAACGGTGTTCTCTGTCATGTGCATAAAAAGTCTGTAAACAGTCCTTTCTTTCATATAAACGTTATAAATTCAGATTTGATCTAGTGCATCAGTTCGTTCTAAATGGTATTTTGAAGAACTCATTTGTTTTTTGCTTGCTCAAAGTTGAGGTGAAATATGAGATATTAAAACAGCGTTTTGTCATGCTACTGCTACTTGTGCAACTAAGAAGTTATTGTCACTATACATTTTCTTATTTTCTTATTTACTTCTGATTGCTGACTCCATGTGCTTTTCCTGTGACATGGTTAGTGTCGGATCACAAATGGACGACGCTAAATAAACGGGGTCTAAACCGTTTTGAGCTTGTCCACTTTCGACCACTTCCAGAGGTAGTCGAAAATACATTCGACCAGATTGCTTTAGTGTAGACGCTCATGTGGTCGAATGCATTCGAACCATAGACTGTAAAAAAAGACGGACGACGCACATTCACTCTCTTCCATTGCAGTGAAGTGCCGCCAGTGTCCAAATATGGCGCTGACATCTTACGTCTCGAGTCTGCACCGTAGCAACTTGGAGCCCGAGTTGCCAAGCTTTTGTCCATTAGATCAAAAGATCTGAAAAAACCCATACATTTACCCGCCCATAGACATTCACCTCAAAAAAAATAAGGACAAAAGTGGTTGAAAGTGGTCAAAAGAGACGGATTAAAATACCAGATGTAAATGGGAATGTGTCTTCCTCCTCTACTTGTCATCTGATTGACCAAAATGCATCTTAATAGGTGTAAACAGGACCTTACTGTTTTCCTCCAACAGGCTGGTCTTCTGAGGCCCTGCAGGAATGGGGTTCCTACATGAAGCTGGCCATCCCCAGCACACTGATGACCTGTTTTGAATGGTGGATCTATGAAGTTGGAGGCTTCCTGGCAGGTACATTCCAGGGTTATTATAGTTAACTCATAAAAACACTTTTGTTGCTTGAAATACAATAAAACTTAAAAATAAATAAATAATAAAACCCCTTAAACTTATTTTATTTATAAACAAAAACAATACAATTACTAAAACTTTAAAATGAAAACAGAAAATATAAATGAAAGCTGGAGAATATTTAAAAAATGTGATGTGTGCAAAAAATAATAATACTGTTACACTCACAGTACAAAAAAAAGTTTTTGTCAATGTCATTTTTGCATATTTAACCAGTTTAGTTTGTTAAACCGCTGAATTATCCCCTCACCACTGACTCTCCTCATCCCATCAGGAATGCTGAGTGAGGTGGATCTGGCTGCTCAACACGTGGTTATAATGCTGGCGTACATCAACTACATGGTGTGTTTGGATGATCTGAGAATATTCATATTATCATATAAAATTCACCTTTATCCTTTTCTTGATTGTTTCTATAACCTCCGTCTCGATATTCCAGATCCCATTAGGAATGCAAGGTGCAGCTTGTGTTCGTGTGGGAAACGCACTTGGCGCTGGAGAAACAGCTGCTGCCATTCTCACCTGCAAGGTGTCTCTCATCAGTTCAGGTAAAACTCATTTCATTTTATATCAATCATTCCTAAGTTTGTCATGACACTTAATCGTATGAAGCACACATATTGATGTTTTGTAAATGTTCTTTTTGTTCCCCAGCTGTTATAGCAATCATTCAAGGTTTTGTCCTGGGCTCAACAAAAACAGTCATTGGCTTCATATTCACTTCTGATGAGTAAGCTACTTTCCTCATTATTTCAAGCATGTAAAACAAAATGTTTGTTGGCTTAAGTACACTTTAACAAATCTGTAAATGCTCTTGTTTAAACATTAAGAATTAAGATTTAACAGAAATAATGTCAACAACAGCTGTTTCAAATTTCCAATGTGATGTTTGTTTAGGACTATAGCAGAGCTTGTGTCTCAGCTACTGAACATCTACTGCCCTCTTCAGTTCTTTAATGGAATATTGGTGAGTTCTGCACAGACATTTATCCCTCATTTTCCCAGAGACAGAATATAGGGGAGAGACAGACCACCCGCATAAAAATCAATGGGAGATATTGCAACGCTCAATATGGCCTCAATACATTTTATTTATAAAAGCCAGTCTCCATATACTTTTTAGCATGCTTTGAGCTAAAGAAGCATTAAGAAGCTTATGATAGAATTGTTACAGGGTAATTTAGGATCATTGATATACTATTGTAGTTTCTGTTAATATTTTGAATTAGATTTTATTTTTCATTTTTTCCACATTAATGTTTGTTGTAATTTTGTTGTTTTTTGTGTCATTTTTATTATTTTTTTAAATATGTCTATACATTTTTTATTAACTTTTATTTATTAAATTTCGTTTTTAAGCCATTTTTGTACTTTGTAATTTAAACTTAATGAAAATTAGAAATGTTGCCCTCAATGCAAAGTAAAAGAAATAAAAAGTTTAAAAAATGTAGTATCTTATTTTAGTTCAAGTATTTTAGTATTTGCTTCAAGTAACAAAACAAACCCCCATCCCCCAAAAATAAATAAAATAAATTAGTTACCAATAATAATTGTTGTCAAAATATAGTTGATTTAAAATATCAAGCGTTTAAGCGCTTGATAAACAGTATACATAATCATGTATATTTCTGTAAATAAAAAATAAATATTTTATGTATTTATATATGAAGAGTTCAGATGCAAAAGCCTCTAAAAGCCACTTCGGTCAAAAATGAGATAACGATACTGAGTGAAGGCTCTCCGCTTATAGTATAAGTTCATAAAATACTTTCACTTCATTCAGAAGTACCAGTACTTGGGTAGAAACCTATAGATGGAAGCCTGACAACAATGCTTATTTTAAAGAAAAGCGTCAGATGGAGTTAGAGGCTTTTGCATCTGAAGTCGTCATATACATATTTTCATATATTTATGTTTATCTTGTCAAATGCAGTAGAATTTTGAATCACTCAAGTATTGCATTACAGTTTGTTTATCATTCTTTCAGTGTGTTGGCATGGGCATTCTCATTGGCACAGGGCAGCAGAAGATAGCTGCTATTGCTAACCTCTTTGGTTACTACTGCATTGGACTCCCATCGAGCATTGTTCTGATGTTCACGGCCAAGTTACAAGTTGCTGGTTCGTCTTGTTACAACTAAATCCATCATATTGATTCCTGTCCCAATTACTGGTGTTTATTACACAAATGATCATGGAAACTTTTAATATCTACAATGATTTATCTCTCACTCTTTCAGGCTTCTGGCTGGGCCTCCTCATTGCGGTCTTTTTGCTAGCGATTTTTTTTGTTGTGGCCATTTTCAAATTAAACTGGAAGAAGATTACCAAAGAGGTAGGCATATCAGACCTATTAAAACAGGATCTTTCTTCTAATTATACTGCTCATGATCATGCGATTAATTGTTGACTTCCATGACTGAAAGCGGCTCTTTCTCTTTGAAAGGCAATTGAGCGTACAGGAAAGAGTGCAAATGGAGTGACCCCTGAGTTTTGTTCGAACCAGCGCAACAGCTTCTACCAGGTGGTCCTGAATACAGAGGTATTTTGTTGTCTTTGTAGTTTAAATTTTACACGTATGCATTATTTTACTACAAATAATTACAAAAATAACATGCTAAAAATTAATGTGTTTAATCAAGTCAGCTGATTTGTACATTTGTACACACTTTTAAAGAAATAGTTATTTCTTTAGTTAGTAGTTATAGTCATTTTCTCATCCTCATGTTGTTCCTATGATAACTATGTATTTCTTCTGTGAAACACAAATTAAGATATTATGAAGAAAATGTTTCAGTGTTTTTTGTCCATATAATGAATGTCAATGGGGTCCAAAATTGGACAATTGGACCTCATTCACATTGATTGTATTGACAAAAAACACTGAAACATTTTTTTAGTTCTGTGTTCCTCATTCAGAAAGGTTCGGAAATGTAAAATGATTTTTGGGTGAACTATCCCCTTAAGATGCCCTTTTAAAGATGTGAATTGCTCATAATGGTGAAATTGTGTCTCTGTTTCAGAATGGGAATGGATACATGGTTGTGAACTCTCAAGATCAGGAAGAGGGGCTGAACAGTAATGTGGTACACGAGGGGCCAAACGTGACTGGCATGGAGGAAAAGCCCACAGCTCTGCTCTCTACCACTCAGCTGATCCTCAGGAGGGGTCTGACCACCCTCGCTGCTCTTCTCATCCTAGCTGTAGGGATAGCCATCTATCTCATTGTGCCTTTACCTGAGGTATCTTATGGTGCAAATTTTACTTTGGTCTCAAACTTTACCACAGCCACTCCCATTTATACAACAAGTACCATTTAAAACCATTACCTCAGGTAGATTCACTGTGAACATGTTATGAACATCTGTATGCTGTAAGAGGCAACAAAGAAGTTGAATTGAATTAGAAAAATAGAAGCATTTTTACAGTGGTCTCAGGCTCTATATTGTGACCTAGACAGATGATTATATTTTTATCCTGAGTGGATTTGCTTTGCCCACATCATTAGGCCAAATAGTAAGAAAATCGACCAGCTTAGCAGAAAAAGGTCTGTTCCCCAGTGACAGTCATATAATCTCTTCAGTTGACATTTCTAGCCAAGCGGCAGCTGGAGAAATACAGCCAAAAAGAAGATATTCTACAAAGCTGCTGTCACATACATAAAGCTGTATTATTACACATGGTGGAACTGTGGGAACTTGAAGCAAATGCCAATTGCATGTGGCACCTTAAGATTTCCTACCTAACACTGCTTGAGGGGCCATTCACACAGAAGGTGTACTTTCATTTTAAAAATGCGAGTTTCAGTGCAGTGGAATAAGTGTGTTCATAAGAGGTCTTCTTTTAACTTGAGCGCCACATTTTTTAGCACAAGCTGCTGCAAAAACCGTTCACTAAGAATGTGTTTTTGCATTCCACTGCATCACTTTTCAGTTGTCTTCTATGTAAACATATGTGTTTCGACACGGCATCCTAAAAATGCAACGGTTACGTTGTTTCTATTCATACAGAACTGTTTTTTGGGTTAAAAAATACTACATGCGTGTAGTGAGCAGTAAAATAAAAAAATAAATAAAAAGCAAGGTCTTGAGAACTTTTAAGTTGAGCACTGCATATTTAGAACACTGTGTTATGCGCTAGACGCTTCAAAAGATGTGAGATGCTACAAAGTAGAGCAAGTTAACATAGAAGAACAATATAAACGCAGCACAGTAAAATACAAAAATGTGTTCTTTGTGAATGGCCCTTTGCATTGCCCTGCGTCTCATGTTTTCAAATGCAATAACAAATTCTGCGTGAATGACCCCTAAAATGTTGTCTACCCTGGAACGTGTCAAAGCTACCATTCCAAATCCACTTGTATTGTTGTCTGAAGTAGCAAAACCATGTTGAGTAATGTGCATAAAAAACTAAACTGGGTGTCGACCAAATCACTGATGATTATATTGGATTCTATTTGCTTTTGACGCTGCTTGTGTCTGCTGTAGACATGGTGTAAGACAAAAAACATCCAACCTTTTGTGAGATTGCTCACATATGAGTTTTTAAAGGTTACAGTAAATATTCACAGGCAACTAGTGAACCATCAAATGGACTAGCTCCATCTGATTAAAGTCATCTATTATATATGGTTGGACATCCATTATTTTCAATCAATGAATGCAAGATCGTTCTTTTTAAAGCTTTGACATATGACTGGTATATTTGGTAAGGTTTTTGATTTTTACATTTAAATTTAAGTGGCTTCGTGTTTTGTGTATAACAGGTTGCACCACTTACATGTACTTTTTTTTTTATCTGCTTTTATTTTTATTTTTTCCCATCCAAAATACTAAATGCTGCCTCCTTACTAAGTCTACAAATATTTCAATATATGCATGCTGATATGTCCATCCAGAGCTTTGCTGTCATCTTGTATGTTGCAACTTATTATATGTAAATGTTTGATATTAGACCATTAGGATTAACACATAATAGTAATTATGCTGGTTAAGCACATGATTTGTATGCCCTGTTGTGGGCACAAAGGAACAGCATTCCTCAGGAACTCCTTGTACAAACCCGATTCCAAAAAACTTGGGACACTGTACAAAGTTTCAAATTTCAATATTTTATTCAGAATACAACATAGATGACATATCAAATGTTTAAACTGAGAAAATGTATCATTTTCAGGGAAAAATAAGTTGATTTTAAATTTCATGGCATCAACACATCTCAAAAGAGTTGTGCCAAGGCCATGTTTCCCACTGTGTGGCATCCCCTCTTCTTTTTATAACAGTCTGCAAACGTCTGGGGACTGAGGAGACAAGTTGCTCAAGTTTAGGAATAGGAATGTTGTCCCATTCTTGTCTAATACAGGCTTCTAGTTGCTCAACTGTCTTAGGTCTTCTTTGTCGCATCTTCCTCTTTATGATGCGCCAAATGTTTTCTATGGGTGAAAGATCTGGACTGCAGGCTGGCCATTTCAGTACCCGGATCCTTCTTCTACGTAGCCATGGTGTTGTAATTGATGCAGTATGTGGTCTGGCATTGTCATGTTGGAAAATGCAAGGTCTTCCCTGAAAGAGACAACGTCTGGATGGGAGCATATGTTGTTCTAGAACTTGGATATACCTTTCAGCATTGATGGTGCCTTTCCAGATGTGTAAGCTGCCCATGCCACACGCACTCATGCAACCCCATCCCATCAGAGATGCAGGCTTCTGAACTGAGCGCTGATAACAACTTGGGTTGTCCTTGTCCTCTTTAGTCCGGGTGACATGGCGTCCCGGTTTTCCAAAAAGAACTTCAAATTTCGATTCGTCTGACCACAGAACAGTTTTCCACTTTGCCACAGTCCATTTTAAATGAGCCTTGGCCCAGAGAAAACGCCTGCGCTTCTGGATCATGTTTAGATATGGCTTCTTTTTTGACATATAGAGTTTTAGCCGGCAACAGCGAATGGCACGGTGGATTGTGTTCACCGACAATGTTTTCTGGAAGTATTCCTGAGCCCATGTTGTGATTTCCATTACAGTAGCATTCCTGTATGTGATGCAGTGCCGTCTAAGGGCCCGAAGATCACGGGCATCCCAGTATGGTTTTCCGGCCTTGACCCTTACGCAGAGATTGTTCCAGATTCTCTGAATCTTTGGATGATATTATGCACTGTAGATGATGATAACTTCAAACTCTTTACAATTTTTCTCTGAGAAACTCCTTTCTGATATTGCTCCACTATTTTTGCCGCAGCATTGGGGGAATTGGTGATCCTCTGCCCATCTTGACTTCTGAGAGACACTGCCACTCTGAGAGGCTCTTTTTATACCCAATCATGTTGCCAATTGACCTAATAAGTTGCAAATTGGTCCTCCAGCTGTTCCTTATGTACATTTAACTTTTCCGGCCTCTTATTGCTACCTGTCCCAACTTTTTTGGAATGTGTAACTCTCATGAAATCCAAAATGAGACAATATTTGGCATGGCATTTCAAAATGTATCACTTTCAACATTTGATATGTTATCTTTATTCTATTGTGAATAAAATATAAGTTCATGAGATTTGTAAATTATTGCATTCCTTTTTTATTCACAATTTGTACAGTGTCCCAACTTTTTTGGAATCGGGTTTGTAGATTGCAAGATCTCCAGTGGGAAGTCCTAACAGTATTTATTGTTTCTAGCCCTTTTGTCATCAGGTATAAAGTCCTGTCCCACAGACAGAACTTTGGGAGAAGTTAAGATTATTTGAAGGGTTTAGATTCTTTGAAGACTGACACTCTTACATTGCTGCTGAAGAACTGCTACACTACTACCTTTAGTCAAGCTTACTTATGTAATAGTTATCTAATACATTGGTGAGCTACCCAAACAAGTACAGCAAAATGTAACACTGGGTCAATAAATCACTATCCCATTATATTCAGTGTTCTGGGGTATTTTTCTTCATCAGCTATATTTAGAGTCAGGTTACTTGAGGAAAAAAAATCGATTTAATAAAAAAAAAATACTCATCCCCTGATCCTAGAGTGTCGATTGAACAATGTATATGGGAAAATTATAGTTGCAATGTGGCATGGTCTAACAAAATAAAACAGAAGTTGCAATTTACTTCTTTATTGTGGCTCATATCCAAGTGAAATGACTTTCCAAATGAGAAAAATTTGGTGCGGGACTTGATTTTGTCCATCGAGAATTAATTGGATCACTGTCGTTTGCTAATTGCTGCAATCCCATGTGAGTGACAGATTGCTGGAGGGAAAGGAATTATCATCTCACCCTCTTGCCTTACATGTTGACTTTAATGACAACCAGTGTTTGTGTATATTTTTTGCATCAGCGTGCACAATGTATATTTTTGTGCATTTGAATGTTATTTCATGAATTAAACATCTTTCCGATGTTGCACATTTGCGTGCAAATTGAATGAGTTAATAAAGATGTGGGAGCAAGTGGGAAGTAATTTATTGTAGGATTTGGGATTGTAGTTGTTTGGTTGTTGTCATAAATATAAACATTTATACAATATGAGTAAGCACAAAATTACCCATGTCATGTAAAACAAAACAATGCACTAATACTTAATGCATGGATACTATCTGAAATCCCAGAAATGTGCCTTGTTTTTGTACCTGCTTGTCAAATGGACATGTGGCACAGGTGCGCACCCTTTGGGCATGACATGTTCTGGGTGGACTGTCTGTCTCCTTAAAGACATTTCCCCATTACCAGTCCTTCGGCTGTTATTGGGCTGTCATCTTTTCAGAAGGAATTTGACAACAAGTCCAGCAGCGAGGAGCGCAAGCATAGCTGCCAGAGCCAGGCCACAACGCAGCACTAACACCCTCAGTGGCAGCTGCACCTTCACTGTAGCGACTACCACATCAGTCTGCTCATCCAGTAGCCCATCAGTTTCTGAAGCATTATTCACATCACAGTCCTCTTGTGCAACTGTCAAGAAAATGACTCTTATTAGCATGCCTCATTAAATATAATCATATTCAAACAAACATATTACCATCATTCGTCCTTCTCGGCAGCACACCAGCCCTGATCTGTGCCTGAAAAGTTCATATTTAGATCAAGCTTAACTCAAATAAAAGGACTAAAGCAACTTTTAATGAAAGGAAATCCTATATTCCTCACCTCTTCAGAGGATTTTTCCCAATTCAGTTTGAAAAGAAGGACAATAAGGAACACTGACTGAAGGAAGACTGAAACTAACAGGCCAGTCCACAGACCTTGAGAAGATAAAAACAGTGGAGTTTAAGACCGTGAAACAGAGTGAAGTGTGTGCGTGTGCATAAATGTACCCTTTCTCCATATATACCTAAAAAAGGAATGATTAACATAAAACGCAAGACATGCATTTTTAAATATTATTAAAAAAATGATTACTATATGTTTATATATTTTATGTAATACTAATAAATTTTATGTGTGTATTTATATATTAAAATAATTAATTATATAATAATTGAATAATAATAAAATATTAGAATAATGATAATAGAGCATTTATTTTCATTCAATCATATATGTCTGACCAAAAATTCCCATTTTAGCAGCAAACATCAAGGATATTCCAAGTGGAAAGCCAACACCGTAGTATCCCAGAAGGTTGCAGATTGCTCCCATTTTCTGTTTTCCCAGACCTTTCACTATATTGCTACCTGCTGCCTGATTGGAATAAAGGAAGAAACCATAATTAACATCATCTCCCCAGATGGCCCATTCCAGTGCAGTCTCAGATTTATTTATGTGTGAAGGACAACATCCAATGTAATTAAGGTTTGAACTCAACTCTCATGATCATTGTGTTGTTGTCAGTTTTGTTATTAACACTAATGAGGGCTGTGAGTGCTCTAACACAACTCAGCTAATGACTTACCGCTGTGGCATCAAGAAGATGGAAAGGAGCATATAAAACCATTACCGTGGCAACCCTCGCTCTGATGTCTCTGTGTGAGGAAAGAAATGTATTATTGCTGTCAAAATGCTGTTTTCAAGTAACATTTTTAACTATTTTATGACTTTAAAAATATGTTATTTTTAAAAACAGATTAATGTTATGTTATTTTCAAATGCAAAATCTAGAATTATTATGAAGAAAACTAATTATTTAAAAAAATATTAAATTATAGAAAAAACTAAAGTTAAACATTTAATTATGAATGTATATTTTAAATAACTTGTATACTGCATAGAGAATGACCTGGAAAAATGTTCATCTAAAACCTATTTTTGAGCAAAGATTTTGAAATGCCTTTAAAATATAAAGTTAATATTTAAAGCACTACCTGAGCAAAGTTCATTCTAGATTTCCAATTTAAGTACAAAATAGAATAGGAGCAAATTACACAGAAATTATGCATGAAACTCTAACCGAGCGCTGTTATTCCAACGCTGTGGCATCAGCCAATCAGAAGTACTTCCTAATCCACGTAACCATCTTGTACCCTAGTTTATAAAAACTTCTGTCTATCCCTCCTCCTCCCCAGCACCACCTGTAGAGATCTGCTCCGGGGTTTCTACCATTTTTTTTGCAGGAGTCTTTAATTTTTGTTTGTTATTTTGAGTTGTATACGCTTTTTCTTGCATTTTCGCATCAGTGTAGTAGATCTTGTCCACCAAAATCATGCTTATGTATATATTCCATGCCCCATTGCCAATAAATACGTGCTGAAATAATCCATTCCGAGAGTTGTCATGACTGAAATGTTTTTAACTAAAGGAAGAACACTCACTTGTCATTTGTGAAGATATAAGCAATTACATTCTTTGAGGAACCAATGACAGTTGCTAAAACCACTGCAACAGAAACTGTAAATGAAATATAAAATCCTCATTTACACATTTCTCATAAAAATAATAGGATGGTATGAAAATAATTTACAGTAATTATACAGTGTACACACAAGTGATGGATAAGCAACCTATTTGCAAAGAACATATACAATACAGAGGGCCATTTGTTCTTTTTTAGTATTACCTGCACAAATGATAGAGAGTCTAGCAGATAGCTTGGCTTGAGTAACATCTCCTGCTCCCATGGCATTTCCCACTCTCACATTGCCAGCCACACTGAAACCTACAGGGAACTGAACACAGGCCACTCACTTGTAGTGTTCATACAAGCTTTAAAATAAAACACTTTCACACTAATGACAATATACCATGTAAGCAATATTTGCCAGTCCATACACAACTGATTGAGCTCCAAGCTCCACTTCACTTATTAGACCTGCCATAAATAAAAAAAAGTTCAGGAACAGGGTTCTGTGCCATTTAGAACTAGATTGAAAACCCCTTTAAATTTCACATCAATTCCTGAATTTGAGTTGAGAGGGATTCAGAATTTTAATTCAATAGAATATAACAAAGTAGAATTAAAATGAAATTAAATTCCAGGAAATTCATTTTAAGGATTAGTTCACTTTAAAATTAAAATTAACCCATGATTTACTCACCCTCAAACCATCCTAGGTGTATTTGACTTTCTTCTTTCTGATGATTTTAATCTTAGTTATTTTAATAAATATCCTGACACTTACAAGCTTTATAATGGCAGTGAACGGGGCTCTTGAGTTTGAAGCTCAAAAAAGCACATCCATCCATAACAAACGTACTCCACATGGCTCCGGGGGGTTAATAAAGGCCATCTGAAGTGAACCAATGGGGCTTTTTAAGAAAAATATCCATATTTAAAACTTTATGAAGTAAAATATCTAGCTTCCAGCAGATTGCCTTCCATATTCAACTTACGCAGAAAGTGTAACGCCTCTGGCAGTTCAAAATGCTTATGCTGCGTTCTAGTGTCACGGCAGTTAAGCTTTTTTCGTAAGTTGAATACGGGAACCGTCTGCCGGAAGCTAGATATTTAACTTTATAAAGTTTTAGATATGGATATTTTTCTTACACAAACCCATACTGACACAAAATGGCGCCGCTGTGTTTGGTCGCCGTTCAGGTCGCTCCGCGAAGACTGTGCTTTTATTTACTATTTTACTTTCTTTTACTCTCAGTTTTTACAAACTTATCATCTGCATTGATCTACTACGACAGCAAAACTCTTTTGGACATTGGTTACCTCTACACTGGACTGTTTCAGGACACTTTCGCCGATCCTCTGTGGCCATCTGAGATTCTTCGGAACGCCGAGTTGAACAATGGACAGAGCCAGCGGCGTAGAACAAAGAAACACCGTGGGAAACGTGCTGGTATCCGTAACAGACTGAGGAAAAGGGCATTCAGACCTCCTCTCCCGAGCATTCTTCTAGCAAATGTTCAATCCTTGGATAATAAGATGGACGATCTTAGAGCCAGGATAAGTTTTCAACGGGACATGAGAGACTGTAATATCTATTGTTTGTCTGAAACATGGCTCACGCCCGCGGTCCCGGACACAGCTGTGACGCCGTCGGAGAACTTCTCTGTTTTTCGGATGGACAGAACAGCCGAGGCGGTAAATCCAAAGGCGGTGGAGTGTGTTTCATGATCAACAAGAAATGGTGCGATCCCAGGAACATCACCATTCTCTCGCGGTCCTGCTCACCTCATCTGGAACATTTAACAATCATCTGCCGCCCATTCTATCTGCCTAGGGAGTTTTCTGCGGTTGTCGCGACCGCCGTTTACATCCCACCGCAGGCAGACACAGCGCTGGCTTTATCTGGCCTTCATGATGTTGCCAGCGGCGCCATAAACCAACATCCCGACGCGGCATTCATTGTCGCTGGCGATTTTAACAAAGCAAACCTAAAGAAAGTCCTGCCAAACTTTCACCAGCACGTCTCCTGCCCCACACGAGGAGCAAACACACTGGATCACTGCTACTCTCCGTTTAAGAACGCCTATAAAGCGCGGTCACTTCCAGCGCTTGGCAAATCGGATCATGCCGCCATTTTCCTCACTCCCGAATACAAACAAAAGCTCCTCCAGGACCCCGGTGAGGCGGGAAGTTAAGCGTTGGTCGCCCCACTCAGAGACCGCGCTTCAGGCAGCTCTTGATGACGTTGACTGGGACATGTTCGAGCGAGTTCAGCTGGCGTAAGCGAGTTCACAGACGTGGCGCTTTGCTTCATCAACACGCTTACAGAGCAAGCCACGCAAACAATAACAATAACGTCCTTCTCAAATCAGAAACCGTGGGTGGACAATTCAATCCAGCGCGGCAGTGAACGCATACGCACTGCTGCTTACAACGCCGGTCTCCATTCAGGGAATATGAATGAATACAGATCGTCCTGCTATGCTCTCAGACGAGCAGTTAAAGCCGCAAAACTCCGTTATAAAGACCGAGTGGAGTCTCATTTCCAACTCAACGACTCGCGGCGCATGTGGCAAGGTCTGAGGTCCATCTGCTCCTTTGGATCTAAATCCTCTGCAGAGGCAAGCGTTGATCCGTTGCTCGTGAATGAGTTAAACTCTTTCTATGCTCGCTTTGACTGTAACCGCGGCAACGCGACTCCGCCAAGTGGCGCGTTAGAGGAAATTACTCAGAGCAGCAACAATCACGTGATCTCTGTCTCGGAGGATGAAGTTCGGAGAGCACTCAAGCGTGTGGACGTCAGGAAAGCTGCTGGGCCGGATGGTATTTCAGGTCGTGTTCTGCGGTCCTGTGCTGATCAGCTCACCGGGTTGTTTACATCTATCTTTAATGAGTCCTCGCTACATCTGTGGTCCCCACCTCCTTCAAAAATCCACCATCATCCCTGTCCCTAAGAACAGTAAACCCTCTTGCCTAAATGACTATCGTCCAGTGGCTCTCACGTCTATAGTCATGAAGGTCTTTGAGAGACTCATTAAAAACACCATTTGCGCCTTCATTCCTGACACTTTGGACCCTCTTCAGTTTGCCTATCGTCCCAATAGATCGACTGAAGATGCCATCTCTCATGTCCTCCACTCCTCCTCACTCACATCGACAGCAAAAGTGGGAACTACGTAAGACTGCTATTTATTGACTATAGCTCAGCCTTTAACACCATAGTTCCCACCAAGCTAACCTCCAAACTCCTGGATCTCGGCCTGAATCCTTCTCTCTGCCACTGGATTGAGGACTTCCTCACTGGCAGGCCTCAGGTGGTGAGAATAGGCCAGTCCACCTCCACCTCCATCACCCTGAGTGTGGGAGCTCCACAGGGCTGTGTCCTGAGCCCCTGCTCTACTCTCTCTACACGCATGACTGTTTGTCCACACACAGCTCCACCTCTATCATCAAATTTGCTGATGATACTGTTGTCCTGGGCCTCATTTCCAACAACAATGAGACGGCATACTTGGACGAGGTGGAGCATCTAACATCATGGTGCCAGGACAACTGTCTCTCTCTGAATGTTGGCAAGACCAAAGAAATGATTGTGGACTTCAGGAAGAGACAGCAACGGACATACTCCCCCTCATGATCAGCGGGTCACCAGTAGAGAGAGTGAGCAGCTTCAAGTACCTGGGAGTAAACATCTCCGAGGACCTGACCTGGACTGCTCACATTCAGACACAGGTGAAAAAGCCAGGCAAAGACTGTACCACCTGCGCCAGCTGAGGAAATTCAGGGTTTCACCAGCTATCCTGAAAACTTTCTATTTAGGGGCGATAGAAAGTGTTTTAACTCAGTGCATCACAGCGTGGTATGGGAACAGCACCAGTCATGACCGCAAAGCCCTGCAAAGAGTCGTGCGCTTATCCGAGCGTATCTCAGGGTCAGCTCTCCGTCTCTGCAGGACGTCTACACCAAACGCTGCAAAGGTAGAGCTACCAAGATCATCAAGGACTCTAATCACCCTGCAAACCCTCATTTCACGCTGCTACCATCTGGTAAGCGCTTCCGAAGCCTGATGGCCAAAACTGAGAGACTCAGGAGGAGCTTCTTCCCCAGGCCATCAGACTCCTGAACTCAGTCACTTAACATCACGTGACTTCACGCCAGGATAAACATCGATACACTGACATTGCACTGCACTTTCTGTTCTCGTTGTTACTGTGTAACAACCTGTCATAAACCTGTTTGCACATTATACTCTTTATACATTTGTTAACCACATATTTATAAGTCTACAGTTTACTCACTGCAAAGTCTACTTCAATTATTTTATTCCACTTTATCCTTATTTGTTACCTTTTTTTTTCTCTTGACTTGATTATTTATAATTCTACAGATATAGACATATATATATATATATATATATATAGATAGTACTTTTTTTTATATCCTATTTCTATTATAATTTCTTCCTTGTGTTTTTAACTGTGAATTTGCACTGTCCATGGAGCGGACCTGTTTACATTTCACTGCCGGTTGTATATTCTGTATATAACTGTGTATGTGACAAATAAAACTCTTGAATCTTGAATCTTGATTTGCTTTAGATGGCCTTTATTAATCCCCCCGGAGCCGTTTATTAATATAACTCCAGTTGTGTTCATCAGAAAGAAGAAAGTCATATATACCTAGGATGGTTGACTTGAGGAGTGATCTAATCCTTTAACTGCTGTAAGAGTAATTTTACAGAAATTTACCACAAAGCAAATGCAAATAGGCCGTCTTGCAGAGGCTATTTACACTAACTCCGCCCATCAATTATCTGATTGAGCCAGACAAAATTACAAAAGAAACCCATCTGACAACAGGATCAGTGGTATGGAAAGCAAGGCTAGTGGTGCTAGCTATGATGTGATAAAATTAAGAAAATATTCGAAAAGTGAAAATAAAGTGCCTAACAGGTATTTAACAATGGGAATAAAGTGGTAGCGTTAGGGACAGGGACAAGTAATGTCCCAATAAGGTAGCAATCAATTAGGACTTCAACAAATATAATCATATACACTGAATATGTTGTTATTACGGCATACTGTTTTATACAATACACTTTATGCAAATAACATCTAACTAGTGAAAATAGCTGCTGCCTATAGTAAATTCTTTCTGTCATTTCCATTCAACATCCTGTGGGTTGTGAACTCTTATCAACTCTAATAATACTTGAATGATTAGACATGTTATAAAAATCATATTTGATGTACTGTATCTGTAAATGTTTGACAAGCATGCACTATAACCTGACAGCAGCCCTCCAATCTCGTAAGTCCACCACTCTGAACACAACATGAGCATACTTGGAATGGCCAGATGGACGAATGAGTCCCACTCCTGCAAACAGTCCATCGACCAACCTACATGGCCACAAAGAAGTGTTTTAATATATATCTGTGAACTTTCAATGCGTTGCATACACATAATATTATAACATAAAATAACAGATTTTGAACTGACCTGGCCAAGTGTCCTTATGAAGACCTTTGCATCGGATGTAGATAAACAATATGATCGCCAAACTGTACTGAGAGATGGTATTAGCAGCTGCTGATCCTCTGCAAATGAAATACACATGGTCGTTAAGCTATCTTGTCTTTGATTTCCATGTTACTTTCTGTCCTGTAGTTTACGAGCAAATGTTATGGAAACTCACGGAACACCCATGTCCAGGACAATAAGGAGGATATAGTTGATTAAAACATTTAGGACATTTGCCAGTATTCCGGTAATGACCAGGGGCCAAATTATTCCCTGAAATGAGATATTTCTTTAAGTTTCACAGTCATGCTTTCTCAGAGCATTACATTTTCATGTTTTTCTCCTACCTGATTCTGTAGATATTTTGCTTCAATAATGAACATAAATGCAGCCTATGAGACAAAAAAATAACACTGTATTATTTTTCTACACTGAGAGCCCTAAATACTTTAAATGATGTACCTGGTCATAAAAAAATTATAATATTTAGTCAGAGTTTAGACCCAAAGTGGTACAAAATACTGTAGTAGGTTTCAAAATAATCAAAGATATTTGAAATTGAACAAAGACATTTGCTTTACTGTTTTCAACCCCCCTCTTTCTTATCAGAAGGGCCAATTGGAATTCCTAAAGACAAAGAAATGCTGAAGGCCTGTATGCCAAATGTCACACCTGTAGCACAGTGGGGGAAGTTTGGTCCGATTGGTCAGTTTGAACGTCTCACATTAGGGTTTCAGTCACATGGTCAAGGAATAGATTGTAAAAGAAGATTGTTATCTTGCTGATAACGTTTCTTTAGTCATTAGGCAACCCTGCACTGTAGGTGATCCACCCTTACACCTTTTTAAGGCATTCAGTAGATTTGAGATGTGACAAAAGAAGTGTGTTACATTAAAGTGTGGTAACTTTTTCAGATAATGTGTATATGAAAAACATACCGGAAGACCAGGCAAGAAAATGTTCACATACTGCTGAGATACTCTGAAACAGAATAAGGTTAATGATAATATGCTGTAGCCTGTTCTTTCTTTGATAACTAATTCCAGTTACGTACATGAATATGTTCCAAAAAGCTATTAATTATGTAACTTATTTATGTTAGGATGTTAGTATTGCATGGACTACTGTAGTCTGTCCCGGTCTGCAGTCTTTTCTCTAGCCCCTGTTAGATAATGACAGTCTTGTATAGTGCTCACCTGGCAACCTCTGGGCTTTGTTTCACAACCAGTAATATTGACTCTGTATTGATAAGAAGGGCGCAGCATGGAAAACATGCGAGTAGCAGAATTAAAATGGCTCTCTGAGTTATAACACCAACTTGATGCAAGTTACCAGCTCCAGAAGCCTGCAAAGACAGAGCAACAGTGTAAGAGACAAATAACGTTGTTGTATTTGTTTGTGTGTAAATGAACAGCCTCTACCTGAGAAATAAGTGTGTCACATGCTGCGGACAAGCCATAGCCAATACCAATACCCATAACACTGATGACCTGTTGGTGAGAACACAGTGAACTTTTAAAATGTAATAAAAAAATATATATATATATATATATATATATATATATATATATATATATATATATATATATATATATATATATATATATATTTTTTTTTTTTTTTTTTTTTTTTTTTAATTACATTGCATTACGCACATTTCAAGAGGAGATAAATATTTAAAACTCACAGCTGTGGCAAGAGTCACACCATCAAGCTCTACTTTTCCCAGGTGTCCACAGAACACGGTGCTTACAAAAATTATTAAATAATCAAAAGATAGGACAAAAACTGAGAAGAAAGCACAGAGACAGACTAATGGTTAGCATGGCTATTAATAAAGGTGAAGTGTGTAATTTATGAGAAGCTAGCCAAACTCAAAAGAATGATTTTTATAAAGTTTGTTTCTTTCTCTCTCAAAAATGATGATAACTGCTTCTATTTGCTTGCCTTGAAGCAATAATGACAGCAATTTGTGAGCCAAACCAGGAAACCAAATTCCCGTAGGAATTTCTTATGGCTTTTCGAAGAAAACAGTTTTTCTGTTTGTTTATTTCTTAATTTATTAGCTATTTTCTAGTTTGTCGCAGGTAGTACGACGCGAGACACTAGAGGGCAATAATCTTTTTTTTTTTCTGAGAGGAGAAAGAATGCAAGGTTTACATAACAGCTATTCTACAATGTGGGGTCACAAAAATTACACTTCACCTTTAGTTTTAAGTAAAATACTGGTAAAACAATGCAAACATGGATCAAGTTAAAAGCGATTTAGAGTTCAAATAAACTTTACTTACCACGGGCAGAGCTATAGACCACAATTTTACAATTTCTCTTGTGAAGTCCACAGGTAAAACACTTCTAAAACATCTCTTGCACCCTTGACATATGGATGTATTTTCTGCTTCGTCCATCTTGAAAAAGAATTTGATGGCTGATTCACAGAAACCTGAAACACGTGCCTTGAGAAAACCATTCAGATGATTCGCTTTCGTATCTCTGTAGTGCTGAATATAAATTCAAACGTACTTCTTTTCATTCCTGGTCACAATAAACGAGTCACAGATTAGTAGTCCACTCCAGCTCACGTAAAATGGGCGGATCGATCTTGAAATATTAATATTTTGCTTTCGGATTCTGTGTGAAAGACTATACGTCCTTAAGGGTCACAGCTTACCTGGTGGCTGTCGAGAGGATCTGTCACTTAATACATACACAACAAACTGTTTTATTATTTGTTTATCGTCCAAATGAATGCCCATCTTAAGGTTTGAAGTGGAAAAAATGTGCTAGCAAGCAGTTTTGTATGATAGGAACCACTTTTCAACACGCACAGTAATACTGAAAAACAAAAACAGAAGTCGCACTAGAAATGGATAGAGCAGCAGCACATTCAAATGTGAGGGAGAAAGAACATACACGTCTCAATCCTGTAAATAGCATGTTACTTTTATAATAGTTTGTAATAACAAATGTGACCTCAGACTTTCCCAAATTATCCAGAATTCAGATAAGCAGAGACTGCTGCTTGCTGTAACCTATACCTTGAATAGTAAAGTAGCCTATCGAAACCCCAAAATCTTGACATTTGATGTTTCTAATTGGTAGATGATCTGCTCTCTAGGCTATGTTTAGTCAAACAGATTGTTCATGGGCACTGATATGGCAAGCCATTTGGACTTTTATTCATTCCCAGGATATGAATTCTTGATATCAACAATTATATTTTCACAGTTAAAATTCTGTGGAATTAGGAATTAGATTTCTACTAGTAACAATAGCAATTTTTGATATCAGGAATTACATTTCCACTAGTAAAAATGTTAATTCTTGATATCAACCAAGCCTGTAGCACTCCTCTCAGAAACTGAAGCCTCAGCGCCTCGATCGCCCCCCGGTGGTTAGTCCCAGTATAGGTCATAACCCCCGGCCCTCCGTATTTTATAATGGACGCGAGACAAACAAAAAAAATCTAATTACACTTCAAAAAATGTTGTTTTCTGTCATTGTAGGCAGTTTTTATCACGATGATTTCATTTCAAGTGTTCGTTCTTTAAATAAGTTTAGTTTTAGTTCGTTATTTGATGCTATAAAAACGGGGGTGTGACGTCATGATTGACAGCTGAGATTGACGGCTTCTCTGAGGGAAGTTGCCACTGAGGCACTAACAAACTTTTTTCGGGATTTTTGGGAGGAGATTGAAGCTTTAGCATTAATTTCTACATTTACATGTTTATTTCATACCAACATAATGAAATGTTCTGCATCTGCGAAAGTGTGGGCGGGCTTTTGATATCGTGCCAATGTTAATTTCTGATATTATTAATGTGATTTTTACTAGTAAGAAAGCCATTTTAGATAGCCGAAATTATATTGATATCAGAAATATGTTTTCAGATATCAGAAATGACAAATTTAACATGTTGAAATACATTTACAGCTATCAAGAATTAACATTTAAACTAGTGAAAATTGAATTCTTGATATCATTTTACTAGTAACAAAGTAATTATTGATATCAAACATTATGATTTTTACTATTAAGAATTGTATTTCTGATATGTGAAATTGGAATTTCAACTAGTAAGGAATCAGTTCTTGATATCAACTGAATTTGAATGACACTATGGTGACATTTCACTAGTGCAAATACAATTACAGATATCAAGAAAGAGTTTTTACTAGTTGAAATGTAATTCTTGATATCAAGAATTCAACTTCTGCAGGTGATGACATAATTTGTTGTTTCAAGAATGGACATTTTTTCTAGTGGAAATGTAATTCCTGATATCAAAAAAGTTAATTGTTACTAGAAATCTAATTCCTGATATCAAAAATGAAAATTGATATCAAGAATCATATCCTGTGAATTATTAAAATTATTCACTTGCCATAGTACTACTGCTACAGTTCCTAGTGTCGCCATGTGGTGGAGCTATTTGTCCTAAAATTATAATAGAGTACTTGGATACACTTATTTCAGTTAATATTTCTCAGGGAGTCAGGGTGGATCTAGGCCTATTTATGTATGTTTATATATAAGCACATACCATAACTACATATAGGTCTATGTAATCAATAGGATATATATAGTGTATATATAAGTGTAATACATAAGTGTATACATAAGTATACATATTAGTGCTGTTAAAATTATTACTCACATCCAAAATAAATGTTTGTGTTTACATAATATACACTCACCTAAAGGATTATTAGGAACACCATACTAATACTGTGTTTGACCCCCTTTCGCCTTCAGAACTGCCTTAATTCTACGTGGCATTGATTCAACAAGGTGCTGAAAGCATTCTTTAGAAATGTTGGCCCATATTGATAGGATAGCATCTTGCAGTTGATGGAGATTTGTGGGATGCACATCCAGGGCACGAAGCTCCCGTTCCACCACATCCCAAAGATGCTCTATTGGGTTGAGATCTGGTGACTGTGGGGGCCATTTTAGTACAGTGAACTCATTGTCATGTTCAAGAAACCAATTTGAAATGATTCAAGCTTTGTGACATGGTGCATTATCCTGCTGGAAGTAGCCATCAGAGAATGGGTACATGGTGGTCATAAAGGGATGGACATGGTCAGAAACAATGCTCAGGTAGGCCGTGGCATTTAAACGATGCCCAATTGGCACTAAGGGGCCTAAAGTGTGCCAAGAAATCAGCCCCCACACCATTACACCACCACCAGCAGCCTGCACAGTGGTAACAAGGCATGATGGATCCATGTTCTCATTCTGTTTATGCCAAATTCTGACTCTACCATCTGAATGTCTCAACAGAAATCGAGACTCATCAGACCAGGCAACATTTTTCCAGTCTTCAACTGTCCAATTTTGTGCAAATTGTAGCCTCTTTTTTTCTATTTGTAGTGGAGATGAGTGGTACCCGGTGGGGTCTTCTGCTGTTGTAGCCCATCCGCCTTAAGGTTATGCATGTTGTGGCTTCACAAATGCTTTGCTGCATACCTCGGTTGTAACGAGTGGTTATTTCAGTCAAAGTTGCTCTTCTATCAGCTTGAATCAGTCGGCCACTCTCCTCTGACCTCTAGCATCAACAAGGCATTTTCGCCCCACAGGACTGCCGTGATACTGGATGTTTTTCCTTTTCACACCATTCTTTGTAAACCCTAGAAATGGTTGTGCGTGAAAATCCCAGTAACTGAGCAGATTGTGAAATGCTCAGACCGGCCCGTCTGGCACCAACAACCATGCCACATCAAAATTGCTTAAATCACCTTTCTTTCCCATTCTGACATTCAGTTTGGAGTTCAGGAGATTGTCTTGACCAGGACCACACCCCTAAATGCATTGAAGCAACTGCCATGTGATTGGTTGATTAGATAATTGCATTAATGAGAAATTGAACAGGTGTTCCTAATAATCCTTTAGGTGAGTGTATGTGTGTACTGTGTATAATTATGTATATATAAATACACACACATGCATGTATATATTTAATTTAAAAAATTATATTTATACATAAAATATTTACTTTAAATTATAGTATATACATGCAGATATTTATTAAATATATACATGAATGTGTGTGTATTCAAATATACACATATATTATGTAAACAAACCTATTTTTAATCACGGTTAATTGATTTGACAGCACTAATATATATATATATATATATATATATATATATATATATATATATATATAAACACAATTACAAGGAATCACGTTTTCTTTTACATCACGTGGATGGCCGGGTCCGTGTGCGTCACTTACCTGGGGAACACATGGCACCAGGATGCACTATGGGAAGAAGGCAAGCCAGTGGAGGCAGTGTGATGCTTTGAGCAATGTTCTGCTGGGAAACCTTGGCTCCTGCCATCCATGTGGATGTTACTTTGACACGTACCACCTACCTAAGCATTGTTGCAGACCATGTACACCCTTTCATGGAAACGGTATTCCCTGGTGGCTGTGGCCTCTTTCAGCAGGATAATGCACCACAAAGCAAAAATGGTTCAGGAATGGTTTGAGGTGTTGACTTGGTCTCCAAATTCCCCAATCGAGCATCAGTGGGATGTGCTGAACAAACAAGTCCGATCCATGGAGGCCCCACCGCACAACTTACTGGACTTAAAGGATCTGCTGGTAACATCTTGGTGCCAGATACCACAGCACACCTTCAGGGGTCTAGTGGAGTCCATGCCTCGACGGGTCAGGGCTGTTTTGGCAGCAAAACGGGGACCAACACAATAATGGTATGCCTGATTTGTGTATTACTCACCAGAAAGTTAAGTGTTACCCATAATCACTTAGTTCAACAAAAGGTCTTAGACAAGAATAAAATCCAAGCAAAAATGATTTTATAAAATGTTATACTTACTATTTTTTGGGGGTTCTTATTTGTATATACAGCCAAATTAGAGGCTGAGGTATATGCACTTTTGGTTCAGATGGATAATGAGTGGGTGTTGGATATGCCGAAAAGCAGAAAAAGGCACTGTAATTATATCTGTTCCTTCCCTCAAAGATCTAAGATCATAGTGATCACAGTGTCACTGCACACCCAACCGCTTGTTAGCTGCTTACTTGTTAGCTCTATAACAATTTAATTTCTTAAATAGAAAAAAGGCATACTGTGGTGAAAGGCAGACCTTTTTGAGAATCACTTTCTGTAATTCAATTTTATCGTTTTGTTTTATGCCAAAGGTTTTCGTGTGTGTGTGACTGTGTTATTTTTAAAAAGGATTTTGTTGTTTGGTACACTTCCTTCATTCTGCTGCCCATTTGGCCACATGCATGTGATCTAAACCTGACCAAAATTGCAACATTCCTCTGTAGTTATTGCAACAATTGTAAGAAATGATCATGAGGTTTCAACCTGGTGATACCTCAGCAAATTAGGATTATTATGCACTATGGGTTTGCAGTGTGGCCTCTGGCTGCATGGAGACTATAAACACATGGTTGTGAAGTCTAGTCTTTTGTCTCCACAAAACCATGAGCTATCATTAATCCAGTGTTTCTGACCTTGGCAGGTGTGTGAAATCATCAGGTGGATTTGCAGTGGTGCAGCCTTGTCTCTCCTTAGGATTTAGCTTGACCGTAGAGAGATTTTGATTGAGAGTCACAGTCACAACCAAACATTGACTTTTAAAGTCATCACTGTTTTAACCGCTTTTCACTCTTTTTGTGTGGAACCCCCTGCTTTCTGTTGACATTAATTGTAAGCATACATCATGTTCCTGCTTGAGACCAGAACTTTCCCACACTTTCTTCTCAATGAAAGGCTCAGCCCAGCTAACAATTTTTAGTTCTCTAAAACTATTAGAGAACATTCTGTAAACGTTCTCTTTAGGTTGTCACTAAAAACTCACTGTTTTTGGTTAAACCTGCAGATAACATTCTTAGAATTATTTATTTATTCATTAATTTCATCATTTAAAGTAACCAAATGGGAACCATATGCTAATGTTCTGTGTTTGCTTGGACAAACTTAAGCAGAACAAAATATATTGAATTGTCAGTCTCAGAGTTTTATTTCTTGTACTGATCCATTATGTAGAAAACTGCCTCTCTTTTTTTTTTTTTTTTGTTCTTCGGGCAAGTTGAAACACTAAGGAATTGACTTTGCACTCTGTTTGCTTTCTTTCTATATTACAGACTAGCACTTTATTTTTAAATGACAAAGAGCATTTCTGGTTCTACTCGCATGAGAGAATCAGCTGAGCTGTTTTATGAGACTCAGTGTTTATAGAACACTGTCATTGCTGTCATTACATCTGTGCCATGTCTTTTCCCCAAATAGTTTTTGCTTCACATTTAATTTGTACTGGCGGGATCACTTTGAACTTAATGAAACTTCTTGAACTTATTGAAAGTTGTCCTTTTAGTGTCCTTGGTGAACAAAGATGCATAATTACAGTTATTTAAAACAACAGTGTTAGTTGGTGTTAGTTTTTAGTTTTTTACATCATCTAATGTCATTATGATAACAGAATGTATCAATGCTAAATTTAACATTGGGCTTTTGAAGCATATATAAGCACGTAACCACCATAGACATTGAGCAGAATGTGTAATTTAGGATCAAGCATAACGTTGTTGGGAAAGATATGGTTTTATTCAGTTTCATCCCTTTAACATAACAGAACAGCAGTTTGAGGCATATTCCATTTACAGTCATGCCCTATAAGTGCTTTATTTTCATAAACAGATTTATTTATTCTTATAATTTCTCCAAAACAAAGACTGGTAACACTTTACTTAAAGCCCGTATATATAATGCATTATAAAGATATTTCCAATGTACATTAGAATACATTATATCTTTTCATAAATAATTGTAACCAAAGTTAAATACATTATAATATTTGCAGATTTTGAAATTGGTTGTTTATTGTGTGTTTTAATGCATTATACTTTTTAAAGGTGTGTTATCATTTATTATAACTGTGACTACAGTTATTCATGAGACCATACAATGCATTATACGGTGCATTACAAGGCATAATTGCTGCATTAAAAATACTTTTATAATGCATTATACATAAGGGATTTAGGTAAAGTGTTACAGAAGGATTCAGTAAGCATTATAGTATTCATTAAAACAAATTAAAATACAGTGTATCAATGAACTCACACATCTCACACACTGGAAGATACAGTTATGCATTAAATGTCCCTCATTCACACTTAGGTCATATGCTTTACAACTGTGCAGTATTTTAATTTTACAAATATTCAAGTCATTTTGATGCTATACAGTAATCACTGATTGGTGGATTCAGTGGAATTATAAACATTTGAAGCGTAGATGTACCATGCACACATATTGAAGAATGCATATTTATATACTGTAAACTAAGATTAAGAATTTAATAGTCTGATTGCCCAAATTTATAAATGTTGCCTTTCCAGTTCAATGCCCTGAGATTCAAGGCAGTTGTGGCTGAGTTTTTATTTTTTTTTTTTTATGTTTTTTTTTTTTTTTATCTCAGTCACATTTGTCCCAGAGAAATTCAAATAGTTAATTATAATTAGAGTTAATGTCAACAATGCTGGCTTATTATTTAGTTGAGGAAAGGAATGCTCAACTAGTTGTGGTCCTGATAGATTAGCATGTCATCTAAACATTATATTAAAGATATGCTTGAAAATATATACATGTTTAAACCATAAAACCTTGTTTGTTACCTGCTTTCTTATTTTGAGTCAATATATATATTTGTTAGATGAACTTACGTCTACTCAAAATGTGTTGATCATGCATACTACTGTTCAAAAGTTTGGGGTCAGTAAGAGCCAGTTTTTTATTATTATTATTATTATTTTATTTTATTTTCATTCAGAAAACACACAAAGACTGGACTCTTGGTGATCATATGAGACTTCTTTCAAAAAATCTTACTGACCCCAAATATTTGATCATAGCATGTGTCCCTGCTTAGTTAGTCAGACCCTTAAGTGAAAGAGGTTATGAATGTGCAAAATAATCCTGCAAGACACGGCAGATTTCAGTTTCTCTATGCTACAGCTTCGATCCATGAAGTTTGTGAGAATAATGTGAAGAAAACGAGCAGCTGGCTGGTTTGCATTTGGCCTCGTATTGTCCATCATATTAGTGTTTGGTTGGCCCATGCAGGGAAAGAACCTAGGTTGAACATGGCCTTGCCCCAGGTGTTGATGGCTAAGGTGATGCATAAAATCCCTATGACATTCATCATCATGCCAGTCTTTGCCTGAGAAAAACAAAAAGTCAAATGAGTGAGTTTATTGGTCACTGGAGCAGCTGGGAAGGAAAATCTTTTAGAAGTGGTAAAACTTATGGTTTGTCTATACGGGGCCACATTTTCTGACATAACTACATATATAATTTTGCATTTGATCTTGTAAACCAGTTCTTGAATACAAAAATGAGCTGAAATTAGCACTTGGGCTGAGCAAACCAGGGAAAGCGATTTTCTTTTTTCCTTTTTGTAACTCACCATGTCTGAAACCTTGAGGTATCCGTAGGAAAAGACTATAGCGTTTGGGGGAGTTGCCACAGGTAACATGAACGCGAAGGATGCGCTGAGTGTGCATGGCACCATGACGTACAGAGGGTTGATTCCAACAGACTGAGACTGTGAAACAGATTCAGAAATGTCTGACATTTATAAAGCAGAAAACAAGATTTAATTGTGGACAGCGCTGACTCATGTGTCTCTGATCTAAGTGCGTGTTTTCTAAGCTCGTCACAAAGTGTCTGTAATTGGGCTGTAATTCTTAGAGATTAGAACAAACTGTGAGTCATGTCTGCACGGAGGCTGTCGTTTCATTGAAGCATTGCACAGCTGGTGAGCAATACAAATTCATGGCTATTTCAAGAATTTGAGCACCTGCCCCTTTTGGGGATAAAAAATGAGTTTACAGATATGATTATCATATTTCATATAAATGTATGCATTTCATTTTCTCATGTTCTAGTTGCATTGAAGACTTTTCCCAGCACCTATTCCCTGAGGTATAAGAATACATTCCTAAGGCTTTCAATTTTGCTTCTGGTTTTACATTAAATTCTTACCATAGAAGCAAGAACAGGGAGGAAAAGGGTTGCTGTGGCTACATTGCTGGTGCATTCAGTGAAAACGGCAATCAAGAGGCACAGGATGATAACAATGGCCCAGGGAGGGATACTGTGTAGGGGAGTCAACTGGTTTCCCATCCATCTGGATAGACCTGACTCCTGAGATACAAAAGAGATATATATGAAGTCAAATACATGTCCCAAATATGGAAGTTATTCACTATTTTAATCATAATTCTGATTACATCAATACATCTGGCTTTGATCTGGATCAAATCTTCAGTTTGTGTTGTTCAAAGCTTTTTAGTAAGATTGGGATAGCTTTGATCCAAAAAAATCAGGACTATACTGATCCCACCTATCCACCTGTCACTCAGGTGGATAGGTATCCACCTGGTATCCACCATAGCTATCCACCTGTCACTCAAAGTGGCCACATAATATTAACGAATGAGTTATAAAAATAAATAAAAAATCACCCCCCTCACAGTTGTCATGGCAAAATTAGCCGTATAGACCAAAACCACAATTTGTACCAGGCTGTAAACATGTTTTTTTTTTTCTGCTGTAAAGTTGGGCATTTTAACATGGGACTCAATGAGAATCTGCTCCCTTCTGGAGCCTGTCTCTGGCGGCCAGTCAATGAATTGCAGTTTAAGTCACTTCCACATTGGCTTCAAGAGAAACTGATGGAGGTTGCCGCTTGCTACGTAGTAGCACTAGTAATCCAGATTTGGTAATCTGAACAATTGTGTATCTGGATCAGGGTGTCCAGTCCAATTTATCCAATCCAATTTTATTAAAATGGATTACATGATCCTGGATGGCAAAACTTGGGATTTCGAAATACAGATCATTCTGATCCAGATTAAACTTTTTAAACAACTGGCCCCATGTAATCCATGCTTCATGCATTGCTGTGCTATTGACCTTTTTTGTCAATAAATATTTGGCTAATGTTTATAGAGCATATTGCCACAATTCTAAATACATTGTTAAATATATGCTCTATAGGCTATTATAAACACATTATGTTTTTATGGTAACACTTTACATTAAGGTTCCCTTTGTAAAGGGTTTATAAAGGTGTTTGTTAATGACTAATAACTTATTTACAAATACATTTTAAATGCGTTGATAAGCAGTTATAACTGCAAGGGTGACTTTAACGCAATACCTGCCAAATAGTGAGCCTTTTTTTAACTCACATTTTAATAATGCTTAATAAATGTATTTATTCACAATTCACAAAACCAGATTCCTGATTTATTTCATGATGCAGCAAAAATAGTGAAGACTGAAGGGTGCTGTATTTGTGGTTTTCTCATTAATATCTCATGACTGCCTCTTTTCTCCTGTGAGATTTCTTCGGTCACAGTGCCAGGGCCCACACCCTCCTCCATCTGTCGTAGGTGAACCAAAAACAACTGATACCAGCTCTCAGTGATCGCTATGATAACAGTAACTTTATCAAATGTTTACAGAATAAGTGGGAACCCAGTGTGCCTGTTGCTTTCTCTATTTCTGTTCTATTACGTGATAGAATGTCTAAGGCCTTCTCAGGCCGTATAGCAAACCCATCTAATCTGCTGCCTATTACACATAAAATTGATATTACCATGGGGACAATAAGTAAGTACCTTTGTTGAGGACTTTACAGAGCTGTTATCTATAATCTCTTCTGAGTTTGACTGTTTTACTATTGTTGTGGATTTTAACATTCACATAGACAATGCTGAATCCAGTACAACAAAAGATCTCATGACTGTTCTTAACACTTTTGATTTACTTATCAGTAAGGGTCTAAACATTTCATCGATTGTTATTAAGGATGTAGCACTGTCTGATAATTTCTGTATTTTCTTTGATATATAAATCTCTCCTGCCATTGAATTTAGATCTGTCTGTTAAAAAGAGATGCTTAAATGAGAACACTAGTGTGCTATTTATGAAGGCCATATCTCTGACACCAAGCATATCCACAGAGTTAATGCTTTAACTCAAAAGTTAAAAATGTAATTGATGATATTGCTCCTGAGTAAGTCAGGAAAAAGAATGGTAGACCTAAAACACCTTGGAGAACAACAACAGCAGTTCAAAGTATGAAAAGAAAACGCATGTGGTGGAAGACAAAACTTGTAGTCAAGTCAAGTCACCTTTATTTATATAGCGCTTTTAACAAGTCCAATTGTTTCAAAGCAGCTTCACATTGTTAACAGGAAAATAATGCAACAGAATTTGTACAGCCGTTCTGGTGAAACGGTGATGTTATCCAGCTAATTTCAAGTATCATATAGTGTCAATGCGGACAGATCGGTAATATAGATGAAATTTAGGTGTCCCCAACTGAGCAAGCCAAAAGCCAGAGGCAACGGTGGCAAGGAACCAAAACTCCTTCAGGGTCAGAATGGAGAAAAAAACCTTGGGAGAAACCAGGCTCAGTCGGGGTGCCAGTTCTCCTCTGGCCGACGAACAAACAGTGTATGATTATAATTCTGGCAACATTGCAGGTCTTAAGTCATATTAGGTAAATAGATATTCGTAAGATTATTTGAAAGATTGGAGTCATCACGAGTCGTCACGCCGGTAGTCCATTATAACATTTATAAAGACAGCCTTCATGATTTCAATGTGGATAAAGGCAAAGCTAGACAGACCTTCTTCTCAAATATTATAAACAGAAACATTAATAACACTCTTTTTGCTACTGTCGAGAGACTAACAAACCCCCCAAATCACATTCCCAGTGAATTGCTCTCTGAAAGCAAATTTGCATTACATTTACATTTATGCATTTGGCAGACACTTTTATCCAAAGCGACTTACATTGCATTCAAGGTACACATTTTTTTACATTTTATCAGTTCTTGCTTTCCCTGGGAATTGAACCCATGACCTTGGCGTTGCTAGCTCCACGCTCTTATTGTTTGAGCTACAGGAAAACTCAAATGCAATGAGTTTGCTTCCTTTTTTTCCCGAGAAGATCAGTAATATCAGAAAGGCGATCAGTATATCCGCATACTGTGCTGAGGTGAGACAGACTCATCCACAATTTTCCACAGAAATTAGTCACTATGTCTGATTTCAAAGCAATTGACAGTAAAATTTTATAAGTAACACCTTAAAACATTAACCTGCGCCCATGACACTCCCCACTTCGTTTTTCAAAAGTGTGTTTAACTGTTTAGAAGCAGATCTCCTAGAAGTGGTAAACTCCTCACTTCTTTCTGGGACTTTTCCAAACTCCCTGAAAACTGCAGTTGTTAAGCCCCTCCTGAAAAAGAGCAATCTGGATAAGACTCTAAATTTTGAGCAACTACAGACCAATCTCAAATCTTCCTTTCATAGGCAAGATCATTGAAAAAGTTGTTTTTAGGTCATACTTAGAAGGGGAGAGGTTATTATGTGAGCATTGGTGACCATAAGTCTGAGTGGACATCCATGAAATGTGGAGTCCCACAAGCCTCAATTCTTGCGCCACTCCTATTCAACCTGTACATGCTCCCACTGAGCCAAATAATGAGAAAGAACAAAACTGCTTACCACAGCTATGCAGACGACACCCAGATCTACTTAGCCCTACCGCCTAATGACTACAGCCCCATTGACTCCCTGTGCAAATGCATTGATGAAGTTAACAACTGGATGTGTCAAAACCTTCTTCAGTTAAACAAAGACAAAACTGAAGTCGTTGCATTTGGAAACAAAGATGAAATTCTCAAGGTGAATCCATGACGCTAGGGGTCAAACAACTAAAAATCAAGTCAGGAATCTTGGTGTGATTCTGGAGTCTGACCTTAGTTTCAGTAGTCATGTCAAAGCAATAACTAAATCAGCTTACTATCATCTCAGAAATATCGCAAGAATTAGATGCTTTATTTCCAGACAAGATTTAGAGAAACTTGTTTATGCTTTCATCACCAGTAGGGTGGACTATTGTAATGGTCTTCTCACCGGCCTTCCCAGAAAGACCTTTAGACATCTGCAGCTCATACAGAACGCTGCTGCCAGGATTCTGAGCAGAACCAGAAAATATGACCATATTACACCAGTCCTCAGGTCTTTACACTGGCTTCCAGTGGATGTTAATGAGATATTAATGAGAAAACCACAAATGCAGCACCCTTCAGTCTTAAAACCAGATTCCTTATTTATTTCACGATGCAGCAAAAATAGTGAATACATACATTCATTAAGCATTTATAACATGTAAGTTAAAAACGGCTCACTATTTGGCAGGTATTGCATTAAAGTCACCCTTTTTATTCATGCAGTTATAACTGCTTATCAACGATTTATAATGCGTTCGTAAATGAGTCATTAACTAACACCTCTATAAACCCTTTACAAAAGGAACCGTAATGCAAAGTGTTACTGTTTTTATTGTTTACTGTAATTATTGTATGTTTCAATAAATCCATCAAAAAAAAATTCTAACAATGTTTGCTAATGTTTAGACAACTTTTATGTTAGGCCAGTTTTATGACAACCATCATTTAAAAGATTATATCTTGACAGCGGTTTGGAGAAGCACAGTAATTGTCATTTTAAAGCAGAGACTCTCACCTCGCTACCTTTGGCCAGGGCAAATCCTCCACCTAGAAGCAAAACTATGTTCCAGGGTAACTTCTTTTGAGCTACTTTCCAGGAGAGCAGGGCTGTACTGGGTGCCGAAGAGAGCTGAGGCTCTGTGAATGAATGAATATATAGCTCTCAATCATCCAACATCTGATAGGCGCCAGAGTTTTCAGTGTAGACCTTTTTGTTGTGTAAAATATTTCTTACCTGTTTCAGAGCCAGTTGATGACCAGAAGCAAAGCCGGGGTGGTTTTGATGGAAGAACGAAGAGCAACATGGCAATGAAGACTGCAACTGTAGCATCTGTCACATATCTGAATGTATGTAATATTAAACATCAAAAAGTATTATTATTATTCCCCCCAAAAATGTAATAATAACAAAATATATTTTAATACAATATAATAATATAAAATATATTTATATATCTAATTCATATTTTTAAACATGTTTTTATTGCAATAAATGTAATGATCTAAGACTACTTCTTACTCTGCTTCAGTGTTAAAGGTATGTGTTGCCCAGCCTGCCACAAATCCAGGATCTCTAGTAAACCACAGCACCACAAGCAAACTGAAGAGAGCCAGAACGCTGAGTTCACCGAAACACATCGGCCCCAGCAGAAGATGCTGTTCCCGGATCACATTATAGGCGGCTATTTCCTTCTCGGACTTTACTGCCCCGCATCCCCATGTCTTCCTAATGCTGGAGAAGTGAACAAAGCGCTTCATGAAAGGAATGGAAAAAGCAAAGGTGAAATCTACCAAAGTGATTATATTTCATACTTGAATCCCATGAAAACAAACTGAAGATAGAGCCAAGCTATCGTCAGCATGATGATCATGTTGGGGAACGCAAACCCAAACCATGAGGCGAAGTTGATGACATCACCATTCTCAGGAAATAATCTGGAGGAAAATAAAGCAAAGAGTTCAGTTACTTGAAACTACTTTTTGTTTTCTTTTCTTTTTTTCTCGATGGGTTAATACTCACTGGTTCATCTGACCCTTAAGTACTAGGTTAGGTCCAGTGCCTGTGAGTGTGGCTGTTCCCCCAACGCTGGCAGCATAGCACACACACAGAGTCATGCCTTTAGCCATGAGCCGCTTTTCTGCTGACTCCTTTTGCTTGGCCTCAGCTGAGACGTCCAACATTCGCAGCACCACTAAGAAATAGGGAATTTAAAAGCGATAGTTCATCCAAAAATAAACATTCTGTCTTGAATTCAAAAGTTTGGGATTGGTAAGACTTTTTAATAAAGCATATACTCTTATGCTCACCAAGACTGCATTTATTTGATACAGCAAAAATAGTTATATTGTGAAATATTATTACAATTTAAAATAACTGTTTTCTATTGTAATGTATTTTAAAATGTCATTCATTCCCGTGATGGCAAAGCTGAATTTTCAGCATCATTACTCCAGTCTTCAGTGTCTCATGATCCTTTAGAAATCATTATGCTGATTTTGGTGCTGTTGAAAACAGTTGCTTTTCATGGAAATGTATCTTTGACATACACTCACCTAAAGGATTATTAGGAACACCATACTAATGCTGTGTTTGACCCCCTTTCATCTTCAGAACTGCCTTAATTCTACGTGGCATTGATTCAACAAGGTGCTGAAAGCATTCTTTAGAAATGTTGGCCCATATTGATAGGATAGCATCTTGCAGTTGATGGAGATTTGTGGGATGCACATCCAGGGCACGAAGCTCCCGTTCCACCACATCCCAAAGATGCTCTATTGGTTTGAGATCTGGTGACTGTGGAGGCCATTTTAGTACAGTGAACTCATTGTCATGTTAAAGAAACCAATTTGAAATGATTCGAGCTTTGTGACATGGTGCATTATCCTGCTGGAAGTAGCCATCAGAGAATGGGTACATGGTGGTCATAAAGGGTTGGACATGGTCAGAAACAATGCTCAGGTAGGCCGTGGCATTTAAACGATGCCCAATTGGCACTAAGGGGCCTAAAGTGTGCCAAGAAAACATCCCCCACACCATTACACCACCACCACCAGCCTGCACAGTGGTAACAAGGCATGTAACCATCTGAATGTCTCAACAGAAATTGACTCATCAGACCAGGCAAAATTTTTCCAGTCTTCAACTGTCCAATTTTGGTGAGCTCATGCAAATTGTAGCCTCTTTTTCCTATTTGTAGTGGAGATGAGTGGTACCCGGTGGGGTCTTCTGCTGTTGTAGCCCATCTGCCTCAAGGTTATGCATGTTGTGGCTTCACAAATGCTTTGCTGCATACCTTGGTTGTAACGAGTGTTTATTTCAGTCAAAGTTGCTCTTCTATCAGCTTGAATCAGTCGGCCCATTCTCCTCTGACCTCTAGCATCAACAAGGCATTTTCGCCCACAGGACTGCCGCATACTGGATGTTTTTCCCTTTTCACATCATTCTTTGTAAACCCTAGAAATGGTCGTGCGTGAAAATCCCAGTAACTGAGCAGATTGTGAAATACTCAGACCGGCCCGTCTGGCACCAACAACCATGCCACGCTCAAAATTGCTTAAATCACCTTTCTTTCCCATTCTGACATTCAGCTTGGAATTCAGGAGATTGTCTTGACCAGGACCACACCCCTAAATGCATTGAAGCAACTGCCATGTGATTGGTTGATTAGATAATTGCATTAATGAGAAATTGAACAGGTGTTCCTAATAATCCTTTAGGTGAGTGTATATAATTTATTTATCTGAAGTAGAAATCTTTTGAAACATTAGGCTATAAATATCTTTTCAGTCACTTTTGATCAATGTAATTCATTCTTGCTGAATAAAAGTACTAATTTCTTTCATAAGTCTTAATGACCCCAAACTTTTTTAACGGTAGTGCATGTACTACATCTTATTCTTCGCCTGACCTTCTCTGTCTCTGTGTTTTGCCGTGTGTTTGTACTCTGCCTCAGGAGCCTGGGGCCGCTCCTCACCGCAGGTCATCTGTGAAGGCTCTGTCTCCTGTTTGTTCAGCTGTTCCAGCACAGCCTGCACTATGGGGACCATCATGGCCGTGGTAGCTGTGTTACTGATCCACATGGAGAGGAAAGCTGTCACCCCCATGAAACCCAGCATCAGGCTGTATTAATACAGAGGAAGCAGAATGCGAATACAAGCGTGAAATCTACACGAATAAAGACTGGATTTAACACTCTACCAAAGATTGTGCCCAGCATACAGGGTTTAACCTACAGCGCTGGGCGCACCCCAACAATGAGCAGCACTCTCAGAGCGATACGTTTGTGGAGGTTCCAGTGTTCAACTGCCACAGCGACCATCAGTCCACCCACAAACAGCATGTTAGTGTCCTTCAGGTACTGCATGCACACCTAGAGAACAACATCAAAGCTTTAGGCATCAATGCTATTCTTCTCTTCATTCATACCTTTCTTAACAGGAAACACTTAAACCAACTTACCATTTTGGACTGCATGATGCCAAGCATGGGGAAGAGAACAGCAGGTAGCAGTGATGTGACAGCTAAAGGAAGAGCCTCAGTACACCAGTATACTGCCATCAGTATGATTACATAGGCACAGCTGGCCTCCTGGAAGATGGAAAGTGGAAGGTGCTCTTTCAAAACTATAAGCTAGTATACACGTTTTGTAGATGTATGCATATATTATAATGGGGTCCAAATGTCTGAAAGTCCTATTTTACTAATTGAATGCAGTTAATACATAAAAAAAAAAAAAAAAAAAAAAAAACATTTTATTTTATTTTATTACAAATCAGCAAGACAATCTGATTGATTTTATTTTATTTTATTTTTTCCAATTATAATAAATTCAGTATTTGGCATGAACTAACCATGAGCAATACATTTGTTATTGTATTTGTTAATTTTTGTTAATGTTAGTTAATAAAAATACAGCTGTTCCTTGTTTGTTCATGTTAGTTCACAGTGCATGAACTAATGTTAACAAATACAACTTTTGCCTGGCGATGCAGAGGATGAGGAAAACATACATATTTCATTTTTGAGAGGTTGACATTTGTTAATCTAACTATCAATGGGAGCAACTGATTTGGATGCTGTCACAAATATGCACATGACGGTCATGACTACAACACACTGAGTCAGGAATTTAGACTTACTATGTGTTCCCACGCTTGAACATACTCAATGACAAAGGGTTAAAAAAACAATTTTGAGGCACAATGAATTATTGTACATGGAGGCCTCAGGGTACAAATGTAGTACACAGAAAACATTTTCATTTACGTTACTACAGCATTTGACAGGTACATAAACACCTTCAGAAAAAGCTAAATCTACACAATTTAAGTAATTAGATAAGTTTAAGCACTCAGCAAAAAGTTGGTAAAAAGTTGCCAAAATTTTGTTCAATTCAGATAAAAGTTTTAATATACATACCCTTGTGTTGATGACCACTGGGAGTGGGAGAAGAATCAAAGGAGTGAAGAAAAGAACTATCCCATTCTTCAAGTTCCATATGGATTTTAGTGTTGGGAACATCTCAAAATAAAGTCAGTTTGTACATATAAAGTAAGTTTAACACTGTTGGACACGTCCTTTTAACCTGCTCAGTGGGGTGGAGTGAGAGAGAGAGAGAGAGAGAGAGAGAGAGAGAGAGAGAGAGAGAGAGAGAGAGAGAGAGAGAGAGAGAGAGAGAGCAATTATTATTACAGACTCCTGCACGCAGCCAGATTTGAAATCATATTCTTATCTTTAGAACTTGATGATACTCTTGGGAACCAGTTGCTGTTTCTGGGCTGATGAGATTTAGAAGAAAAGTGGATGCTGTTTAACACGTTTACAGATTTGTGCTTGTTTGGAAGCTATATTAACAGCTTTGCCAAATGCCCCCACAAAAAAAAAAAAAAAAAAAAAAAGATTAAAAACGTTTTACTAAATTGTGCTGCATTGTTCTGAATGAAATGTTTAGTTGGATGTTCATTGATTAATTTTTGTTATAATCAAACAAGAAGTAAGGGACACCTTGGTTAATTCTGACACTTTTTGCTCTAGTGAATATATATTTCTCAGTATGTATGTAAATGAATGTAATGTAAATTTCTGGTACGCATGCTGCCATTCAACCTGCCATTAAGCCTATTATAAGCTTTTAGATTAATTAAAAACACATAATTGAACTTAAAAATGTGAAAGGTAAAATACAAATTATCCAACAGCTATTGCAGTAAATTGTATTTATAATGTTCAAATAACATGTGACATATTGCTCCTGGCTGAGATATGTCTGGTTTACTATCTTTGTGGTGACTCTCCAGAGGCGTAATGGTATACTGTATAAACTGTACATTCTATCCCCTTACACTCACCCTCCCCCTAAACCTGCCCATCACAGAAAACATTCTGCATTTTTACATAAAAAAAATAAATAAAAAAAAATCACCTAATTCTGTATGATTTATAAGCTTGTTTCTTCATGGGGACCTCAAAAGTCCCCATGAGTCAGTATGCATTCATGGTTGAAGTACCCACCAGGATAGAATAACATGAACACAACACACACACACACACACACACACACACACACACACACACACACACACACACACACACACACATAGGTTTGTTTTTGTGAATTGTGGGGACATTCCATAGGCGTAATGGTTTTTATACCGTACAAACCATATTTTCTATCCCCCTACACTACCATTACCCATCACAGGAAACTGCACATTTTTACTTTCTCCCAAAAAACTCATTCTGTATGATTTATAAGCCTTTTGAAAAATGGGGACATGGGTAATGTCCTCATAAGCCACCCTCTCCTTGTAATACCTATGACATGCCCATGTCATTATACACATTTGTGTCCTGATATGTCACAAAAAACACGCACGCACACACGCACACACATAATAGTTTACTCTTGTATGAATGGTTACAGTGGGGTTTTATTCTATAGTGATGTTTTTGTAAATGTTTTATCATGTTTTTGTAAATGTAATTGTAGATTGGAAGACAGGATTTAAGAAAAAAGAAAAGTGGGTTTTTTTGAAAACCACTGCTAGAGAAAACACGTTTGTGACAAATTTCCCATGTTACAACTAGGCCTGGCATCCCATAATTTCCTAACATCCCAAGTAGTTTAGCCAAAGAAAATCTGAAGTTATAAGAAATAAATTGGTGGAATTGCATGCGTCATTTATTGAATTGCCAAACTGAAAATGAAGATTGCAGAGGCTGCAAACATTTTAATTTGTTTTTTTCCCCATTAGAACAACTCACTGCTTGATCCGCAACAGAAACAATAGCAGGACGCCCTCTAGTGGATTTATATAGGCAGCAGGTTTATCCGGTAAGGTTCAGCATAAAATCGATTTATAGTCATGCATTAGAGGCATGGCATGTATTTGTCATTAGCTACTCAGTAAAGTGCAAAATGCATACAGCTCCTAAATACTTTACCATGCTGTTTGCGGATACAACTAACACTAAAATATTTCAATATTCTCGATCCCAGTGTTTCTCTAGCTCTTGTGCGCACAACACTGCACTTTTTGAACGCTTAGCACCTCACTGTGACCTGAAATATCCTGTCAAATTAGAAAGACACCAAAAATGTGTAATGCTAGGGGGCGCCCATGAGCTGGAATGACAAACAATGAGTATGGATCTGTCAAATATATATACAAAGATCACAAGCAATGATTTCAATGAAATGACGTTGTTTATTTTGAGAAGGGGGTGGTATGAATTGCACATTTAAATCACTGCATGAGAATATTTCTCAAAATAGACTAAATGTGACATCAGTGCTAAAGCGATAATAAGTCACAGTGTGTCTCATCAACAATATGTTTGTCTCACTGATTACGCCAGTGTCAAGAAGATCTTGTTTTTACATTATAATTTACTGTGTCTTCTACTTCACTGATCAAACAATTGACCTAATTTATGAAACATATAAGCAGCGTCAGGCCAGCTGCAGTGAGAAAGAAAAGGTGCCATCCCTTGAAACTGCAACAGCGCTGCATAGCAAGATGATCTAAATGGAAATTGAACTATCTAAAGAAGCAACAACAACGGACTTGGGGATATAAGGAGCATGCAGACTCTAAAAAGATTGATAGATAAAATATATAAAAACAGCAATAATAAGAAAATAGTAAAAAAAAAAAAAAAAAAAAAAATATAATATATATATATATATATATATATATATATATATATATATATATATATATATATATATATATATATATATATATATATATATATATATATATATATATATATATATCATACATATTATAATTGCATTTTTCATTATTCTAGATTATTATTTTGTTTGTATTGCATTGCAGTTACATTGCAGTTATGGGGTTTATCATGAAAATGTCGATTGGTTAATTAACCAAAAGGTTCTTTCTCATTGACAAGTTAAACCTCAGGAATGTTTTATTATTATTATTATTATTATTATTATTATTATTATTATTATTATTATTATTATTATTATTAAAAGTCATAAACTACATGGCCTTATGTTATAGAACAATGTTTTTCAATCTGAGGGTCCTCAGCCAAGATGACTAAAAATTCGTATTTTTATTAATCTCCTTAACAATTGTTATTTTTTATAGATTAATTATGTTCCCACTGCCCCAGTAACTATATATATATATATATATATATATATATATATATATATATATATATATATATATATATATATATATATATATATATATATATATATATATATCCTTATTATTATTATTATTATGCAGCTGGAGAATTTCTCTCTAAAATTGTAACCTTTCATCAAAAAAAAAAAAATCTATAAACAATATATAATAATAAACAGTGTCTATATGGTCATTTAATTTTTGATCGTCTAATTGAATTTTTTCTCTGTAATATTGCGGTGACTTGTATTATGACACAATTCCAAGGGTTGAGAATCACACGGTCTGGGAGCGCACGCACACAGATGAGAGTCACGTGAGGCTCTGAACTCAACACTATGGCTTCTGAGGACAACAAAATATTCTCGACTTCTTAGGAAATTATTGTGCGGTTATGGTGGTTCTTAAAGTACTAGAAATACAATTTATACATCCCACAAACATGGGACTTGGCATCCTAATGGCAGCTGCTCCAGAGCTCAGTTGCTGACAAGCAGCAAACAGTGCAGAGGTAAGCAACAACAACAACAACAGCTAGATGGACTGGTCTTCTCTTTTCCAAATGTTTGTTTAACGGCAATGCTTCTGTATTTACATCAGCCGAACAGGTTGCCTTTTGATTTAATGTACAGAGTAGTGCTTCCTCTCAATCTGTAACTTTACAGGCGAGAACTGACAGAAGTGCACCATTTCCTTATTCTCTGTGCAGTGATAAGAGGAACTGAATGTTACAGAAATTAAAGATGAGTTTATGTACTACATTTTATTGCTCGGTCTTTCCAGTAGATTATGTTATGGGTGATTATGTTGTTGTGATTATAGTTGTAGTTATTCTGCTGAAGTATGGTAGAAGTGTCACGGGGTAATGCATGACATTTTGTGTGATGACATCAATGCCCTCGACAAATCATTAGTTGCTAGAGTGAAGATGATTGGATCTGCAAGCTTCTACTGTGCAAACACATGCACATCGAAAACCCAAATTTATAATAAAATAAAATGATTAAATATTGTAATTATTTTCAATCAAGTTACAATATTTGACATTTATTTTATTTTACAATAATTTACATCTGTATGTTATAAGCGTTACTTTTAAATGTTTTAATAATTTTTGTTTATTTTAGTAATATGCATTATTGCCATAAGGTGTTAGTTCTCAAATGTAATATGGTACTATAGAAATTATGCTGCTAAAATAGCATAATCGGTAACAATATTCTTTAGATTACACTTTTAAGATCATCTATGGTGATCTACAGTAACTTATTTATTTAGTGTCGCCAGACTTGAACAGCGTGTATTATGTAAGTAAGATTACATTAGTATGTTACTCAAGCTTGCAGTCTTTTATTTGCAGTGGATATAATACACATTTTCCGTGTGTCTCCTATGGTTATTTTTGTTTCTAGTTATTTTTGTTATTATTTTATTTCATGAGCATATGTGGTATACAGTAAGTGTCTGCAAAAACTAATAGTATCTTTAGTGCTTTTTATTTCCTGTCATTCCTGACATTTTCTTAGCTTCTTATAGGGGCATACAAAGGCCACAGTCTGGTTAACTGAAAGAGATCATGGAGTGGCTAGCGGCAGCCTTGGAGAGGGACCTGGGTATTGATCAGCGGCAGACTGGACCCAGTCAGCGAACCAATGAACTGGTGGTCCTGGTCCCAACTCGCTGGGTAATGGCCCTGAGAAACAGGAGAGTTACTCGCTGTGCAAGATATGAGTGCTTTAGTGAGGGGGAAATATGCACTCTTCTCCAGCGCTCTCAGATGAAATTGCCATCTGGTTGGACACGTGTTTGTATCCAAGGCCTTAGAAAGCGCAAACTGGGATACAGATTAGCCAGGGATCCAGGCTGCCATGGGGAGGGACTCTCTCAGGACTCTTTCATGACTCTGATGCAGGGAGTATCCCAGTCTAATTTAAGGTACAGCACTTTGTCTTTCCTAGTTTTTCTGCTGATATTAGAATTAGATATTTAATTTTGCATGCTCATTTGTACAATTTTTACATTTAGATTACCGTTACCATAATCTAATGCTCAATTCAATTCTTTAAAAACAGTAATAATTTAATAACACTGTTAAATATAATCTTAAGCAAATTTCAAATTGCATAATTGCAAATTGCATTTTTCATACTGCGCATTATGATGTCGTGAGATCTATTGTGTGGTTAAATTTTATACTGTTTTCCAAGCAATAAGTGAAAGTGATGTGAATGAAGCCTTTGGTGAATCAGTGTTTACTTGTAAATATCCTTCATATTTTTTTTTTGTTCCTGCATTTTTTTCTTCTTCAGAAATCTGTGGCGTGAAGCTTACATGAATCATGTGCAACCATATGCAGATTTGATTGAGCAGACACCTGTTTTGGCCATAGATGCTGTTCGCCAAGCCTTGCAGAAACTGTTTTGCTCCGGCTTTATCTCTACCGATCGAGTGTCACCATCCCTCTCGCCAGCCAAAGAGAAGGAGAAAGACTGCCCATTCCCATCCAACAGCTCAGCCCCCAAACAAAGTACTGACAGTTTGTGTCCAAATGTGCTTCCTGTAGAATGCTTGTTGGAGTCAGAGGAGGTTCTTTATATGGTTTTCCCATACACACAGTACACTGTTCATGACATCGTCACCTACAGTCCAGCTAAGCTGGCTAACAGTCATGCTAAGATATTGTTCATTTTGTACCAACTACTTATAGCAATGCGCGAATGTCATGCTTCAGGGCTAGTGTGTGGCGAACTCTCCTTACTTGACATTGCAGTTGATGAGCAGCTTTGCAGTCGCCTAAAGATCTCACTGGCACATTATGAAAAATTTGGAGAATACAGGGATGATGCATTAGGAAGTAGAGTGCCAACAAGAGTTACAGCAAAAGACAATCAGAGTCAGAAGAGTGGTGTGAGTGAACAGCTTTGTCAAAATTGTCTAGATGAGCTCAAATCTCTGGTTCTAGACTGGGTCAACGGTCGAGTCAGCAACTTCCAATATCTGATGGAATTAAGTCGACTGGCTGGGAGGCGTGAGGGAGACCCAAACTATCACCCGGTTTTACCTTGGGTAGTCGATTTCACTGTGCCATATGGAAAGTTTCGTGATCTCAAGAAGTCAAAATTTCGTCTAAATAAGGGCGATAAACAACTGGACTTCACATACGAAATGACCAAAGAAGCACTAGCAGCAGCTAATGGAAGTGCTGGAAGCAATTTTGCCTCAGATATTGGTGGACCAGTAGTACCTGGTGGCTCAGGACAGTCTGATCACCTCCACGTTCCCCATCATATCTCAGATGTTCTTTCAGACATCACTTATTATGTCTACAAAGCTAGACAGACACCCAAATCTGTGCTGTGTGGCCATGTTCGTTCCCAGTGGGAGCCCAATGAATATCCAGCTAGTATGGAACGTATTCAGAGTTGGACCCCAGATGAATGCATCCCAGAATTTTACACCGATCCTTCTATATTCCACTCCATTCACCCAGACATGCCAGACCTTGATGTACCTCCATGGTGTAACTCCTACGAAGAGTTTATTGCTGTGCATAGACAACTGTTAGAGAGTCGTGAAGTGTCTCAACAGTTGCATCACTGGATTGACCTAACATTTGGCTATAAGCTATCAGGTAAAGAAGCTGTCAAAGCCAAGAACGTGTGCTTGCACTTGGTGGATAACCACACCCATCTCACCAGCTACGGAGTTGTGCAACTGTTTGAACACCCTCACCCACCCCGTCTTGCACCTTACCAGTATTCACCTCCAGAACCTCCTCATTTTGGTCCTGTGAACGTAACAACATGGCAGATTCCACCACTTGAAACCATGCTGGATGGTGTAGATGGATTGGTCCCAGAGGCAACAGGATGTGAATCCAGTGGCTGGTCAGTGGTAGGCCGGGATGAGGATCTTGAACAAGCAATGGAAGCCCTTGACTTAAGTGGCTCATTATCATCAACTTCTGTTCCAATCCCTCTGGTTGGTTCTGCTGGTGGAAAGACCAGTGGGGAGAGTGTTTCTTTGGCTGTGTCTCCTTCTCATAGTTCTCTTCCTGGTGAAACACCTGGAAATGTCACAAATACCCTAGGATCAGGTATTAGGGCATCCATGCTTCACAGAGCAGCCTCTATTAGTAAAAAGCCAGAAGCTTCTAATTTTGAGAATTTCAAGATAAGCCTGCCAGAGGGATTTAAACCTCTGCAACCTTTGGATGAGTTTGAAAAGCTCAACAACTTCTTGGTGAAATGTCTACACTCCCAAGTCCATCATCCAATAGGTCTTGACATGAACAAGAAAGACATGAGACCTGTATTGAAAGTTCCTCTGTCATTCTCAGATCTTTTCCAGAGAGATATGCAAGCCTTGGGTGTTCTCATCGCTGAGATCTTTTATTCCTCCAAACTGCGAGGACTGAGTCCAGGAACACATCTGAGTGATCGGTTTCAAGCAGTATTGAAGCTGTGCTTTACAAACCTTCGAGATGTTCCACTACCACTCCATCATGCACTGGAGACTCTTCTGCAGGTCCACAAGCATTGTTCCAAGACAGAAATTTTCACAATACACCCACAAGGACTGCCGTTTCTGTTCAAATATGACCCTATTTCTGAGGGTCTTCCACCACCAAACCCTTGGCAACTGCTTAGTCCTGTTCTGTCCCCTCTACCCTTTCCAGCATACTTCCCAACACTGCATAGATTCATATTCTCCTACCACTCCAAGATGGAGTCCATTAACAGTGTTCAGGGCCGTGACATTGTGTTCAACTTATGGCAACAGCTGGAGACGCTTCTAAAGGGTGACATAACTGCAGAGGGCCTTGAGATTCTTCTACCCTTTGTGCTTTCTTTGATGTCAGAGGAGTCCACTGCTGTTTATGCGGCCTGGTACTTATTTGAGCCTGTGTCCAGGGTTCTTGGGCCTCGCAATGCCTCCAAGTACCTACTAAAGCCTCTGGTAGGAGTGTACGAGAATCCCAGATGCCTTCGAGGCCGCTTCTACCTCTACACGGATTGCTTTGTGCTGCAGCTTATCGTAAGGCTTGGTTTGCAGGCCTTTCTTTCCAGCCTTCTTCCACATGTTCTACAGGTCATCACTGGCTTTGAAAACTGCAATACAGATGGAGGGACTGAATGGGAGGGCTCAAAGGTTTTAAGGGGAGCTGCTGGTGCCTTAGATGAGGAAGAGGAAGACTATGAGTGTGAGGATGGGAGGTCGTCTACTGCCACATCTTCTGGCAAAGTAGGAGGAGGCAGTGGAGGTGGTACTGGAGGCGTTGGTGTTGTTGGAGACCAAGGACTTGTGGATTACTCCTCAGGCATCAGTCTCAATGACCAGGTTTTTCTGACTGAAGGTGAGGACTTTCAGAATGGCTTCTACGTTAATAATAATGCATCTGGAGCAACAATGACACTTGCCACCAAACAGCAGAACCAAAGCCCATCAAATAAAGACCAAGACCAGGAATCTCTCAGTGTGGGGAAATTGAGTGACAAGAGCAGTGCTAGTGAGGTGTCCATTGGAGACCGGGCAAGTTTAAAATCTGCTGACAGCTGTCAGGACCTAAAGCAAGCTAGTGATGGTGAGGATGGTGGAGAACTTGAGGATGAGGAGGAAACAGTGGAAGACCGAGAAATTACAGTGCAAAGGGTGCCCAGTCTAGAGATGACTCTTTCAGTCTGCACAGAGGAGTCTGAGGCAACCGTAGCCACACTTGAGGGAGACCTCATAAATGGAATGGTGCAAGAAGATGCAGAGAAAAACATGGAGGAAGAAGAGACTGAACATGACACTTTAGAGGACTCTGAGGAAAAAGAACACAAGATATTGTTAGGTTAGTTAGAACAGATGCATCTTTTTATGCATTTGATTTATTTGTACATCTTTAATATTCATAAAATATTCAACAGTGAACCTGAATTGTGCAATAAAAAAATACATTATCTTTTCTAGACACTGTTTGCAAAACTGTCAGATGGCTGTCTGCAAAACTGGGGCCAACACTGACATCTCGATTCATCGCTAGGAACCTGCTGCGATTACTTACTTCATGTTACATAGGTACAACTGCAATCTCTTAACTGACATTTATCTCTGTATTCTTAGCTTCTTGCTGGTTTTGGCTTTAAACATTTCTTATAATGATCTCTGTTAAAAATATTTTTTTTTGTTGTTTTTTTTAAGGTCTTGACAAACACCAGTTCTTGCCCTCTGCGAATGAGGAAAATAGCCTTGAGAGTGTCGGAAGTGTATATGAAAAGAAACCAGTTCTTGGTGACCAGACTGCACGACCAGTTCTCGAGTGTCTTATTTACATAGCGCATCTCTACGGAGAACCAGTGTTGACGTACCAATATCTACCTTACATTGGTTACCTGGTAACTGTTTTTAAATCTAAATTTCTATGAAATAGAAATAACCTGGCAAACTCTGTTGATGTCTTCACTGTAATTGAGAAATTATTTTTCAATAATTACTTGAACCGATTAATAGTAAAGAGTTTGGCTCATAATTTTTTTTTAATTCTGCTCCCTTGAAACTTGCAGGTCTCTCCACCTTCTTCTTGCCGTTTGAACACTCGAAAGGAGGCTGGGCTTTTGGGTGCTGCAGTACTCACTCAGAAGATTATAGTGTTCCTGTCAGACACCACTCTAATGGACATGCTGATGAAGATTAACCAGGAGGTTCTGCTGCCTCTGTTGGATTTGTTAACATCAACTAAGATGGGGTAAAAGCTTACATATATAATCAGGGTCAGGAAGTTAAAACTTCTCATGAGAATCAGAGCTGCCCTCTGGTTTGTGCTCCACATGGGCTAAAATGGACTCTTATTTACTTGTTTCTCTGTGTTCAGCTTTCCTAGTGGAGTGCAGACTCGTTCCGCATTGTGTCTAAAGACTCTGAGCCTCATGGCTCTGATCTGCCTGCGTATTGGCAGAGAGATGGTACAGCAGCACATGGCAGAAACCCTCCGTAGGTTCTTCCAAGTTTTCTCCTTCCTGAAATGTCTGCAAAATCAGGTAACCAAAGACAATTTACAATATTTATTTTATTTTATTGTATTTAACCTTTATTTAACAAATTAAATATATAAATGTCTTGTTCTGTTGTATTTATTTTTGCTATTGCTTGTTATTTAATTAGCTGCTCTTGACTGTTTATTTGGTTTTAATAATATTTTAAATTTATATTAGTTAGGCTAGTAGTTTTTGCTCTAGTATCGAGAATTGTGAAATTTCACTGGTATCTGAAATTTGGTGTCATAACTTTATTTATTACAATACAATAGGGAAAACAGTAACAATTTATTTATTTGTGGTGGGGACAATGAACATTTTGGCAGAGCAAGTAAAACATTTTAACCACTGTTGAGCCCAATGTTACAAATGTAGTAACAAATGAATGTGGATGCACAAATTCATATATATATATATATATATATATATATATGTATGTATGTGTGTGTGTGTGTGTGTATATGTGTGTATTTATGTATGCATGTAAAAAATAAAAAGACTTAAAACTAAAATCAATTGCTACAAGTAAATTTAAGCATTTTAATCTACAGTATAAAAATGTATATTTATTTTGAGATTTTGAGAATTTTTAACATTAACCTTATGCAAGTGTTAGATGACTGCAAATGTAAAAATATGATAAATACTAGAAATCAGTAAAAGCAATTAAATATCCAATATCCAGATGAAGATAAATATATTTATATTAATTCTTAGTCTGATTCAGTACACAACTACATAATTATTTAATTACATAAATGAATTTTCTTTATGTGCAGATGGGAAGTGCCCCACGTAGGGAGGTTGGAGACTGCACATACCTAGACATGTGCATTCCAGACGGGACCGAGGTTACTTGTGAGCTTGGGGTTTTGGAGGAACTTCAGGCTGTGTTCAATCCTGAAATGGCTTATGCATCTTACATTCCTTTCTACTGTCTTGTTGGTAAAAACACCTTTACACTGGTTAGCTTGACACAAACACCTTTTAAGCATTGATAAAGGTGTTCTTTTGAATTGTTTTATTTTTATTTTTTAGGTGATGCAGCAATTCGCAAACTGGTTCTCAATCATGAGCTAGTTTGGAGTCTTGCCCAATCATATCATGAACGAGCAAGTCCTGGTAGCCCAGAAGCCAACCCAGTTGGAGGACAGAGAACATCTGCTACAGGCCTCTCACCTAGTGTGGGTCGCCAGGTGAATCGTAGTCCCTTCCCTGCTCCCTCATCCACTTCCACACCACTAGGTGGAGACATCCTGCCTGAGTCAGGAACCTTTGGCAGTCATCTGGTGGGAAACCGTATCCAGGTACCTCGGGACACTGAAGCCTGTGGGAGTCCAAACTTGTCCTCTTTGGAAACATGGACACGGCCTTATGGTAGCAATGCTCCTCAGACGAGTCTTGCCACGACTGCACTTTCTTCAGCTGGACCTTCTTTCTCTCACTCCTCATACTCTTGGGTCCTGGGACCCACTCCGGAGGACAGTGCACTGAAACAGGACCTCCCGCGCAGCAGCCGCTCCCTGCAGGGTAACTGGCTTGCATACTGGCAGTATGAGATCGGCCTTAACCAGCAGGACTTGCACTTCCACTTCCACCAGATCCGTCTTCAGAGTTTCTTGGGCCACTCGGGCACTGCAAAATGTCTGGCACCACTAGCAGGGGAGGACTACTTCCTGTCTGGGAGTAAAGACAAAACTGTAAAGCTGTGGCCACTTTATAACCACGGTGATGGCACACGAGAGGTTGAACCGCGACTCACGTACGCAGAGCACCGCAAATCTGTATTTTATGTTGGCCAGCTAGAGGCCTTCCAGCAAGTGGTTAGCTGTGATGGTACTGTGCATCTGTGGGATCAATTCACAGGTGAGGAAGTAATAATGCTATTAATTTGAGCATCTGTAGCATTACTAACCTTGTGTGGCATACTGTATGTTAATAGTAAATTTTTTGTTATTAACCTTTTGCTTTGTTTCTTTATTTGTATGAGAGTAACATGTTGTGTTTCTTCAACCTTCAACTTTTTACCATGCTTTCAATAATGCATAATGCTTTCAATGACTTCATTGTTTACCCTCGTCCCTTACCTAGACTTTTAAACTTCATTATAAAAATATGAATTATTAATTTATCAATAAAAAATCAAATAAATATTTAATTTACAATACATTTATTAATATAAAAACTAATCAAATAATGAAAAATTTCACATATTATAGTTTTATAGCAATTTCTTAAAATTACGATTATTCCAGTCATTTACAGATATATTTTTTGCATAATTAGGGCCCTATTGTTCTTCTAAGGATTATTATTATTATTATTATTATTATTATTATTATTATTTCTTTCGCCTTTTTGGCCTTTTTGGGGCCCTTAACATGCTCGAAAACTCTTGAAACTTTGCACACTTGTCGGAATGCGTGGCCATCAGGGTTTGTGCTGGGTTTGGTAGGCCCTATTGTTCTTCTAAGGATTATTATTATTATTATTATTATTATTATTATTATTATTTCTTTCGCCTTTTTGGGGCCCTTAACATGCTCGAAAACTCTTGAAACTTTGCACACTTGTCGGAATGCGTGGCCATCAGGGTTTGTGCTGGGTTTGGTACTGGGCGTGGCAGGGGCTCGACAGCCCCCTGAAAAAAAAAAAAAAATAAAACTGTCCATAAATCAAAAACGCTTGCATGTATTAGTATGAAACTCGGTACACATATAGAACTCATCGGGCCGAACAACATCCGCGCTCTAAGTTATGCGTCAGCCCGACAGGAAGTGAGCTATTATGGGTCGTTTTAAAACACATACTGTGGAATTTGAAATACTCCTCCTAGGCGATTAACCCGATCAGCACCAAACTCGGTCAGCATGAAGTCAAGGCATTGAGGATGCTAAATTGCGAAGGGATTTTTGATATCTCGAACGGTTTGGCCGTGGCAGGAGACGAATTTATGGCGAGAAATGGGAAACAGGAAGTGTGTTATAACTTCTGCATACATTGACCAATTTGGATGAAACTTCAGCTGTGTGTTTGTTGTAAGAGGCCGATCACATGGATATAACTTTTGTGAGTCAAAGTTATAGCGCCACCAACTGGCAGCAGGAAGTGTGTCCTTTCAAAAATGCTTTGAAATCACCTTCTTATTTTCACCCGATTTACTTCAAACTTCATCAGTATAATGTCAAAACATGGCAGATATAGACATATGAATGGATTCCTGATATTTTAAATACTGTTGGCATGGCAACGTGTCAAAGTTGAATAATCTTTTAGGGTGTTTTTGAGACTCTTAGCATGCTTGAAATGGCATGAAACTCAACACACACATCAGTGATGCCTTCCAGTAGATATGGCCAAAGTCTTAGAAACGGGCGTGGTGGAGGGGCTCAGTAGCGCCACCTTTTGACAAAAGTGGGGGGTTAGTTTTATCTACAGTCACCAAACTCTGTATATATATTGTTCTCATCAAGCCGGACATCTTTCTAATTTACAGTCATTAGCTCTGACCAACAGGAAGTCAGATATTTTGGTTTGAATTTGTAATTTTGGATAAATCAGGCTCTTAGTTATTATAAACTATTCGTAGGAGATGCATGGAATCGACACCAAACTCGGTCAACATGAAACAAAGACACTGAAGATGCTATAGTGCGAACGATTATAGGATATCTCAAACGCTGCTGCTATGGCGAGGGATTAAATGAAGGACAAAAAAGGGAAACAGAAAATGTCTAATTTCTTGTAAAATCATTGTTTGATTTAAATTAAATTAAGATTGTATGTTCGGTAATTGAACCTGGGTGAATTTAAAATGAATGTACTATTTTTCAGATCAATATATTTATTTTATTTAATATATTTCATCTGAATCTTATTTTGCCTTCATTGTCCAATAGATGCCACTGTTGACTTAGTTTTGATGGGAAAAAAAAACCCTGTTTCCCTCTTTGTCTCTGGCTCTGGCTCTGGCTCTGTGTGTGTGTGTGTGTGTGTGTGTGTGTGTGTGTGTGTGTGTGTGTGTGTGTGTGTGTGTGTGTGTGTGTGTGTGTGTGTGTGTGTGTGTGTGGAGGGGGGGATGGGTGGCTGACAGCTAAAGCATGCCTCTCTGTCTATGCCTCTGGCTCTTTCTCTCTCTGTGTGTGTGTGTGTGTGTAAGAGGGATGGCTGCACCTGCAGTATTCTGAATGTCATTCTGAACTCAGTTTGTACAGCACTGCAATATAGTTTTATATGATTAGTTTCATAATTATGTTAATAAAAATATAAAAAGACCTTTAGATAAATACTGGACTTAAGGACTTTAAAAAATGTAAGCTGCAAAAGATAACTTTGCACTCATTTCAAAGGGACCTATGACATCATCTGACATGAAATTCATCTAAATTGAATTGCTCTCATAGATGTTGTGGTTTGTGCTCATAGCAGCACCGACTGCTGCAGTTAATGAGGGGAATTCAAATGAATTTGACAGTCATTTTATTAAAACATTATTTTCGCAACAAAAAATAAATAAATAAACAACTTGCCTAATGTACTTTACGTAATGATGATTGATCTTAAGATATTTTAACGTATAATATGTGTTGTGCGTACCCATGTTTACACGTACACAACAATAGAGTTTAGATGCGTTTCATATCATAGGCTATCACAAATAACTATCACTTTAGTGTGACAAAAAGTTTTTAGAAGAACTATACAAATGCCTTGAATTAAATACTGTCCTTCTGGACTTAGGAGTTTTTGAGCTGCAAAAGATAACTTTGCGGATATTTGAAAGTGACCTATTATATCCTATGACAATAAAGTTAATCTATATTTCAATGACATCATGGGTGTGGCTTGTGGTCATAGTGACACCAGCTGCTGCGGTAAATGTGGCATATTTAAAATATTTGTAAAAAAAAATATTCTCCTGTTTAAATGCATATTGCCTGTCATGCACAGTCGCCCTGAAGCCACCGGGGTTGCGGTGCCACCGGCTTGGGCCCGTCATCGCTGCTCGCAGCTTTAATTTCCAATTGAGCTTTAATTTGGTCAAATAATGCAAAAAGTATGAAATGAAAATATTGTTTAATTTTGCGTATGTTGGATATATAAAATGGTAGCTTTTAAATTAGCTATAGGAATGCAAAGGAGTCTGCAATTGTATTACAAAAATGCATTTCCACAACTGTCATTTCCATCACAAAATGCTATTATTAATACATTCTTTAATATACAAAACATATACATTACAACTTCCATTAGACAGAAGAACACATTTCTTGTACAGATTGTGTGTTTTGACTGTGTCTGTCAAACCAACAAACTTAAAACGATGCCTTGTTTGGCTTTCTCTCTTTCATATGACTAGGTAAGAATTTACGCTGTAATGAACCTCTGGATGGGAAGAACCCTATCACAGCCGTCACCACTATGCCTGCTCCTCACCGCAGCGTAGTGTTTGCTAGCGCTGACTCTGTGCTGCGTTTCATAGACCCGCGCAAACCTGGCTTGCAGGTACTGCTCAGTCCTCTGTCATCCAGTAATTTTAAGATCAGTTGTTTTTATCAGGCTGTTGTTTTATTCCTTCCTGCATTGCTTATGATTACCAGTAAGGACTCTGTTATTTCTCTGTTGACAGCATGAGTTCCGTCTAGCCTACAGTAACATGAATGCTGGCCTGATACGCTGCCTGGCTGTCAGTCCGGGGGGACGCACTGTGGCGGCAGGTTTCTCTACTGGATTCATAGTGCTGCTGGATGCGAGAACGGGTCTGGTGCTAAGAGGCTGGCCTGGTCACGAGGGAGATATACTGCAAATGAAAGTGAGGATACATGTCATTGGTTAATGTGTAATGTAAGACGTGCATACGACTGCATGCTCTAATGTCCTTTGATGTTTTCATAGTTCACATGCTTGTAAACAATAATTGCGCCTGTATTGATATTTGGGAATATTATGTAAAAAAGAATACACACTGTCCAATCAGATTGTTTACTTCTCTAGCACTCATCATAAGTTATTAGTCCAAATGTACAGTATTACATCTAGAATTACGGGAAATGGAGGATTCAGAGGATTATGGGAATTGGACTTCATTCCTGTTTTTACTCCAGTTTCAGTGTCTTGATTCACATCAGTACTTGAAATTTCAGTATGATGAGTAACACTTGTACTGTGTTGGTTTGTTCAGATGCAGTCAACAAGTGACTAGAACTAGGCAAACTTTATTTAACCCTGATTTGTGGGGTCAAAGGTCTGTCTCTGCCACCAGAGGCCCATGTTTGGGCAAATATAGACACGAGTTACTCATTAGGACAAAATCTATGAGCCTTGCAGATTGCTGCACAATTACTTTATTATTCTTGACTCTATTAGGAAATGGATGAACCTTAGCAGGGTTCAACAATATTTAGCAGGGTTCCTACTGCCCCGGGCTAGTGTGAGGGAGTTTTGGGCTGCTGCTGTGTTGCTACTGATAATCTCACATTTATGGATCTTGTACATCCATTTTTATGCCTTTTATGAATTTAAAAGTTTGGTTTTTTTAACACTCTTATAATGCAACTTAATTATTGCAAATTCTGCTGATTGGTCAACAAGATAATGTTGTCTAGCTGGTTAGCAGATTTTTGCAAAAATGACTTGGGATGATCTTTGAAAAGTTTGGGGTCAGTAAGATTGTAATTAATAATTTTAATCCGCAAGGATACATTAAATTGATCAAAAGTGTCAGTAAAGACATTTATAATGTTAAAAAAAATCGGTTTCAAATTAATGCTGTTCTTTTAAACTTTCTATTTATCAAATACATGCAGCCTTTGTGAGAATAAGAGACAACAAAAAAAAAAAAATTCTAATCAACCACAAACTTTTGAACTGTGCTGTATGTGTTGAAAGCTATACAAATTAGTATGTCATCAATTTCCATGCAAAAGTGTATTTATAATTTTATTGGGTTACTTTATAGCTCCAGTATATAATTTCTAGCCTTTTGCAAATTTTCTTTTGTAAAGAAAAAATGGCAAAGAACTATTTATTTATATATATTTATATATATATTATAGTTGGACCAGTGAAAATGTTGACACTTCCCCACCCGTTTGTTACTTGACAGATTTTTTTTTTTTATGTATTCATTTGTAGGCAACAGATGGAAATTTGCTCATTACTTCTTCATCTGACCACACATTGACCGTTTGGAAAGATGTGGAGCACAAGCCACTCCACCAGTACAGGACTCCATCCGACCCCATCCATGCATTTGATCTTTACGGTGCTGAGATTGTGGCGGGAACTGTTGCCAACAAAATTGGGGTGTACTCCATTCTGGACAGCACAGCCAACCTGGGGGGATCCACCAAGCTCAGCTCAGAGAACTTTCGTGGGACTCTCACAAGTCTGTCGGTGCTGCCCACCAAGAGGCTTCTGCTGCTCGGCTCGGACAACGGTGCCATTAGGCTGCTGGCTTAAACTAACTAGTGTTGTTGCTTTTTCAAAATTTTATATATTCCTTGTGCCACTTTTGGCTCCTTCCCCAGAATGAAACAATCTTGCCAAACCATGCGCAAAGAAACCGGTTTCAGTCGTAGAAGGAGCAAGCCTGATATTTCCATATTAACCTCGCTCTTTAGTAAGTGACCAAAACGAAATATTGCCTCTGATTCATACAATCAAAAGAATTGTCTTTTTTTTATGATTTTTAGGGTTCATGTTATATAACTGCACTAGCTGCTTTGTATGTAAGAATCGACTCTGTAAATTCTCTTCAAAAAGTCAAATGAATGGACTCTTGGATGCATGCATGAGATGAGCTCAGGAAAGTTCAAGGGTGGTTCTAGTGTAGCATTTACACTTTCCATGAGATGAGTGAAATCACCAAAAACAACACTGTGAAAATCACAGGTTAGACTATGTTGATCATATCATATATCATATCATATCATATGATTCGATTCACCAGACTTGCTCAGCAACTATGCAGTATTCATGGTAGACGTTTATAGTGCGCCATGTTTGGCACTTTTTTCTATACTACACAGTATGTTTCTACATCCACGTCAATGGAGCATAATGAACGAGACAAATGTGACCTTGGTCAAGTCCAAGATGACTCGTCGATCTGTTACTGTACACTGACTAAAGAGTGTAAACACCTAATATGCAATGGAGTGGTCCTGAATCCTGAATTTGGACCTTCTGACAAAATGTATCTAACAACTATTTGGATCAATTTAATGCTTTATTAACCTTGATGATGTATTAATTCATTTGTTTGTCACATCAAACCCAGCTCAAGTGACATCTTAGATTTGACACACAACATTCTGTATGTATGTTTGTATATACATACACATTTATATATATATTAATGATATATAAGATATATATCTTTGTTGAGCCTAATCCTTACTATCTAAAATAATACTTTTTTTGCAACATCCTTGAATAGATATGAACCTATTTAATTTATTACTGGAATGCTTTATGTAAAACATTATTGTCTCTAGACATTCCATATATATAATGTTAGAATATTTAGTCAGAATTTATTCTATTACTGGCTCTCTAATTCACCACACCATATTGGTCAGGTTTGGAGATTTGAGTTCTGATATGAGTTCAGGCCTTTATTATAATGTGTTGAAATAGACTGATTAGTGTTCTAGTTTGAAAAGCACATTATTTTATGCTACTAAGTGGAGGTTTTCATTGAATCCTGTACGGACAGACAATTTGGAAATGTGGATATTGCTTTATATCTGACTCCTTATAAATATTTAAAAATGCAACTGGTTGTATTTTACTCAAACAGCTTGATGTTCCTATAATTCTTGCTAATTATCATGTCCATTTGAGATTTGACAAACATCTGTCTAATATAACACAAGCAACACACTGTCTGAAACCACATTGGCCATTGCTCTTGTATTTTTCTTTTTAAAATGTGACCTTTTTCTATATACTCACTAAAAAGAACCTTTTCTATGATTTAAAGTAAAAGAAATAATAAATGTGTCTTGTATTTTTTCCTTTTTTTGTAATCTGTAAAACATTTAGAATGGGGTGATTTTAATGACCTACTCATTGATGAAGGTGTGGGATGGTCAGTTGTTTGGTTCGCTCTGTAGATTTTCGTGCTTGGAACCAGAGCACCCACCGGAGAGGTTATTGTGGTAGGACAAAGTCCATTTGATTGTTTGCAACGCACTGCTTTTCAACTGCTCTCAATTTGGAGATCTTGGCAGATGACACTGGTTTGTTTGTGTGGCATATAAGAAAGCAATATAAAAGCCCTCTATCCAATAACAGTCTATATTAATATCAGCATTGGCAGCACTGACTTGTCATCTCCTCCTCATTTATGTGCAGTTTTTCTCAGTACACTCAGTGTCTGGCATTCACTGTCAGTGAGTTGCAGTGAGTTGATTTAACTCAGCAGACTATACAGTACCAGTTTATAACCTACTCCATACTTCACAGATCCACAAATCTACACACTCGAGTTTGATGTTTGACCCCAAGGTCTCTCAATATTTACATCTATGAAGAGGTAGGTACTAGGACTATATGAGGTAAAGATCAATGAAAGTTGAAATGTAACTGGCTGCTCTGAGACTGCCAACCCCTACAGCCAAGAATTTTCCCATTGCCTATTTTGTGCGTTTCTTTCCTAAATCAGGGCTGGATCCCACATCTGGAGATTTGCACGGTAAGCACACGGTTTTGTTTGTTGTCTTGTATACATTTTCATCGTAAATAGTTGTTTGCAATTTATTAGGAAGATATTGTGTTGAAATATAGAAGTTGATTTTGTTGCTAGGGTTTTGGGTTAGAAAATATGTACATTTCATCTTTGTTTGTGTATTTTTGAAGTATAATCAATTAATAATTAGATAATTCCTATAAGAATGTTTTGATAAAAAAAAAAAAAAAAAAAAAAAAAAAAAGTTTTTTCAAAATTTCAAAATTTTGTGTGCACAAGAAGAGGGTCAGTAGTAAAATCCTGTAACATTTAATATCTATTTTTATTTTATTATATATATATAGGTATATATATATAATTTCCCTGTGATATAAATTTATTTTAACCTGTAGCTTTAAATAAATGTTAAAGGCTTAACCCTCGAATTATGCAACAGCTGACAGACCTTTAGCCACGTTAAGTGTTTATTGATTTTTTTGACAATTTTGTGAATTTAAAAATAATCCAGCTGAAATTGGGGCTGTTGATCAGTTCACATCTATATTTGTAGTTTATTGCCGAATTGTAATGCCAGTAGCTGGATCATGGATTTATGTGCAAGTGAGGGAGAATTATTTATAAAAAAGAAAGAAAAAAAAAATTCATTTTCATCAACAAATACTAAGTGTGCTTGTGTTAACATCGTATAACAATACACCCAAAATTTGGATTAATGGATATATGTATTTTACTCATAATGATTATGAGTATTTAAGGATATGTCAAACAGAAGAGTACCTTTGAACAAATGGCCAGTCACCAATGAAAAAGCAAACAAACAAATAATTCCAAATACGTTATAAGTTGTTCTGTTCTTTGGTTTTTAGACAATCTTCTAGAACATGAACTTGTGTTTTCTGGCATTCCTCCTCCTTTGTTATACCAAGCAAGGCTGGACGGTAAAGCACTCAACTGATCTTATATTGTTTTTTTATTTTCAAATGATTTTATTCCATTTAAATGACATGAATTGTGTTTTTTCACTGCAGGAAGATGCGATTGAACCAGAGGATGGAGGGGATCCTTTAATTCCTCTCATCCCACTAATGCCAAGTACACCCATATCAGTAAGAACCCACCATGCTCAGAGCTCATGCTTAAGGGTATACACACGTTTAGGCTTTTGACACTCCAATCGCACTGTCCCTCTCAGGATTTGAAGGGCACTCTTGGCCCCACCATAACAGAAGCACATACGGGTACTCCAGAAGTCCTGGAAGCAGATCCTACAGCCACGGTTCCCTCTCCTGGGCAGAAAGATGGCTCCTCTGAGGAGGATCTTGATACACTCTGTGATGGGGAAATGTCTAGCCAACAGATTAAGCGGACCCTAGGCAACGGCATTACGAAGCTTGGCCTTTGGTTCCTGGAAAACTTGAAGCCTAGTCCAGAGCAGCCCAATGTCATAATTTCCCCTCTTAGTCTGACCATTGCACTCTCACAGCTAGCGCTGGGTAAGTCTGGAATCTACAATAAAAACAAAAGACTCCTAGAATACCAAAAATTTTAGTTTAATTTTTTGCATGCGTACATATTAAAAAACACCCAGACAATCTTGTTGTTTATCTAAATCTCAGGAGCAGTAAATGAGACAGAAGAGCTGCTTCTCCACCACCTGCATGCAGACGCACTGCCCTGCTACCACACTGCCCTCAGTAGCCTCCTGCGCAACTTCCGCAAAAGGAGCCTGTCAGTCGCCAGCCGCATCTATCTGCAAACTGGTGAGAGACGTGCACATGTAGCACAAAATATATACACTGTCAGTAATTTCATGCGGGTCTATGTGGCCCCAAAAAGTTTTTTAGATGCATTAGTTCATTAATTAAGTAATTTCCCCTGAAGTTCACATATTAACATATTTAATATGAATGTATTACATTCAATATATATTTATTTTAAATTATGAATTATATATATATAACACCATAGCTGAGTATTTTCTCCTTAAAATGCAGTGAACCAAAGACAGACTCAAAAACATGGTTTGAAATCACCTGTGTTTCTTACGTCACAAACTACCTTTTAACGTCAACGTGCGGGCGGGCTTTAGCATATCATTAATTGCTGCAAAGCTGGGGAGACTCAAGAGAAGCCAGGTTATCCCGGTAATTTTTTCTGTTGATATGAAAAATCGGGTACATTAGCGATATAGCGGGTAAATTGTGTATATGTATATTGCGATGTTATGATGAATTATATGCCTTTCTCCACTGATGTTCTAAGTTGTTCAAAGCGTTTCCAAGGATACTGATTTTTAGAAGGCAGGCTATGGCAGCGACCGTGAACATGGTTTGTGTAAAATTATCAACACATAATTAGCTGTTTGGTTACGTATTCAAGCAAAGGCCTAATCATATTACTTACCATTAACCATTCACTATAGAATTTTCTTCTTTTATTTGTTTTAAATAGGATTGGAAATGTACTTTTTTGTGCTAAATTATTCTAGTTGATATTTGAAGAACACTTGTCTTTTTTCCTCAGGATTTAAAGCAAAAAAGGAGTTCATGGAAGATTCTCAGAAACTGTATGACTCAGAGCCGGCCACTTTGACAGATGTTAATAGCATCAATGAATGGGTTAAGAAAGCCACAAGTGGGCACATCTCAGAGTTTCTGTCCAGTCTCCCTCCTAGTACCGTCATGATGCTGATCAATGCTATGCACTACAAAGGTCAGAACAAACACCCGTTACCAGCAAGTATTTAGCAATTTCCTCTTGTGTTTCAGTGAGTCACATCAGAAGTTTTGCATTACTCAGATCTGTTGCATTATTGTTCCCTTATTATTTCACAAGTGTAAATCAAAAAAGGACCATATAGAATCTAAGTTTTATTTTCTCTCTGACAGGAGAGTGGCTCACCCGCTTTGACCCTCATTTCACCTCAACTGAGCTCTTCTACATAGATGAAAACCATATTGTTAATGTGGACATGATGCTTGGGCCAAAGTATCCTCTCAGCGTTTTCACCCACCATGAGCTGGATGCCCAGGTTACTGCCTTTAAGATGCTACTTCATAAATATAGCACTGATTAAATTGCTTTTCCTCACCCTTTTTCCTCTTTGACCTCTACAGGTTGCCCGATTCCCCTTTAAAGGCGACAGGAGTCTACTAGTGGTAATGCCAACGTCTGGACATGTGAATGTGTCAGCCATTGCAGCTATGCTCAATATCTCAGATCTTTATATTCGATTACCACGAGAAAGAAACATGCAGGTCAAACTCCCAAAATTCAAACTTAATTTCAACCAAGAGCTCCAAGAGGCTATGACAAGCATGGGTAAGATGTCTTGCAACCTGTACATGCACATAATGACTATAGTTAGTGGTAAATATGTTTAACCAGCTGTAAGACCATCTATAATATTTAATGTATTTTCGGTTGCCCCATGACACTGTAAAACTGAATAAGTTGAGAAAACTCAAAAAATTAAGGTAATCAGTTACATTTAAGTTCATATTAAGTTAAGAAATGTAAAGTTTAAGCAGAACTTGCAGATTTTTATTTTGTACTCATACATTTTAACTGCTCTTAACTTTAAATATTTGAGTAAGCTAATTCATACATTTAATTTAAAATTGTAGTAGGCTAATCTCAATTTAAATATTTTAGTAGTGGAAACTTGGCTGGCTGTAACTATAGCTAATTCAATAAATGCTACCTTGCTAATTGGTAACACGTTGTTTTGATAGCATTAGCATAGCATAGCACAGCACTTGCTGAATGAGTACACTACAGCAATATAAAACATTTAACATCTGTTCTCAAACTCGTCACCATGATGGTAACCCCCACAAAAACCTAACAGACATAACAGAAACTCTTCTAAACTAACATAGCAAAACATTAAACACTAAATCTCCCACTTAACATAAATCTTGCACAAAAAACAGTATATAACACTTAATTATAGCATTTACTCTCTCTTTTGAGTGTCATGGCAAAGCATGCTGGGAAATAGAAATCCCAGCCCAGTTTCATGTACATTTAAGTTTGTCTAAATTAAAGGAAACAAGTTCATAAAACTTAAAACAATGAAACAATTCAGATTACTTAAAATGTGTCAGTGTTGTGTACTCAAAAGAAAGAGAAAGTTCTAAATATGCATAAAAGTTAATTTGATTGAACTAATTTGTTTAATTTGAGTTGGCTCTACTCAAATCAATTAATTATTCTTAGTTTTAGAATTTACATAATTCAATTTTAATTCATTTTAGTATTTCTTCTATGTATGTATACTAACAAATATATAATTCTACTGCAATACAGGTCTAGGAATGCTATTTAGTCATCCGAAGCTGGACCGCATCTCTGAGGGCCACTTGTTTGTGTCCAGTGTGCAGCATATGTCCAGTGTTGAGATCAGTGAAGAAGGGGCAGAGGCAGCGGCGGCAACAAGTGTGGTCATCTCACGTTCCAACCCTTCATTTACTGTCAATCAGCCATTTTTCTTTGCCCTAATGGATGACTTGAGTCAAACGCCATTTTTTCTGGGAGTAATTTCCAACCCAAACCCTAGAGCATCCACTATGGTCACAAACCCTGGCAATTCAGATAAAACTAATGACAAGCCACCATCTTTTGATGTTCATCCAAAGTAGTTCTCATAGTTTTAGCAGAACGAGTCCATAAGTGATTGTTGACTGCATAGTTGGTCCCCACTGGGAGGCAAATTAAGGACATATTTTCTAAAAGTAAATTGATGTCTATAAGATCATTTGAAATTACTCCCCTATGTGAATTAATGTTGTTTTAAATGTCCTTGCTAATCTTGCTGAAAAGTAATGATTTATTTCATTTTTTTAATTAAAGAAATTTGGACAGAAATTCCTAAGTGCCTCATAAGTGTGTTTATTTAAAGGGTTATTAGTTCTCCCAATTTGTTTACTCACTCTTTATGTTATTGAAAACCTTACAATTTTTATTTTATTTTAGTTCAGTGAAATATTGCCTTCTTTCAGGTACAGCATAATCTGCAGCGCTACTAACAGAGAAATTACTTGTGCAGCATTTTATCCGATTTTATAAACGTGCTTCAGATTATATATATATATATATATATATATATATATATATATATATATATATATATATATATATATATATATATATATATATATATATATTCTTCAATTCACAAACTTCTTTTGATCAATTAAGTTGTATTTGTCACATGGCTAAACACAAAGCAGGTTTGTTGACTTCCAGTTTTTCACTGCTGGGTACACAACTTTCTGTGTATTCATATGAAAAAATATTTTATTATGATAGGCCTACATACAATTATTTGTCACAGCTATCTGTTTTAAACAGAACAAATTGTGGACTGGAAAAATAAACAATTGTGCATTATATCATTATTTTGGAAGGTTTAGAAACCTATTAACATATAACTAAGGTGTATGAAATTTGTGTAGGCAATTTGATATGCCTTTTTTATTTTTCGAATGTAAAAAAAACAAAACATATAATTATTTTGTTTCTTACGACAGAAGCGGGAAGTAGGAAATTTCCGATAGCACGTGAAGGCAGCATAACAACAAAAGGGGAGCTAATGTGTGGCAGCTAATGCTGCTAATAATGTAATACTTATTGTTCTTGTGGCATTGAATAAAAACACTGTTTGTTACAAAAAAGGTTTAAATAGAACAAACAAGGGCCACATTAAATAGTTGGATAAATTAACACAAATTAAATAAAAAAATATTTGTCAGACTTATTTTGACCTTCAGCGGAAGTAGTTTGAAACGGGAAACGCGTCATCGTTTGACGCAGTTTCGCGCGTTTAGAGTGAGTTGGCGCGAGGATACAGGAGAGTGTTGAGCATCAGGCCGTTGCGATTTCTTGTCATTACAAAATTTAATCTTTTGTTATAATACTTTTTGTGAAAACATGACTGTTAGGCTGTCAGAAGGGGCAATTGAGGTAAGAATAAGACCGCAGCATTATTGCAACCGTTGCAGACAAATGCTTACTAAGTGAGTTAGCCAGCTAGTGTTTGTATGACGGTGAGGTAAAATACAATTTTATTATCTTGTTTAATGTAGTTATTTTTGTCTCATGATTGCATGTTTGAACTGTAACAAGGTTAAAATCGAGGATGAAATCTTAACGTGTCAACGCAATGCAGATAACGTTACTGTATTGATACCCTCCGCTCAATGCAATGGCTGCAGTGGATACTGAGCAGACAATATAAAAACAGGAAGATGGCTCGTGTGGTCGATTTTTCTTCCCCGGGATTTGAACGTGTGTGTGAAATAATAATTCGCTAATATTGTTGATTTGATTTATATGAGTGAATGTTTTGGATTGTGTGCTTTTTCTTTTTAGTCCCTGACTAAAGGAATTGAAGTCAGCAGCCCTGTTCTTCAGTGCGTGGTAACTGTCAGATTCCTTACACACTGTTTACAAGTTATTACAATTGTTATATTACCTTATATTCTAGGGATGATGTTAATACCAATATTGTAGACTAATGCCAATATTAGATTTCGCAGGGGAAATGTGTGGATCATTAATGTATAGTATATTGTAATGTATTGATAAGGTCTCATTTGTGTACATTAGCTAATGCATGTAACAATGAGCAATATATTCTAACAGCATTTAGTTAATACAAATCTTCATTAGTTCACAGTGCATTAATTTATCTTAATAGATACAACTTTTAATCTTAAATGTTTTTGTGAATGTTGAGATTATCATTAACTAAGATTAATAAATGTTGTAAAAGTATTGTTAACTAATAAAACCTTATTTTAATGTCTTGCCTTTTTCTTTGCTTATATCAATGTTGTTAGTAATTTTAATGTTTTTATTAACTTTACGCATCAGTTTAGTTTACGCATTTGTTTCTACAAAACACCAGACCATTTATTTCCATTCTAGTCATCTTGGTGTAAGACTGTAAAATGTTGAATATTCTCTCCAGAACATCCGCAAGATTGATGGGGAAATGGCCCGTCCCGTTTCCGTCTCATGATGAGTGATGGGCTGCACACCATGTCCTGTAAGTTTGATCAGTTTTCAGATGCCTTTGTGTATTTCATTTGGTGTCAGTCCTTAAAAATCTATTGTAATTTTCATGTTGAGGAGGATGTTTTTTTGGGCTGGTTTTACAAGACAGCTGTTACTGGAGCTTGAGTTCTCATGTGGGACTTTGTTTATTGATCATCAGCACCAAAGCCATATATTTCTCTTAATAGCTACTTCTGTTACATAAACATTTAAATGTCCATGTTAGGTGCTTAGGCATTTGAAAGTTTAATGGTCTATTTGAGATCATTTGGATAAGGAGTGAATGTAGTCTTTTGCTCATGTCTTTGGGATGTAAACCCCAGGTTTTCCCAAACATACAAATACGAGAAAGGGAGTCCTAAAACCATGTAATTTTTTTATATTGTTTGTTCCCTGCATGCAGCATTTATGCTGTCCACACAGCTCAATCCCATGGCTGAGCAAAACCAGTTGGCCTCTAACTGTGTCTGTATGCTGAAAAGGAGCGTCACTAATGTTCTCAAGGATGGACGGTAAGCATTCGTCTCCAGGTCTTGATCTAAAAAAATGGTTTCTTACTGTTGTTATTAGCAAGTTTCTCTGTGACTCTGCTTTATTTATACTACCATTTAAAAGTTTGTGGACAGTTAGATGTTTTGAAATGTTTTTGTAAGAAGTCTCTTAGGCTCACCACGGCAGCATTTATTTGATCAAAAATACAGTAAAACAATAGTATTATGAAGTATAGCTATTAGGGATGAGGCACGATTTTCGAATATTCGATTAATTGATTTAATTATAGAATATCGAATTCGACTGTCAACCACCTGACTGTCAAGACTGGCTCGTATGGTGTTCAGAGTCCGCGCCAGCAGCAGCGAGCGTTCCTTCAGCGCAGCTGCAAGAGTTATGGCCTTTTCACACCTGCTCACTTCATTCGTTTTCTCTGATTGTGAAAAGATCAGGAGTAAATGCCTTTCTAAATTTTTTCGAGACGGATTAATATCCGACCACTAATACAAATAAATTCTATTGCGGTGTTTGATCATGAGCTGATGATGAATAAAATGCAGCTCATATCTGTTGCATTCGTTGACGTGAACTCCGTTAAGTATGCATATAGCGTGGGAATTTAAGAATGAATACAAATCCGATTTGCATAGAGGTGTAAGGTAAGACAAACTGCATGTTTCTTATTTTTATATAATTTATTAGTAGATTGTAGGCCTATAGCCCGTTCCGTTTGCGAGCACCGTCAGCCTGTCTCAACATGTCAAAAACGCCTTTTTACTGTGGTGGTGATGGTAAACATAAACTAACACTGTGAAGCTTGAAGTGTTTTATATCTATTGACTATTATAGGCAAGACAAGTCAAGTGTTGATTTGAGAGGCTAAATTGATCAAACGTGGTTAACTCACTGTCGGCTGATGGCCGCTTGCTTGTCACTTTAAAAAACAAAAACTTTAACAAACAAAAAATGTTCCAAACATTTTTCTAAATTAACTTAATAAACAAAACAAATTATAATTACTTTGACATTTAAAAACAAAACTGAACTATTTTAATGGCTGCTAAAGTGTGTAATCGGGAGGATTAAAAAAAAAGCGCGAATACGGCTCTCTCTCGGTCGTATCTAAGGTAAATCCTCAACACTATCATCCCTTACGTTATTGAACAAATGACATTGGAATCGGCTAAAACACATGGACGCAACACATAAAACACATAAAACACAAAACGCGCTGGGTACTTTTGGATGCTTTTGGTTACTGGTTACACTCAGTGTGCACCTGAGTGTTGCTCACATGCACACTGTGTAGACTTGCGCGGTATATAACGGTTTACGGTAACTTGGGGTGATGTCAAATAACAGTCATATGTTTCAGCATGTTGCAATAATTATATGGCTTGAGTTATTATAGGCCTGTTCCCTAATGAATTAAACAGTTTATCATACAGACTGAGATTGTGAATGGTCTCTCTCTCTCTCTGTTTATATGTAGTTGCGATTTTCGAATAATAATCGAATAATTCCCAGCGGCTATAGAATATTATTTTTGCTTGAAATACCCATCCATAATTATTACCATTTAAAATAAATATTTTCTATTTTAATATATAAAAAAAAATTTATTCCTTTGATGGCAAAGCTGAATTTTCAGCATTCATTACTTCAGTGTCACACAATCCTTTAGAAATCATTCTAATATGCTGCTTTGCTGTTCAAGAAACATTTTTATTATCAATACTGAACTTGTGCTGCATGATATTGAGTGGAAACTGTGATGCATTTTTTTCAGGATATTTTGAAGAACAGAAAGGGAAAGAAAAAAAAAAGCAGCTTTTATGTGATATGGATTTCTTTTGTAATATAAATTCCTTTGGAAAATGTAATGCATTGTTGCTGAATAACAGTATTAATTTCTATCAAAAAAATTCTATCACTTCCTGACCTCAAACTTTTGATTGGTAGTGTATTTTCATTAATACATATTAAGCTTTTGTGTTTCTTGTACACAGACGTGTGGTGGTTATACTGGACTTGGAAGTAATCAAGTCTGCCGACCAGATGCCAGGAAAAATTGGAGACCCAACTCCTTATGTGGAGGGTGAGAGAGTACATTTGAAATTTAATGGTTGCTTGATTTATTTATTTTTTGCTCATATAAAGCAGACATCCCACCTCTCCGGGAAGTTCCTGGAGTCTCCCGCAAATTGATAGCGGCTTCCTGAAGCCTGCAGATTATGTACAATATCTGGAAATTGAGTGAGCTGGAGAGAAGCTGTTTCCACCTGGTATTAATATGTGTGTTTGGTGATCTGATCACAGGTGGTCAGCCAAGAAGCATTACTGTTTACACCTGGTATTATCATTACGGCTGTTTCACACCGCAAGCATGAGCAGCTCGTATTTTTTCCGGCGTGCATGTTAAGCAATGAGTGCATTCGAACTGGGGGCAGGAGTGTCACGTGACCATCAAAGCAGGAGCGTCGCATGAGCAGCAGTGAAGCAGGTGTTTTGGATTTTTGCTGCACTGCTAATGCTCAATTAAAGTGAAGGCACACTTTTGATGGACAAAATAAATTATTTCACACAAAAAGTGCTCAAAATGCACAGAATAAGCATGTCTAGTGTGTCACACAACTACATTATGTGAACTAACAAGATTTACCCATTTAAATTTGTTCTTAATTCAGGGTGGGTGTAAGTATGGTGTATTATAAAAATCTAAAGTAAACAGTCAGAAAATATGATGGATAAACTTTTAGTGTATTATGTAATAGGCTTACAAAGACAGGTATATATGTTCTAGCACTATACCCAAATCAAACCAGAGTATGACTGAAATGACATGATCGGAATTGTTTTCTTGGGTGTGTTTGTGGTTTACCATGTACAACATTTGTATGTAAACACCCCATGTTAATCTTTCAAGACAATCACGTTTATAAATGACTAACTTCTAAAAACAAATAGTTGTCTTTTGTAAAGAAATGCTCACTTAATGTTCTTTCTTTCAAAATGCGCTAAACATCACACAAGGTGCATCTGCACAAGGCAAGCTTCAAGCACACTGCAGGCAGCGATACTAGACTCATTTGTCGGCTTTGTATTGTTGTATACTTTGCTCTACAATGAATGGTCTCCTCCTTTTAGGTTCAGTTCCTCACAGGGCATCAAGTCAGAGCACTATGGGTAACCATTCAGCACCTAGTGCCACTGTCAGGTATTTCTGCCATTTAAAGAATGACTCCACTGTCTTGTATCTTAGAAAACTATTCTCTCTTAGCATGGACGCCCAGAGTAACACGAGAAGTATCTCTTGCAGTAGGGAATTCTCCAGTGGTCTACGGGAGCCTGAGATGAGTCCATCCCATAATGTGGCCTACTGCAGAGTGTCACCATGGGATATGCCTGTGTACAAACTGCCCTTGCTCTACAAATACGGTTCTGGCACCCTCTCCAAGACATGCACTCCAGTCAAAAAGCTTCTCTGCGTCACAGTTTAAGTTCTGAGATAACACTGCCATCTAGCGGTCGGGTTAAATCCAAACATAAAGCCAGTGACACGAATCTTGCATGTAAACAAATAAATCTCAATCCTGCCAATGCAATAAATATCACAATATTCACATGTAACAATATTTTCTTAAACCCCTAATATGTAAATCCAGTTAGTGAAAGGCTAAAATAATGTATCATACAGATTTACAGGATTGCATTAAAAAGCTTTTGATTTGGATGATTATTACATTTTCCCAGTTTTTGGGCAAAAATAGCTGCCATTTTATTTTCGACTCCTAAGAAGAGTGGATAGTATGCAGCACACGTTTCACAATCAACAATACATTTATATGATCTAGCTGTATTGCAATCTGGTCACCTGTTTTTCCACAAGTTTAACAATATTTCACAAGTTATTCCACTTGACTTGAAACTTGTTTCTTTTCCCAAATCTTCACTCACGTCTCCCATTTCCACAGGGGATTATAAACTTCATTTCTGTTCACTTTTAATTACTATATACACATCCTTTTCTGTGGTAAGCTAGAAAAAGGACAGATGCCTTTTTTTCTTGGGCGTTAAAACTATTTAACACTTTTTGCTTGTTAGACATGGTAAGGCATGTCAAGTTTATTTGTATAGCTTCTTTTACACTGGTCATTTTTAGTTTCGCTCTCTCTAGCAGTGCAACATCAAATATAGCCTAAATGTCTTGCACCTGCGAAAGATGATTTTTTTTTTTTTTTTTTTTCAGACCTTTTACAGCAAGGGTCAGTTGCTTTGGAAGGTGAAGACATGGAAGATATTAGACAAGAAATTGTCTTTGTCCTGCTCGTGTCCCACATCCCTCTCAAAGTGCAGAACGCTATATGATTGATGATGCATTTGTCTTTGTGGGGAAATAAAAAATTATTTTATTTAATATTTAACTTTATTAGATTATTTAGGTTTATATTAGGTTATTCAAGTATGTTTGAGTCTCGCTCGCGCTCTCTCTCTATATATATTTAAGTCTATACATCTTGAAATTAGTTTTTGCAGGGTGGGATGTCTGGTAATTTCATTTTAGCATTGAGGCATGTCTCTCACCTTGTTTAGAGGGATTTAATTTGATCAAATGTTTCATGTTCCTGTCTTTGTTTTGTAGGTCAGTCAAAGGCACAACAGAGTACAGCTCCAACTGTACGTCCATTACAGCCTCTGAATGGAAGTGATGGTAATGAAATTAACATGCATATCACATATGTATTTAATTTATTTGGTGTAGATTTTTGTTTAAAAACCCTCAAATGTTTACTTCAACATTAGCTTACTGCTGTGTCATGAAGTTCTGAATTGCTAAATTATTATAGGTTATAGCCACATGACTAAAATAACTAAAATATTTAGATAAAAGCTGACACACTTATTGTAACTATGGTAACTGATTTGAAAATCACTGACCGTTTTTTTAGGTGAACTGACAAACAACCTGTTAATAAAAAAACAAAAACACTTTTAAACATATTTTGGAAATATTGCAAGCGTGGAATACTGGGAAGTAGAAACCATATTAAGTAGAACACCAGTAGAAAAGGTAGGAATCATTTCGTAGCAAGTGTTTATATATGTTCTACAATATTATATTTATATGTAATTATATATAATAATATTATAACTTCATTTAAGACAGTCGCGTGTATATGCAGTGTTGGGGAGTAATTGGTTACATGTAACAGCGTTACGTAATTTAATGACATAATAAATGTAACTAATCCATTAGTTACTGAGAATTTTTATTAAATTAGTTACTTATGAAAATGTTAACGATTACAAATGGGGTTAAATCTGAATGTTTTATGTAAAATGCTAGGATATGTTGTATAATATTAATTTGTTGCTTTACCTGATTTTGATGGGCACATTGCCTTCTGACATTTAAAGGCTGTTTGGTAAAGTGATGCTATTCTGATGCTTTTGATTGGTTCTCTTGTTTAAATTTGCAGCGCACCATGTCCACCAATTACATCAATCCACATTGCCATTGAAAGCTTTAGGCTACAACCTGTCCGAGAGTTGCCACCATGGTGCGTGATAAAATGCGTTCCAGTGTTGGAAATGTAAAAAAAAATAAATCCAGAAATCTGCATTTAACCTCAGAACGATCTCAAAGTAAAAAGAGGTGCTAAAGTCTGATTTTGTGGTGGCTGTGCTTTAAATTTGAATTATTATAATCTTAATTCAAGTGATGAAGGATTTTGAAAGTCTGACAGTAATCAGTGTTGAGTATTACTGTAAGATTAACTGTGCCTGGTTTAAGTGTTAGAAAATGAAGTTGAAAACATTTGTTAGAAATTTAGAAAAGTAATCAAAATAATCAGTTGTCAAAAGCAATAAATGTAATCAAGTAATTGAAAGTTACACTACTTATTACAGTGTGTGCGTGTATTGTCTGTCTATCTGTCTATCTATCTATCTAATATATAAGCTATATATAGCGCTGGAAAACATTGAGACTACTTAACATTGAGAAATCAATGTTAAGTGGTCTCTTATATATATAAAGTGCAGTCAATTGATTAAATTAATTGCATATTTTTCTAAAAATAATTGCGATTAAAAATATTAGAGTTTTTAATATTTTTATATTGTAGTAATTTCACAGAACAGATACTCTCTAAATTAATGTAGAAACAACTTAAAGACAGTATATTTTGAATATTTGTTGTAATGACATCTTTTTATGAATGAAGGCCAGTATCACTGATACTAATACTGCTACTGATGTCTAATGTTTTAAACATTGATAGACATTCAACATTACAGTATACTTGAAAGCAAAATCTATTTCAGCATTTATTAGGCTTTAAAAAATAACTTAATTTAAGTGAACTTAAAACACTTTTACATAAACCCATAAGTCATATTTACCCATGGCCTTCCTCCCTGTTAGACATGTACAGAAAGTTATCAGACACCTTTCTTAATTGCATAAATAATAAATATAAATTAATCATCATTAAAACTTGAAATTTTTATCATAATCATTTTATCATTATGAAATCATCATTAAATTTTCTGTTCCCTTTTTCTTTGATTAATGACAGACATCACTAGTTTATTAGGCTGCTGTGACTTTAAGATCTGCCACTGCCGATTATGACGTAGGTCTATCACATGCGTGTTATTTTCTCAAGTTAATTTAAGATGTTGACTCATTTAAGACTGCTCTTATGAGAATACTCAACAAAATGGGCATTTTGGCAAAATTCTGTGGTGTTTGTTCAAGCACGAAAGAGAACTGGATTCTGTCTTTCTGTGCGACGTGTGTGTGTCAGGTGCGTCTCAATCAGCTCTTAGCTTCCTAGGTTGTGAATCAGTATATTGTGTACATGAATGTGGCTGACTCCCTGATCAGTGGCCTAACTACTGAAATAGGAACCTGATTGAGATGCATCCACACAGACAGGACACTGACACACAGCGTGTTCTCCTTTGTCTTGTCGCGCTTAAATGCTTTAAAAGCATGTACACAAATAAGCGCATGATCATATAATGTTATGCTATCCAAAGAATGATAGATAAACAGATGGTGTGTTAAATATTTTTAACGTGTTAAACTGAAAGAAAAAAATGCCTGTGTTAATGCGCTAATTTTGACAGCACTTTAGACATTTATGTATGGGAAGATGTCACTTGTGTTGAATTTAGGTCCATTGGCTTTTGTGACGACAGCGCAATAATTAAAAATAGTAACATTTAAAGCAGGTTTTATATTAAACTTTTGAATTGCCTGTAGTTTAAGCCAGTGTTGCCAGGTCTGCGGCTTTTCCCTACACCAAATATTATTTGTAGCACACCTGCCAATAATCGTGGTTGCCAAGTGATATTGTGCAGCTGAACACAGCACTGACTATTGCAGCAAGCCTAACCTCTAATATAGTAATGTATCAAATGAGTGGGTTCCCTGTATAATTACACTACAGCGTTAGTTAGGAGAGAATTTTTGTTTTTTCTTCCTTAATGCAAACTATCTGTATTGACAGATATCGATCTGAATAATTGGGATCGGCAGAGAAATTTAGCATCTGTGCATCTAGTAGAAAGGTTTCATTTCATTCCCTTTAATGTGTATATACTCTTTTTTATTTTTATTATTATTATTTTTATTAAAGCATTTGAAGGCATTTGAATGTCATGTATTTTGGGCACAGAGTTTAATCTTCTTGGTGACATTTATAACTTCAGTGTGGATTTACAAGCTGTGTTAAACAGCCGTTTTAATTCACACTTAAACGTTTGTCACCAAAGATTGTTGTGGAGGTGTTATGTCACCACAACGTGTCATAAATGCAAAATCGGTGTCTATTTTATCTTGTGACTGTTTTAGTTCTTTGTGGTGATCAGTTGTTTTCTCCTCTACCCCCATTAGGTTCAATGAACAGGCCTCCTGCACAGAGCTTCGGGAAAAAGCCCATGGCTGCCCCCAACACTCCTGGAGGCAGCTCTAAAGTTGTGCCGATTGCTGGCCTCAATCCATACCAGTCAAAGTCAGTCTAAATTTTGCATCTACACTCCTGAACTTCCCTCTTTCCAGTCCAATTGACCTTTGCATATCACATTGTGTTATGCATAATTCATAAGAATGTGTTGATTTCTTTAGGTGGACTGTTAGAGCCCGAGTCACCAACAAGAGTGCCATCCGCACATGGAGTAACTCCAGGGGAGATGGAAAGCTTTTCTCCATGGAGCTTGTGGATGAAAGCGTAAGCATTTATCAGCAGTGATCAGATCATAAACTTGTAAGACTATTTATATGCAATAACGTATTTTGTTTATTGTAGGGGGAGATCAGAGCAACTGGGTTTAATCATGAGGTGGATAAATTCTACTCCCTCATTGAGCAGGGAAAAGTAAGGCCTACTTCCTTCTCAATTGTGTTAGCTGTTATCAAGTAATGTGGCGTGGAAGTAGGGCTAAACAGTTTATCAGAACAATAAGGCAATGATAGCTGTTGATCGCGTTACCTGATTTTTCCCTCTTGTTGTCTTCAGGTCTACTACATCTCCAAAGGCACCCTGAAGATCGCTAACAAACAGTTCTCTTCACTTAAGAACGATTATGAGATGACTCTCAACGGAGAGACCAGCATTATCCCTTGCGAGGACAGCCATGATGTCCCCATGGTGCAGTGTGACTTCATTTCCATTGCTGACCTAGAGTCCCGGGAGAAAGACACCATCGTAGGTGAGCATCTCCCTCTGGCCTATGCGATTGGCATCATCAATAACCAGCATTTTAATAATTAACTGCTGTGAAGACAGTAGCGTGGCTCAGCGTAACAAATGTGTGGAGGCCCAGGAGGTTGTGGTAATTATAACGTTGATGATGAGCGCAATATTAATAATGCTTGTGACAGTAATGGCCTGTGGCGCAGATTGACTTTGTGTTCCTGTCGGGTTCTAGCAGAACCGGAGGAGAAAGATGCTGTCACTGGTAGACTGAAGAGTCAATAAGCATTCTTCTAATTATGGTAATGTCAGTCGAGCATTCTGAGGTGCAGCAGGCATATTTCTTATCCTAGATTTGAGTCAGGTGCTGGCAGTGATTTGTGAAACGCTCCTAATGGCAGCTAAATGATTCATAAAGGCGCGTCTGATATGAGAGGATTAAGATGGCGCGCTGTAATGGAGCGTTGACGGGTGTTGTGAAATTACATTCTGGATGACTGTTATAGTCATCCCAAACCTATTTGCTGTTGGTAAATTTGGGGGAGTAGCAATGTTGTAAACTCCTGTGGTGTATGTGTTTACAGATGTGATCGGAGTATGTAAAAACACTGAGGATGTGATGCGCATCACAACCAAGAACAGTCGTGAGGTTTCCAAGAGAAACATCCAATTGATGGACATGTCCGGCAGAGTCATCCAGCTCACCATGTGGGGTAATGATGTAGGTAACAGACCAGATCAATCTTCATTAATTTTCATTATACATTTCAGTTCCTTTAATGTTAAAGTGTGTGTGTGTATAATATATATATATATATATATATATATATATATATATATATATATATATATATATATATATATATATATATATATATATATATATATATATATATATATTATTATATATATTATAATATTTTTTTTTTTTTTTTTTTTTTTTTTTTTTACTGTGATATGTTGCGTGATTTCTTTGAGTAGCAAGTTCACAACAATGGCATTTATTTGAAATAATATTGTGACCATTATAAATGTCTTTGCTGAAACTATTGATCAGATTGATTCATCCTTGCTGAATAAAAGTAATAATTTCTTAAGTATTGACTGCAGACATTTGAACGGTAGTGTAATCACAGCAGTGACATCCAGCCTTAAAAATTGTGAACTTCTACCAGATGTCCTCGAGCATTGGGAGAAATACTTCCTCCTTCCATCACAGCTGTCAGATTTTAGCTTCTATTTTGCATGTCATCCATTCTCATCTCATCAGGATTTGCCATGAAAGACTGAATGCATAAAACCACAATTAAGCCCTATTTGGACGGGATGGGGTAAAGTAATTATTACCAGAGCTTCTCAGTGATTTTTAGTCCCTTCCGAATGTGCCATCTCCGTAATCATTACAGTGTTGGTAAAAATGATGGCGACTTCTGTAAAAAGGTCCTGGAAAAAAATAATAAATTAATGAAATTATAAACATTTCATGTTTAAAAGTAATTTTCAGCAGTTTTAAAATGAATAATTTACCTCAGAAGAAAAGCTGTTTATTTCTTAGAGTAATGGGTCCAGCCTAGGATTATGAGGTAAGTTTATTGTGTTAGTGTGAATATTAAACCGCAAAAGACCTGCTGCAACATAAAATGTCATAGACGTAAGACCGTTTAGACAAGATTTCTTTGGCTTGTTTTGGGCACATTATGAAGTGTTTATTGTAAAATAGCCTAGTCACATCAATAAAGCTTGTTTGCAAATTTCTGCTCAGATGGTACCAGTCAAATGTTTTGTGTTCAATAGGCTACTTGTTGCCATTAAAATGTATTTAGTCAAAAAATCCATTTAAAATAACTCTTTTCTATTTTAATATACTGTAAAATTTATTTATTTGATGTAAAGCTGAATGTATCAGCCATTACTTCAAGAATCCTGAAAAAAAGTATCACAGGTTATAAAAAATATTAAGTACAGCAGTTTCCAACACTTATAATAAATCAGCATATAAGATTGATTTTTGAAGGATCACGTGACACTAAAGACTGGAGTAATGGCTGATGAAAATTCTTATTTTACATCAAAATTAATTCGATTTTAAAGTATATTAAAATAGAAAACTATTATTTTAAATTGTAATATTTCACAATGTTAATGTTTTTTTCCTTTTTTTTTATCCAATAAATGCAGGCTTGATGACCATGAGACTTAGTAATGTATAGTATAATAGTAATGTGTAAAATCTTTCGACCGGTACTGTATATAATTTAATTTGTTCACATGCTGTGCAATATCAGCAATTATGTTTTCTGTTACGAGTGGATGTTTTAAGGTTAATACAATAGTTGATCCTGTTATCAGTATCCTCACAGATTATCAGGTTTTTTTTCTTTTATCTCACAGATTTGAGAATCATAGTGATCTGATACTGGCCCACATAGGACATTGTGCCTTTTTGTCGACTATATTCTAAATAAACTACAAAAAATATATATTTCCTTTTGTCCTGTTCCTTAGCTCCCTCTGTCACATACCTGACTCAAAGGCTCATTCATTATGCAGCTCATTATGCGTTCTTTTGTTTTCTCAGGTGTGAATCACAGCATTATTCATTCACTCCTTAGCATATGGCCTTTGTAAAGAAAAAGTCTTACAGAATTTAAATCAATATATTGTTTTATGTGAATGAGTAGGCACAATGATTCTCACATCAGTTGGAAGCAAAAACTCTAGGCAACAACATCCACTAGTCAAAAGTCTTGTGGACACATCTATTGTGTGTTTTGTGCCCTTAATTTAGTGAATTAGATTTTTTTTTTTTTTTTTAAACCATGTATAAACGTTCTCTCAAAAATACAAGCATGTACATACATGTTGTTAACATATTATGGTAGCCCAGTTTGTGCTGATTACAGTGTAATAACACTTGCCATTTAATGTGTTTATAAGTGTAATACAGTTCATTGATATGGGAAGGAGGAGGCGGGAACCAGCGAACGTTTAAACTTGAATAAATAAACAAAACGAAAGTAACACGGGCAGCCCCTCACGGACAACTGCCACGCGCACACACATAATAAAACATAAACAACACACAATATAAAGTCCAGGCCTGGTCCTCTCTTGTCCTTCTCTGGTGTCGCTCGTATGCCTTGTATGCATCCGAGCTCCCTCATGAGAGGACTTGAGACCTCGCTCCTCCCACGTCTTGCTCGCTCGTCAATCTCGCCACAATAAGCAACTGAATAAAGCACAAATGTCAGAACATGTCAAAACTTCTAAAGGGCCCCAAAACTGTGCAGACCTCTAAGAGTTAATATATGACATGACGACGGTGCATAAAATGAGTTACCCCTCCCTGGTTTACTGAGATCCCGTGCGAATTGGTCATTTAATATTATAGATGTCCTGTGGTCAAATTACATTACTCCATCTACCCTTGTAAAACGAATCCCGTTCGAATAGGGCTTTAGATGGCAAATGCTTATGGATCTTTTGATGTTCTGCTGCTAGCAAGTTAAAGATGTTTACACTGTAGATGGAATATATGCACTTTTTCAGTGCTCAACTATTCCTCTTTCCTTTCCTCACTCTGTAGGCAGAGACCTTTGATGGCAGTGGGCAGCCCATCTTGGCCATTAAGGGGGCAAGATTATCTGACTTTGGTGGGCGTTCTCTCTCCACTCTCTACAGCAGCACCGTCATGATCAACCCCGATATTCCTGAGGCATACAAACTGCGGGGCTGGTGAGTGAATTTTTTTTTTTTTTTTTTTTTAAATTTTTTTATTTATTCTCTCTCTCTCTCTCTCTCTCTCTCTCTCTCTCTCTCTCTCTCTCTCTCTCTCTCTCTCTCTCTCTCTCTCTCTCTCTCAAATCGTACAATACAGAAAATACGCTGCATCTGTTGATAAGTGTTTGTCCTAGACAAAACAGATGTGTTCTGTTGCGCCCCTGTTTTTATTTCTCCACTTGTGAGAATTGCGACGAGCAGAGAGCAGACACTAAAATGCACTCTCCAGAACTCAGAGAGGGTGAGCATGCTCATGCCTTTGATATCAAGATTAGCTCTATCAGTGGCGCTCTGGTGGGCTTTGCATTCAGGCTGATATAGGAATGCAAATCATGGCTAATCCCCTGCCAAGATGTTCAATTTCCCTGGTGAACTCGTGTGACTTGGGTCCTTTGAGAACAGGAATGTTTATTTCTGTTCTGGGGATGTAAAACAAGGAAGATGGGGAAACGATGGCGATGAACGCCTTGTTGAGAGATGATGATGTTATAAATACTTGCATACAAGGCAGCAGCAATGATGGCTTCCTCTGTTTTTGGAGCACATGGGCTGTCCTATTATTCATAGATTCTTATTGGTTACTGAAAGAATTATTAAAAACTCTTATGACTCAGTAACTCTATAATGTTTTCTTCTGACTTCTCTTGCCAATATAGGTTTGTGTTGGGGCTGCCAAATTTATAATTATGCATCTTAAAATATCTCAAATAGACCTGTCACAGTTATTACATAATCATCGGATTGTGATGATTTGAGTAAGCCACAATCATTGAGCACTTTCAGTGGCAAATGGGAATTGTCATCTAAATGTTGAAATCCATTTAATAATGCACTTTTACCTTTGCAGTAGAGTTTTATGTGAATGCAGCAGATGAACTGGAATCATCTGTTTAAAAATTTCTCCCATTTTACTAATACTAATAGAGCACCACTAAAGTGGTTTCATATGGAGCAGCTCCACTACTTCTACCTAGTTCAATTAATTTTTATAATAATGTATTAACTAAATATTTTTGGAGCTGTATCCATGCTTTCACAAGGCATCATGGGAACTTTTCAGCTTTGCTTTTTCAGCCTGGCTTCGTGTATATTTAGAAAAGGGATAAATGCATGAACCCTGAAATGAACTCTGTTACTACATTAAATGTATCCATGGTGAATGTTGGTGATTTTGTGGATCGAAAAGCTTTTTATAACTTGTTCATTCATGGCACGATGTTTCTCCTGGTTTCTACATCAGTAATGTTTGTTTGATCTGATATCTATGGTTTATAACAAAATTCTGTATCTGCGCCAAGTTTAAATGTATCTTCCTAGATTTCACTGCAATATTATTATTTCTGCAGCAAATTCAAATGCTTTCTCACAGGATCTCCCAGCGCTGTGTAGTAATGGTGTCAAGTGATTGAGCTCGGCCTGCGACGAGTAAATCTTTTCTGAGATCTCGCTGCACTGTCTAATATTGGTCCGAACTGATAAACGGTCCACGCTGCGCAACTCAAACAAGTAGCACGGTTTCGCTCCACTTTGGTTTAATTTGCTGTTTAATGAATATATGCAACCAAAATGGTATCTCTTATCAGTTGGCCAATGTGGTGGTGGCACCAATGCAACCTCTAAATAAATTTAGTTGCAGGAAAAAAGTTAGCAAAATACGGTCTATGCTTCTTATGAAGTATTACTCGGCCTTGAACCTCACTTAACCCTGTTTGTTACAGTGCCACACTGACTAATCCCTTCTTCCCACCTGTATTTACAATCCATACTCGCCACCTAACAGCGCACCTGGCCGAAGCTGTCCACGAGTGTCTCTCTTCATTCTCCCTGCAGGTTTCAATCAATTCCTCTCTGTGTGCTCCATTTATTTACCTACCAGTAACACAGACCCCCAGCCTTGAAGGGAAATAAGATGAAAGTGGTGCATAACAGGGGCTGCAGAGTTGAATTTCAAAAAAAATTGTGCACCTTTTGACAAGCGATTAAAACCAGCCTCTAGTCTACCATTTTGAGAGCATAATTATTTTTTGGGGATCTGAAGGCTTCATTTACATAATGAGGGTAGTGGAATGCGACTAAACACAGCAGTGTGATGTAGAGCAGCTTTCCTTAGAGAGTTAGAGTGCCAGCTCAAAGCATCTGGTTCCTGTGCATGACTCCGTCTAGGGCTTGGGCCGGCATATTTCCTTGAATTTTTTTTTTGAAGAACTCAAAATGCTCTGTCAGCAACATTTCAGAACTTCAATTTTGCTGATTCAGTCACAGGTGAGTTCAACCGCTTGGTCTCTGGACTCACGCCTGTCCTCTTCTCACTTTGAAAGCTAGTGATAATGAGCTTTCAAATCCTAGTCCAATGCGCAGTGCACGGCCTCTTGGCCAGATTTCTGAAGGTCCAGCAGGCCACTGTGGAATCAATACATGTCCTTCAATTAGCAGAGCTGCAGTAAGTGGTGTTTTGAACCTGGAGGTGTTGAGGTCGGCAGTACAAGGACTCATTCAGCCACTTGACACACTGTGCCAATTCTCTACTTCTGAGACCTGTTGAAGTTGTAACTTTAATTTGCAGCTGTTGTAGCAGTCCATTTGACTGCTGCCAGTGGTTAAAATAAAGCGGTAAGAAGATGATTATTATTATTTTTATTTTTTTGTCCATTAAATATTAATCTGTGATGGTCACTTACTGGAGAACCAAATTACTTTACCTAAATATGTCTTTTACAGGATTTACTGTTAATGTTTCTGTAACTGTTCAGCTTGTATGATCCAAATTTTGACCCTATTTGCTTTCTTTATACACATTCCCAGTCTTATTGTGCACAGTAGTCCAAAGGGACGTTTGTCTAATTCTTTGCTTTTATTTTGTTTTTCTTATGACTGACCATCACCAACCAATCTTTTTTAGCACCTCCCCTCCATGTTACACATAGCCTTGTTTTTTTTTCTGCTTTTTTTTTTTTCTTTTCCTCCTGAATTTTAATCAGTTGTGTCTCCTGTTTTACTTGGAAATGCATTACATCATGTAAGTGAAATGTGTTGCGAACACGGTTTCATTTGGACTCTAAATGACGTGTCCATCTTTGATCTGTTAAGATGTAGGCCCAGTGGGATTTACCCTTGAAGTCTGGTCCTTGTGGAGTTGAACATGTTGGGGCACCGAGATGTTGCTTGCCATTTAAAGTCAATCCAATTAATCACATTGATTTGAGGATTCTTCGTTCTCACGCTCCGGAGCTCAGTGTAGGGGGAGTTGTCGTCGCTATGCTGCTTTACTGTCAGTACTTCTGCCATTTTGATGTGACTTTTTTTTTTTGTTTTGTTTTTCAGAAGTTATAGTGCAGGAATTAAAGGAATTTGTAGTTTAATGCATGTTCCTGCCTACTTATAATAATGTTAATAATCCATTAATTATTGAATGTCTGTTGAGACGCATGGTTTGTTAACATGCACGTGTGTAAATCATTTTTGGAGTAAATAAATGTCAATTTTGTGTAATTCTCTTTTTAAAAAAGATTTTTTTAAATTTGTGGTTTTCGAATCTGGGAAAGTCATAGGTATTTCTATAGTGAATATATATATATATATATATAATATATAATATAGTTTTCTTTTTATGATCAGCTCTAAAATATTTCATCTGCAAGCAATTGCTCTGTGAGTGTAATCTGTAATGACAGGGGAACTTCATTACTCAGTCTTAATATGCACATTGCCCTGCACCCAGTTCTTAAGATTTCGGTATTTGGGGGGGAAAAAAACCTGTTTGTCAATCGCTACTGCTTGCTACCTTGCCGTGGTTGTTTTTAATGTTGCAGTCAGTTTGCATATTTGGTCAAAGCTTCCATAAGTATATAAACTAATCCTTAATGCCTCTAGATAATGGATATGTCAGCATTATGATGCAAGTAGTCTTTTGTCCAATAGATGGCATCAGAGATTAGAACCACTCTCAATCTGCTTTTTCTGCAGAGTGGACTTCATACTCCATCCGTCATGCCTCCCGTTGTTCCTCCTCACCCTGCCACTCTCCCCTGTTCATTATCATTCTTTCTTGTTCACTGATGCACTCTTACTCATAGGTTGCCAATTACTCTGACTGGCTCATTTTCGACAGTCTTCTCAGAGGCAGTGAAACCTCTCTTACCTCCACCCCACCTGTCAGCCTTCAAACCAGCATGCGGAATAAAGCAACACACACCCAGGAATCTATCTGTGCTTGCACTCGCTGTACCTTCGCTAGATATCTCCATCAAACTCAATGTGAAATTAAGTGAGGGTCACGAGTTTCAGTGTGTCCGTTTTGTTTAAAAGAATTTTGGGTGGTGTCCTCTCGGCTCACTTGTCATGACCAAAGTTCTCCCAAGGGAACGCTATTGTACAAGCTTTAAGAGAACATTATCTGCCGTGCTGTTTCCAGGTCAAAGGAATTGTTGACCCAAAAATGAAAACGTTATTGTTTACTCGCCCCCATGTTGTTCCAAACCAGTGTTATTTTCTTTTGTGAGAAACAAAAGGATATCTTAGGCAGAATGTTTATGCTTTGACAGAGCAGAAGAGGATTTCTACTACCAAGCTCAATGAAAGCAGTCCACATGTCTGGTGTGTTTTTATTCTAAGTCTTCTGAAGCCATACGATAGCTTTGTGTGAAAAATAAACTGAAACGCAAGAAAACAAAACAAAAAAAGTCTTATTTAAAAATCTGAAGCATCACATATGTTCAATTAAAATTATGGCTTTGGATGTGTAATGTCATACACGCATGTACCATTATTCAGTGAATTTTTGCTGTCGAAATTGATTTCAATAGGATTCCATGCAATCTGAAATTGTTCAAAGGAGATTAATTTTGTATTGGGTTCAATTTGGTCACACAAATTTGCAGCATTGACCAGCAGAAAGCTGCTTGTTTTAAGTAACTTCTCTGTGTGTGTAGCTGTGCTACAGCTCTGCTATTGACTGGTCTTTTATAGTGATTGATCGGTATTGATGTCTTTTACATTTTTTTTATAACCGATTATTTGCGTGTTTATGTGCCGAGAACCGATTATTTATTTGCTGTTGCATCTTTTTATTTATAATTACAGCATATTAACAACAGGCTAAATACAGTTACAAAGTCTAATGTTTTCAAATGGAGAACATAAATAAATGACAGGTGAGTCTATCAACAACCCATAACAATAAGCATAAATATAACTGTAGTTTAAAACTAATGCTTTTAAAAGGTTTGTGTTTTAATAGACTAAAGAGTGAATATTTTCTGGAATATGCAAACGTCAGAAAAATGAACAAAACCGCAAATGCATCATAGCTATTACAGAGTCCATCTCATAGACTGGCACGTTATCAGAATTCATGTTTTTGTCGGTCTAGATTATGAAATACCTGACAGAGCGCTCTTTTCATCTATGCGTTTACACAGAACGTCTCTCGCGGAGATGGGCCTAATAATTTTTACAGCGCTGTAATTATTTTGATGTTTATTATAGAAATGTTATATAGCAGACATATAATTTAAGGAGTTTTAAATGAGTGGATCTTGTTTAAAGTTACATATGGTGACTAGCCTATATGCTGGAACAACAACCCGGAACGGCTGAATGCGACTTCACGAGATGAGCATAAACTGAGAGAGAGAAATACATTTGGCACTTTTATTTCCAACATGCTTTTATTCATGGCTGTTTTATTTAATTCATGTAAAGTTGCGTCTTTATTGTGACATGACGGATTACCTGACTCCGTGAGTTCATCTCTAATTTTAGCGCCAAGTTTAAACTACATAACTACATGGTAGCATCTCATAACATCTCATTTGTGTAGTACTGGCTGTTATGTTAAATAAAGTTTATTAATTAACGGATGCAAGTTATTTTACCTTTGAACACCGTTGTTGACTCATCTCCCCTCAGACGCAGTCCTTTAATGGTTGGCTTGTACACGATTCTCAAAACGTCCACAAGATTGCGCTATTTATCGGTGAATCTGATATTACAAAACCGATACCCGATTATGGGAAAATGCTTAAATATTGGGAAAAATATCGGGAAACCGATATATCGGTCGATCACTAGTCTTTTACCTACAAACTTTTACTGTGACCTAGTTATAGGTCTTAGTTATAGTAGGAGAAGATATCAGTCAGTTATGACTCAAATTTCATGTTTTTTTTATTTATTTTTTTACACAAATCATGACTTCAGAAGACCGCACTGTATTAGAGTGCTTAGATAGCTTCCTAACATTATTTTATTTTGTTAAACATGCATTACAGCCTTATTCCAAAATTGATTTTATTTTTCTCAATTCTGCAAACAATACCCCATAATGATGATGTGAAAAAGTTAAAAGTAAAAAAAGGGAAAAAATCACGTACTTAAGTATTGACAGCCTTTGTTCGATACTTTGTAGAAGCACTTTTGGCACCAATTATAGCCGCAAGTCTTTTTGAGTATGGTGCTACAAGCTTGGCACACCTATTTTTGGGCAGTTTCTCCCATTCTTCTTTGCAGGACCTCTCAAGCTCCATCAGGTTGGATGGAGAGCGTCGGTGCACAGCCATTTTCAGATCTCTCCTGAGATGTTCAGTCGGGTTCAAGTCTGGGCTCTGGTCAAGGACAGAGTTGTCCCGTAGCCACTCCTTTGTTATATTGGCTGTGTGCTTAGGGTCGTTGTCCTGTTGGAAGATGAACCTTCGCCCCAGTCTGAGGTCAAGAGCGCTCTGGAGCAGGTTTTCATCAAGGATGTCTCTGTACATTGCTGCATTCATCTTTCCCTCGATCCTGACTAGTTTCCCAGTATTGGCGCTGAAAAACATCCCCACAGCATGATGCTGCCACCGCATGCTTCTGTAGGGATGGTGTTGGCCAGGTGATGAGCGGTGTCTGGTTTCCTCCAGACATGATACTTGCCATTCAGGCCAAAGAGTTCAGTCTTTGTTTCATCAGACCAGAGAATTTTGTTTCTCATGGTCAGAGTCCTTTAGGTGCCTTTTGGGAAACTCCAGGCAGGCTGTCATGTGCCTTTTTACTGAGGAGTGGCCTCTGTTTGGCCCCTCCTTTCCTTACAGGCGTGATTGGTGGAGTGGTGCAGAAATGGTTCTTCTGGAAGATTCTCCTTTCTGCACAGAGAAATGCTTGAGCTCTGTCAGAGTGACCATTGGGTTCTTGGTCACCTCCCTGACTAAGGCCCTTCTCCCCCGATCGCTCAGTTTGACCAGACGGCCAGCTCAGCTCCAGATGAATCCAAACTTCTTCCATTTACGGATGATGGAGGCCATTGTGCTCATTGAGACCTTCAATGCTGCAGAAATGTTTCTGTACCATTCCCCAGACCTGTGCCTTGATACAATCCTGTCTCTGAGGTCTACACACAATTCCTTGGACTTCATGGCTTGGTTTGTGCTCTGACATGCACTGTAAACTGTGGGACCTTATATAGACAGGTGTGTGCCTTTCCAAAACATGTTCAATCAACTGAATTTACCACAGGTGGACTCCAGTCAAGTTGTAGAAACATCTCAAGGATGATCAGTGGAAACAGGATGCACCTGAGCTCAATTTCTGACTCAAATACATACAAAAAATAAATAAAATAAAATAAATTATACATTTGCAAAGATTTTAAACAAACTTCTTTCACGTTGTCATAATGGGGTATTGGTTGTAGAATTTAGGAAATAATGAATTTAATAAATTTTGCAATAAAGCTGTAACAAAATGTGGAAAAAGTGAATACAAAATGTGAATACTTTCTGAATGCACTGTATACTTGGTTCTGATCAGTACGTTTATCTGCCTCTTAAGTAAAGGACCTAGTTATGCCATGTAGACACTAATGTTGCTCAAATAGTTTATTTGCTCATAAAAAGAGAGAGCACTCAGCCAAGACTTATTAATGGCAACCCCTGATAGATGCGTATTATTAATTTTCTTGCCTCTTACTATTCCTGTCACAAGTATTTCATGTCCTCTGACATGTGACAGGCCGTTCAGTGCTCAATCTTGTTGCTTTCCTCTTGTTGTCTGCTGGGCTCAGTTCAGACACGCTGCACTGAACGCCAGCCTGTCACTCCACTGCTCTAAAGCACATGCCATTTCCAATTTGCTCCTCCGGTGTTCATTCTGCCTTCCTCGATGGCACTGCCCGTCATCCATACATTCGAGCTCAGTCAGCCAATTACCGCACACCATCAGGTCTTGGCCATGTGAAAGCGTTTGTTTTATTCTGCTGTATTGTTTGTTTATGACTCATCTGCAAGATTCACAATTAGTTTCTTGCTTTATTCCAGCGTAGTATCAGTTTTCACACTGTATGAATACGCTTGACAACAGGCCTGCCTTTTTTGAATATCCGCTTGTCATTTAAGTAGTAAGCTGATCCTTTTTGCAATGCATGGCACGCCATATTTGGGGAATTATTTTGGGAAGTACATAAGTGTGGTGATATAACAAAGAAGTTGAAGGCATAGGTGAGAGACAGTGCTTTAGAATGAAGCTCATTTTTCATTTGGAAAAATTACACCGCCCATGCATCCAGGGCCACATGCTTGTCTATTAACCTGGATATTTTCAATTAGTCATGCTTCCCAGAACAAGCCTTGAACCCTTGTATTTTACCGATCCACCCCATCCTATCCCTTCGTTACCCAGTCCTACGGTCTCTAGATTATAATGCTGTATCGATTCCTCAGACACGCGGCTACATCCTAAGAGAGCTTTTTTTTTTATTATTTTTTTTAATTTTTATTATTCTCTCTCCAACCTCGGTCTTCCCAGCCACTCCGGAGCACGAGTGAAAATGGGTTTCTGATTTCACCATTCCGGACCTGACCCCCTCTCCCTGAACCATTCCTACACTGTTGATTCGTTTCACAAGTAGCCCCTAGCACCTCTGCAGCCACAGCTGCTGTTTTTCGCTTGTATCTCCCTAGCTAGTCAATGTCTCTTTCAGTCTCTGTAAATCTAGTTAAGATATCAGCTACTTATCTGCCTGAACAGATGAGCTATTGCCTTGTATGTAGAAAAGAACAGATGTCTGCCTGGTTTATTTTTTTGATGATTGACAGCATTTTTTTTTTTTTTAAAACAGGTATGATAAGGAAGGACATGCTATGGATGGACAGTCGATGACTGAATTGAGAGGACCTGGCGGTGGTGGAAACACAAACTGGAAGACCCTGGCGGAAGTCAAGAATGAACACTTAGGCCATGGAGACAAAGTATGTCACCCAAACATTAATAGTTGTCTCTCGATACGAATTTATTAAATTTTTGTGTGCGTGAAGAGAATACATTAGAATATATTTCAAAAAAAAATGCATTACATTTATTTGTTTTTGTTTATATAATATTTACATCAAATTAAGATTGTAGTGTGTGTGTGTATATATATATGTGTATATATATATGTGTATATATATGTATATATGTATATATGTATATATATATATATATATATATATATATATATATATATATATATATATATATATATATATATATATATATATATATATATATATATATATATTTATTTATTTATTTATAAATTGGCTCCTTATAAAAACGTTAGTTTTCTAATGTCAGAAACCCAAAACAGTTGGCTGCACACATTCATACATCAAAGCAAACTTGTATATGTCAGGGTTCCTATGCAATTTGGAAGCGTATGGAAAAAAGAAAGCAGAGTAAGGAAAATATGTGCATTTCCAGACTATTGCCCTGATTTAGTTTTCTATAATAGAAAATTAAGAATTGAATGAAAATAAATGTATCATACACGCGTTTTCATGGCAGCAGTTTAGTGATTCTTTAGTGATTTGTCAAACACTACTGAATGAGTTCAAGGTGCTCTTTTTCATTATGCAAAAATGCAGGTTATGGGTTATGCAAGCGTCACAGGTTTCTTACGATACTCTTAGCACCATATTACAGAGCCTCTAAAAGGACCTTTGCAAAAAAAAAAAAAAATTATTTATATTATAGCCAGAATTAAACTTGGCTAGGGCTGCAACGATTGTTTTGATAATTTAGTTGGCCGATTATTTTTTCAATGAATCAGATAAATTTACTTTGACAATGCACTATTCCACATCCTGTCCAATGCTGTCCTTCAAACAAACGTGTCAGCTGACTGCTATGAAAACACAATAGTGCGTATAGTGAATATATCTACCATTACATAAATGAACCATGGTTTTACAATGAACTAAACTAATAATAATAATAATAACAATAATAATAATAATAATAATAATTAAAATAAATTACAGGGTTATATTAGTTATTCAATGGTAACCACAAATTAACCATAGTTTTGCTTCAAATCCATAGTTTTTATATGGTATTTGTGTGGTTATACAAATGGTAATCAATATGGCAAAAACATGGTTTTATTATAAAAAAACGTGGCTTTAATATAATAAAATCATGGTTAATTTTCGCACAGTTATGTTTGTGCTATACATTGTGCAAAAAAAAAGTTACTAAGCAAAAGGAGTTTAAATTCCTACATTAAAATATTAAAGCTATTAAAAAAATAAAAAAAAACACAAACTCTGTTACCACTTAAGAGGAATGTTCTGCAGGACACATTAACTCTGAACACAGTACCTGTTACTGCCATTTCTTTATCCTGTAAACACGTCTTACATTTATATTCAATTACACGCTGTTATTCCTTTACAGTTACTACTCATAAATACTTGAATTACATGTTGACTTTTAAAACTTAATTTTAGCACCTAAAGCAGATATTTCAGCTAAATGAATGTTTTTGAATATTAATTGTCTCCCTATCGACTGCGTTCTGTCTGTTTGACGCGCGTGTGCACTCACCGGCACTCGTTCAGTGAAGTTTGAACACACTGTCAGGGCGTGCTTCCATCCAAAATGGAAATACTTGTGTGAATTAGTAGCATTTACAGATGAGGATATAACTACTGTTCTCTATATAAATCAGTGGATATAACCTGTAAAAGCACTTAGGACGTGCATGCATGACAGGGTATGTTAAACGCAAATGCATTCTCTTGAATCTTGAAATAAACAATTCTCATGTTTTGGGCACTTGGATCACGTACCTTTCCTGCATCAGCTCACTGTTTCCACTCCACTATTTCTAGATACACATTTTGTCCATAAAAATGCTTTAATTTGGCGTGACTGGTGGAAGCTTATCGTGCACAGAGGGCAGACCCGACTAATCGATGAGAATCGTTATTGATGATTTTCATTATAGATTATTAATGATTTTATTGACTAGTTGTTGCAGCCCTAAACTTGGCATATAGGACTGTGCACAGAGCCACCTATGTCAGTTCATTTCACTGTGTGGTTTATTGGCCGCCACGGAGTATGTGTTAAAGCAGACTTAAGGCCTTGAAGTATGATGTACTGGCCTAATGAAAGCCACATTTTGAACACTTTCACAGTACCAGTCTTTTTTTATAGACCCTTGAACTTGTCAATGACAATACACACAGCCACATTGTGTCATCAGCCCATTTCGTCATGGTTTCTCCGCTGCCACCAAGTATGCATTAAATTGGAAAGCCAAATTTTTAGCAAATTGATAATTCATGTGCATCCATGCTCTCGTTTTCTTCATAGTAAGAAGTATTTTTTTTAATTTTTATATTTTAGGCTATGCAGGCTAGGCTCTATATGTTGTCATTTCGAGAAAATCCATGAATAAAAATCCTGAAGATATAAAAATATTTACAGATGACTGCTATATACCAAACATAAAGCTGAAAATAATGCTGTATGAACCATTTATGTTAAATATGGTCTGAAAAGAGGTTTAGAAATTTGAGTCTGTAAAAGTATGGAATTTTATATGGAAAATGTGGAAAATCAGGAACCCTGATGTGCACTACCAGTCATAAGTTTGGAATGATTAAGTTTTTTTTGTTTGTTTGTTTAATGTTGAGAAGTCTTTAATGCTCACCAGGGCTACTTTGATTTAATCAAAAAAAAAGTGAAACATTAATATTGTGAAATAATATTGCAATTTTAAAAACTTAAACTAAAAAAATTTAAAATTATTCCTGTGATGGCAAAGCAAAAGTTTCAGCATCATTGCTCCAGTCTTTAAGTCTTCAGTGTCACATGATCCTTCAGAAATCATTCTAATATGCAGATTTGGTGCTCTAAAAGCATTATTAATGTTAAGTTTAAGCGGCACATGAACTGATCATCTATTTCTACTAGGGCTGTGAATCTTTAGGTAGGCAGCGAATCAATTCACGATTCATAGGTTTTCGATTCAAGCATGATTTTTGCCAATTCAGAACGATTCGATTCGAGACTATTCACATTATAATTTGATACGATTCGATTATGCATTCATAGGATTATCAAAATGCTGTGAATTACACAGCAGCCTTCAGAGGTCAGAGAGTGGGCAAAAAACCCAGTAACACTTTACAATAAGGTTCATTAGTTATTGCAGTGTTAATGTTGTAAATAATGATTTCAGTGTTAATGTTGTAGTTACTTTAACAGTTTCCTTCGTATATTCAGTTAAACGACATTAAGTTAAATTTCATACATCATCAGAACTGTGCATATGCATTTTAGACACTTACAAATATGTTTGCTCCGTCCATGCAATAAATGTGCATCCTTGAATAAGCGGGGTTTTACTTCAACTGCTCAGGTATGACCCATTTCCGTAAAACTTAATTATTTTATTTTATAATTGAGCTATGGACGGAGCGCGAGCGCAATCCAGTGAAGACGGTAAAGGCAGAGAAGCATGTGTCTGACTGTGAAGGAGAGCTGTGAGGGAACGAGGGCACAACGTCTCTATTAATTCAGGCATGTAGTAGATCTAATCAAATGTTTATTTTAAAGCACTGAATTATTAAATCGCGATTCATTCGATTCTTAGCATTTTAAATCGAGTATCGACCGAATTCAGCGATTCAAGATCAATGCATATGCATCGAGAAAACTACTGAATCGTTACACCCCTAATTTCTACTAGCTATAGTACAGAATAAATATGAATGAACATCAGAAGGTATGTTATTTCAAACGCAGAAAGACATCTACACACAACCTTTTGCAAGATCCAGTCCACTGATTTTAATCTACTAACTCTCCTGTCTTGTTTGTTTGTCGGACAGAATGGTGGTTTCGGGGTTATGATTGGTCAGATCACATGTCAGTCAAACTACTGGCGAAGGGTGAATTGTCGATTATTTCACAGATTAATCAGTAGGCTTTGATCGATTTGTTTATCTTTAGCAGTTAGTTAAAATATTTAGTTATATCCATTCTAACTAATAAATAAAACAAAGCTGTGACTTCAGCTTTTGAAAGTGTCTTGAATGTCTTGAAAACTTCAGCTTTTGAAAATGAACTTTGAGCCAGCTGAATAGACCGATCTCCTTCAGGTTTTCTGTCCTCCTTAGAAGTCATCAAAAGGCTGACTGCTTTGCTTAGAACTGAAACGGTAAGACAATGTGGTATTTACTTCAGGACACAGAGAAGGCTCAAATATTCATCTACAAACAACTAATTGTTCAGCCCTAAAGTAAATGCAGCTCTGGTGAGCATAAACTTCTTTCAAAAACATAAAATAAAATTACTCAACTTTTGTCCAGTAGTGTATATAGCAAAACAGCATAGCAGGGTTTATATATAAGGTTCAGAGAGAGGGTGGAAAATGGCCACAGTTACATTTTGTGTGTGTGTGTGTGTGTGCCAGCCAAAAACAGAAAATTAAATGATTAAGACACAAATATGATCCTATTAAGGAATTCCTAAATAGTGGAGCATCACCTTAATAGATTGTCTCATTGTCTGTTCTTCTGATTAGTTGTAATCAGTCTGTACTGTGGTGCATGTTCTGAAACAAAAGACACAGGGATGCAGTCATTTAGTTACACTGTTACTTTTTTCTCTGCTCATTAATCACACATTGTAATGCCCTTCCCATCTTCCCAAGGTGTGTGCTTAAGCATTACTCGCATTCAGTGCTGGAGATAGAGAATGGAGATTAGCCGGACTCCATTTACTGAGCCTAATAATTAAGAGATTATACTAGAGATAAGATGCATAATAAATCTGACCTTGTCTGCTCCCTATTTCTGTTTTTTTTTTTTTTTTTTTTTTCTGGCATATGTGGGGGTAGTGTTGTCACAATACCAATGTTTTGGATGATACCAGTACCAGAGAAATTTTACCAAATTGTAAATGCCAATTTCAATATCACAGCAAAATAATTTTAATTTATAAATAATTGGACATTTAAAGTATTATGCTATTTTAAAGTTTCCTAATTTAGTTTTGGAGGTCTCCAACAACAGGTTTACATGAATCAAAAAAGTCAAAAAACACTTCAATTTTCTCATCACCACAGTGTTCAATGATTCTCAAATGTCTTGTCTCTCTAAATCCCTCCTTTCCGTAAACTAATCTGCTCTGATTGGCCAGATGGCCTAGTCTGTTGTGATTGGTCTACTGCTTACAGTGCACGTCAGAAGCAAACGGCCATTACCATAACTGTACTTCAGCTCACAAGGCTTCCTCAAACCTCAGATAACCCTTTCATTATTGATGTGTGCAAGAAATGTACGAGCGATTCAAAAATTAACTTAGAAAACTTGCCTGTCATTTCTGAGCTTTTCTGCTTCGTCATCGTGTTAAGATGGCAGTATCGGGGAATATGTGTGTGTGTGGGTGGTCACATGACCAAATTACCCAACAATGTTAGACCTGCCCAGAACTCGTAGACATCTTAAATTTGCATTATTGATGAGCATTTGCTTTATAATAGAAGTTGCTTTTTTTAATACTACACTTAAATATGTGAGGAAAAATTGTGGTCACAATTGTGACCGGTGGGATTAAATGGGTTAAGCTTCACTGAATGAGTGTCGGGTGCGTCAAACAGACAGAGCTTAGTAGAGAGTGAGACAAATAATATTCATTTAGCTGAAATATCTGCTGTTAGATGCCAAATTTAGGTTTAAAAGTCAACATGTAATTCAAGTATTTTATGAGAGTCGTAACTGTAAAGGGATAACTGCGTGTAATTGAATATAATGCAAGATGTTTCTTCTAGCCCATTTACAGTGTAAAGTAATGGTTACTTTGTCCATAGTAAATGTGTGTGTTCCTGCAGAAAATTCCTCTTATCTGGTAACTGAATTTGTTTTTATTGTTTTTGTTTTTTTCTTCTTTCTATATATATATTTTTAATGTAGGAATTTAAACTCCTTTTGCATAGTAACGTTGTTGCACATAATGTATAGCACAAACATACCCTTTACGTACAGTGGGTACGGAAAGTATTCAGACCCCCTTAAATTTTTCACTCTTGTTATATTGCAGCCATTTGCTAAAATCATTTAAGTTCATTTTTTTTTTCTCAATGTACACACAGCACCCCATATTGACAGAAAAACACAGAATTTAAATTTTTTTAAATTTATTAGATTTTTTTTAGATTTATTAAAAAAGAAAAACTGAAATATCACAGACCCTTTGCTGTGACACTCATAATTAACTCAGGTGCTGTCCATTTCTTCTGCTCATCCTTGAGATGGTTCTACACCTTCATTTGAGTCCAGCTGTTTGATTATACTGATTGGACTTGATTAGGAAAGCCACAGACCTGTCTATATAAGATCTTACAGCTCACAGTGCATGTCAGAGCAAATGAGAATCATGAGGTCAAAGGAACTGCCTGAAGAGCTCAGAGACAGAATTGTGGCAAGGCACAGATCTGACCAAGGTTACAAAAAAAATTCTGCTGCACTTAAGGTTCCTAAGAGCACAGTGGCCTTCATAATCCTTAAATGGAAGACATTTGGGATGAACAGAACCCTTCCTAGAGCTGGCAGTCCAGCCAAACTGAGCTATCGGGGGAGAAGAGCCTTGGTGAGAGAGGTAAAGAACCCAAAGATCACTGTGGCTGAGCTCCAGAGATGTAGTCAGGAGATGGGAGAAAGTTGTAGAAAGTCAACCATCACTGCAGCCCTCCACCAGTCGGGACTCTATGGCAGAGTGGCCCGACGGAAGCCTCTCCTCAGTGCAAGACACATGAAAGCCTGCATGGAGTTTGTTAAAAAACACCTGAAGGACTCCAAGATGGTGAGAAATAAGATTCTCTGGTCTGATGAGACCAAGATAGAACTTTTTGGCCTTAATTCTAAGCGGTATGTGTGGAGAAAACCAGGCACTGCTCATCACCTGTCCAATACAGTCCCAACAGTGAAGCATGGTGGTGGCAGCATCATGCTGTGGGGGTGTTTTTCCGCTGCAAGGACAGGACGACTGGTTGCAATCGAGGGAAAGATGAATGTGGCCAAGTACAGGGATATCCTGGACGAAAACCTTCTCCAGAATGCTCAAGACCTCAGACTGGGCCGAAGGTTCACCTTCCAACAAGACAATGACCCTAAGCACACAGCTATATTAACGGAGTGGCTTCACAACAACTCCGTGACTGTTCTTGAATGGCCCAGCCAGAGCCCTGACTTAAACCCAATTGAGCATCTCTGGAGAGACCTGAAAATGGCATCTTGTTGCATCCTTCCCAAAAAGACTCATGGCTGTATTAGATCAAAAGGGTTCTTCTACTAAATACTGAGCAAAGGGTCTGAATACTTAGGACCATGTGATATTTCAGTTTTATTTTTTAGTACTGTGTGTACATTAATGAGAAAAAAAATGGACTTGAATGATTTTAGCTACTGGCTGCAATATAACAAAGAGTGAAAAATCGATACGATAATCAGCCAAACGTTTGTTTGAAGGACAGCATTGGGCAGTATGTGGAATCGTGTTTTGTCAATAAAATTAAAAGAATTATATTATATCGGCCAACTAATCTATTATCAAACTAATCGTTAGTTGCAGCCCTACTGTAGATGCTAGGGGTACTGCGGAAATGTGATGTCTGTCTGTTTCTCATACTTTGTTCTGTTTTCATGTTTTTTCTTCACATATTTAAAAAGTTGTATACTTGCTCTAATACCTGGCCTTGATGGACCACCGGCCCGGGCGTTAACCTCATAAGAGTTTCTTCTCTGTGGTGCACTCATGTTCTCACCCTGATCTCATCCTTTCTGCTCTTTTGGAACACAAGGGCAAAAGCTCAGAGCCAATTCTCTGTAATTAACTACGTTCCTTGAAAAAAGTTTGTCCTAGTTTTCTGTCCCATGCTGCCATAATGGAACTCCACGTCAAAGTTATTTTAAGGGAATTTTAAAATTGACTTCCATGACTGGAGAGGTCATAGATGATTTCCGTAGTGAATGTAGATTTTATTAATTTAATTGCACTTTATGAAGATATTATATTTTACTTTCTTATCCAGTATTAACTCAAATCATGGAAATACATGGTATGGAAATCATGTTGGGAATTTAAAACAAACACTATATTTTTTAGAAATTTTTTTTTTTGTATATAAATATACTGGAAATAAGAGTTTTTCATGATGTTTGAGTTAATGGTACATATGCATTTTTCCATCTATGCTGAAAAAAAAACTTTGCTCGTACTTCACAAACAGCATTTCTATTTCGTATAAAATAAGTGAAATTGTCAGCCACGTTGATAGCCAACTAGAAATAATGTTCTGCTCTGCACTCTCTGTGAGGGCCCATTCATCTACCAAACAAATGTGACAATTACATAGGTATTTACTGGATTAATTGTTTCAGAGAGGCAGAAATGTTCAGAGGATTTTTTTTTTTTTGTCACTAAGTGAAATGACAGTAATTTATTAGGATATTTCACTTATTGAATAGCAAACCTTTTTTTCTCTCCGCTTTCGGTCTTTGCCATTTACATTTCCATAGAGACTTTTTATTTATTTGAAGTGATGCAGAATATCAATTCCAGCTTTTCAAGAAGTTAATTGGGGTTGAATACTCAAAGTGAAACAACTGGGTGGTCAGCAGTAAACCTGTTAGAAGAGAAATCAATTATAGTAGTACACGTTTTTGCCATTTGTGTTGTTGTTTTCGTATCCCATTTCCTTAGAAAATATGGGGTTAAGACTTTGCCAGAGGCTCTGTATAGATTATGGTCCAAAGAGAGATGATAAATCCAATGCGAGCTGAATTCTCAGTCCGTGGAAAGGCAAAGTACCCTTTTTTGCATTTCATTAAAGAGTCCGTTTTACTGCAGAAATATGAATCAAGACCTGGGTTTCTGAGGAATGTGTTTAAGCTATTGTAGGTCATTGCGGGGGAATTTCATCTTGGTGCTCTCATCAGCACTGTTGTCACCAGGGTAAACATGGGTGTTGTGTGTCTTAGGAAAAAATTTAATGCGTTTCTCCAGAACCTTGTGAAGAGCAGAGTCATGCTCCGGTCCATCTGCTGACCCTTTTTTCACCTTGTAATCTGCAGTCTCCTGTGTCTGTCCTCCATCTTTTTTCTTAATGTGCGATGTGTATAAAATGGTAAGGTGCCCTTAGCTGATTCAAGACTTTGTTTTACCTCCTTTTTCTTCTCACCCTTAAACACGCAATCTTTTTCTTATTTTAATTCATCTACTGAGCTAGATGGGGTACTTTCCACGAAAAGGCTACAGAATAGGGCATTTTATTTTCTGTATACAAATTTTCCAACCTTGTTTTCATTTTAAATCCATTTGTGAATTTTACCTCTTTTAAGCTAACAGTATCAGGGTTGTCATGTTTAGGACCAGCTGTTGGTTTGTAGTTGTTGATAAAAATATTTCCGATATATTAAAGAGAGGAAGATTTTTTTTTTTTTTTCTTACAATAACTAAATGTTTAAAAAAACAAACATCCATTTCAGAATTTCTCATGCCAAATTCATGCTGTTATTTAGATAACATTATTTTGGACTGTTATTTAGTTTTTCTGGCTCATCTAATAGTTCTCATCACAAAAACATGGTGTTTGTGCCTTTGTGCCTTTCTTGTGCTTTAAGAAAAGTAATTGGGACACCAAAGTGTACTGTATTCACTGAAACTGCCAACTGCACAAAATAATTCCTAGTATTGCTGTCTCCCATTTCATCTCCAGCCCCAGTGGCTGTGCAGTTCCTGTCCTCCAATTATCTCTTCTGCATACATTTAGTGCATACATTTAGCGCAGAGCCTTTGACCTCCCCTCCAGGTGCTCTACAGGTGCTCTTTCCTTTCTGCCTCCAGCCCTGTTCTGAAGCCCTTTTTATGCATTATCCTCTGCTTTGCATATCCCACTTTTAAAAGTCTATATATTAATTTAACTCTTGAGTTTTTATATGCTTTTCCGCTTGGCCCATTTTGCAACTAGGTTGCATTTTTTTGTTTTTCTTTTTTAAACTCTATATATCATGTTATGCAAGGTTTGCATCTACCACTACTGCTTTAGAGATTTTTTTACATTACCAGTCAAACATTTAGACACATTCTCTGTCATTACTATTATTGCAATACAGTAATAAACTGCTACTGCATTTAATTGAATCTGCTTTGTTGCAGAAACAGCACTAATGTCTCCTTTTACGCTTCAGTAAAAAAATAAAAAATCATAATTGTCAACTTTTCTTTTCCCAGGCTGATTATTTCTCTTGCATCGCCACCATAGTCTACATCCGAAAAGAGAACTGCTTGTATCAGGCTTGTCCCAGTAAAGACTGCAACAAGAAGGTGGTGGACCAACAGAATGGCATGTACCGCTGCGAGAAATGTGACAAAGAGTTCCCAGACTTCAAATATCGCCTCATGCTCTCGGTAAGGTACTTGCCCTTGGCTCTTTTGCCCCTTCTGAAATAACGCATGGAGCTTCTCCAGTCAGTATTCTCTGGTTGTCCTAAAATAAATATCTCTGCCATCCTCTTTATGCTCTCTGAAAGTAGTCATTTCTGAAATGAATTAGAAGCAGAGTTTGCTGCTCTAAATGTGTTACTCATTTGAGGCATCTTTATTTCTGTTTTGCTGTTAATCAGCTCAGACTGTGTTTTGTTAATTGCACCTTTTGTATTTAAAGCTGCATCTCGAATTCTGGGATAGGGCAGGAATGGGCAAATAAATTCTTGCTGCTACAATAATGTTTTAAAAATAGAAGCTTAATGTTATAACTCCTTTTAGGCTCTATTTGGTTGCAGCATCCAGACATGTTAAAGTCAGTTTCTCTCATTTCACATCACTTTCTTTAACTGGAGGCTCTGATGTTAAGGGCCTATCTCACTTTTCTGATCCTCACTGCCAAATCTACTGATTCGTTGTTGGACTTTTAATGAGCTAGGCATGAATTAGTTATTTTGTGCTTTTTATTAATTGTTCTCTCATTGTCTATCAGGCCAACGTCGCTGATTTTGGAGACAACCAATGGGTAACTTGCTTTCAGGACAGTGCTGAGATCCTCCTTGGCCAAAACTCAAGTTATCTCGGCCAACTAAAGGACTCGGTGAGTTTCTTCTTCCTGCCTGCTTCTCACTCTTATTCTTTTTTCCCTATGCTTTCCATCTGTGTGGTACTTGAAAGTGTGGCCTTGAGGATTGGCCTCGAGAGGAGGAGGAGCACATTGTGTATCAATTGGAGTTCTTTTTGTGGTGTTTATGAAATAGGCACACAAGCCCAAGGATTTTTAACAAGGTCTTATTCCAAGAGGTTGATCCAATCTCTTATGGAGTGCTCTCTATTAAGAGACAAAAATTATGTTCTTTTAAAATGTTTTATTTTTAAGCCTCTTATAATGTTGTCTTGCCTTGCATTTACAGAACGAAGCTGCATTTGATGAGGTCTTTCAGCATGCAAACTTCAATACTTTTGTCTTCCGGAACCGAGTGAAGCTGGAGACCTACAATGTAAGTTTAGCAGATAAAAACATCTTGGGTGCCTTTAGCATGTGGTCTAATGTGGTACAGCTGGATATGTGCCAATTATAGTTTTATGTAATACTAATATTTTATGAAAAACGTAAAAAAGGAAAACCAAATATAACTTAACTATTATAAATATAACTAGTTAAATATAAAGACATTATTTTATTCAGAAAGGATGCATTCAGTGACAAATACTTTCATAATGCTTTAGAGAAAATTATATTTAAAATAAATGCTGTTCTTTTGAACTTTCTATTCAGAGAATCCTGAAAAAAAAAAAACAATTGAATGTTTCTCTTTAGGGGTGGGAATCTCTAGGCACCTCACGATTCGATTACGATTCAGAGGGTTGCGATTATGAAACGATTATCGATGCATCTTTTTTCTATACAGATTTTCTTTCTCATTTGGTACTTTTAAAGCAAAGTATTTGTAATGACCCATAATGAATTTACTTAAAATATCTTTTATTAATAAAACAAATAAAAGTGATTTTACAAGTCAATAGGAAGGTTACATTTTGCCAGAATAGGTCCCAACATGGCAAAGAACCAACAGGAAATGTGCCTGTAGCAGCATACTTAATACATGCATATAGTAAATTAAGACTTCAGCATATTCTGAATCACTAACATAATGTAATAACTAGGGGTGGCACGGTTCAGTTCGTATCACGGTTTTAGGGTCACGGCTTTCGGTTCTGTATGGTTCTTGTTGTTTTTTCTTTTAATCATTAACACTCCAGAAATTCACTTCAGCATATGATATATAGCTTAATTATCCACAATTTAGGATACAGTATAACTTTTATTTTTATTTTTTTTATATTTAGGTTGTTTCTGTTTCATGTTAATCCTGTCAATACTGATCCGAATAATGCACTGTGGCTGTAATGAGTTGCCCAAACTTTTGCCTGTTTAAATTATTAAAACTATAAGCATATTAATTTAATGTTACATTAATGTGAACCTGTATACATGTTATAATTGGGACAGAGGGGAACACTGCAGCAGATACATGCTACCCATCATAAATAGGGGTCGGAGGAGCGGAAAATGTAACCGAAATTATCCACAATTTGGTTCAGCTGATGAATGCACAATGGCGTGCAGATGGCTCCTCGCCTCACATAACAGCCACGAATTTTAATTTTTTTCGTCTGTATTTGAAATACACTTGAGCCATATATATATTTTATATATATATATATATATATATATATATATATATATATATATATTTATATATATATATATATATATATATATATATATATATATATATATATACACTCACCTAAAGGATTATTTTCATGTTAATACTGTGTTTCCTTTCACCTTCAGAATAATTGCACTGTGGCATTGATTCAACAAGGTGCTGAAAGCATTCTTTAGAAATGTTGGCCCATATTGATAGCAACTTGCAGTTGATGGAGATTTGTGGGATGCACATCCCGAAGCTCCTGTTCAAACACATCCCAAAGATGCTCTATTGTTTAGATCTGGTGACTTATTTTAGTAAAACTCATTGTCATAAGAAACCAATTTGAAAGGATAGCTTTGTGACATGGTGCATTATCCTGCTGGAAGTAGCCATCAGAGAATTATGGTGGTCATAAAGGAATTTCAGAAACAATGCTCAGGTAGGGCGTGGCATTTAAACGATGCCCAATTGGCACTAGGGGCCTAAACAAGAAAACATCCCCACATATTATAGCCTGCACAGTGGTGCATGATGGATCCATGTTCTCATTCTGTTTACGCCAAATTCTGACTCTACCATCTGAATGTCTCAGCAGAAATCGAGACATCAGACCAGGCAACATCATCAAATCCAATTTTGTGCGCTTGTGCAAATTGTAGCCTCTTTTTCCTACAGTGGAGATGAGTGGTACCCGGTGGGGTCTTCTGCTGCTGTTGTAGCCCATCCGGAGGAGAACGTGTTGTGGCTTCACAAATGCTTTGCTGTATACCCGGTTGCCGAATGTTATTTCAGTCAAATTTGCTCTTCTGTATTTGAATCAGTTGGCCCATTCTCCTCTGACCTCTAGCATCAACAAGGCAGCCACAGGACTTCAGATACTGGATGTTTTTCCCTTTTCACACCATTCTTTGTAAACCCTAGAAATGGTTGTGCGGGAAAATCCCAGTAACTGAGCAGATTGTGAAATACTCAGACTGGCCCGTCTGGCACCTACAACCATGCCACGCTCAAAATTGCTTAAATCACCTTTCTTTCCCATTCTGACATTCAGTTTGGAGTTCAGGAGATTGTCTTGACCAGGACCACACCCTAAATGCATTGAAGCAACTGCCATGTGATTGGTTGATTAGATAATTGCATTAATGAGAAATTGAACAGGTGTTCCTAATAATCTTTTTAGGTGAGTGTGTGTGTGTATATATATATATATATATATATATATATATATATATATATATATATATATATATATATATATATATATATATATATATATATATATATATATATATATATATATATATATATATAATATATAAATATAAATATAAATATATATATATATATATATATATATATATAAATATAAATAAATAAATGTTTCATGTACTGTGACCCTTCTGTTATGTGCGATGAGCAATATAATCCTTCAGACAAAAAAATTAAATAATTTGGCTGTCCCAAAATCACAGCTTTTTTACCAAAATATAGAATTCTGTACCAGCAGCTCTCATACAAAAGTAATGCTTGTAGACTTCAGCATATTTTGAATAACTGGTAACATACAGCTGCTCTTACACACAAATAAATAAGTCTAAGACTTATGACTTAAAAATAAATCCTGAGCACAGACACTTTTTATTTTCCTTCTGTATACTACAATCAAAAACAGCTTTTATGAAATGAACATCTGAACACTAAATTAACATCTGCAGAGAATACGGACGCAAATCCTTGACCATCAAATTTGCGCTAGAGTTTGTGGTCCTCTGGTTGGCAGCGTTGGAAATGTGTAATATGGTTTCTCGTGTTAGTCACATTTCGAAAATATTTTAGTTTGACAACTTGCATATAGTGTGGCTCTTGTCCTGGTCATTTTCCCCTTCAACTTCATAGAAGCCAAAGTGCTTCCATACACTAAGTTTTTAATGCAGAGGGTGCCAGTCGGATTTCTCGCTCAGCCTTCACGCGTCTCTGTCATGTGCACGCCACAGACTGTCCGGGTGCTGCACTTCCCGCGCTTCAGAGTTGCGCCTTTTGCGTTCCGTCAACATTACATTATCAACATTTAGAAAATCGATTTTTTTTTTTTTTTGGACATTTGTTAATCGATTCAGAATAGTCCACGTCCGCATAGCGATGCATCTAAAAATAAAAATTTTCCCCGACCCCTATTTCTGTTGCACCAAATCTGCATATTAAAGTGATTTCTGAAGGACTAGCATTGAAATATTAAGTCTTTTTTTTTTATTGTAATGACAATTACTGTTTTTACTGTATTTCCAATAAAATAAAAGCCTTGGTGAACATAAGAGACTTCTTTTTAAAACCTTTGAACAGTAATGTACGTAAATACATGCATGTTATTTAGCGATGTACAATGTATGTTTTTGTCGAGCTGCAAGTGTTTATCATATTTTGTCAATTTTTACAGTGGCAATGACATCTTTAGTGATTTTACAATTGTTTACTATGTCTTGTTTGCCCAAGGAGGTTGACTTGGAGTTTTTGCAAAAAAGGCACACATGGACTTAGCTGGTTTTGCAGCAAAATAGTTAAATTACAATTAAAGGTGAACTATGTAACTTTTCCGTCCGCTGAGGTTGCATATTCAAAACAAAGGCGTATTTTGATGATGCAAAGTTTGAGCGCAGAATCTTGGGACATGTGGTCTTCACCTCACAGTCGGTGGGAAAGAATCAAGATAGGACTCGGGCAGAAATCATGTTCATGGATGTGATCCTTAACATTACTGTAGTATGAAGCAGAGCAGGATCGAGTGTTGTGGGAGCTGAGCAAGGTAGCTGGAGCGATTTGTTAATAAGATGAATGCAACACGCCTCACAAGCAGCTGGACTTTTATTATGCCACAGTCGCCGGCGCCATTTCCACTTTTGGGTGGATGGAGGCATTTATATAGCGCTTTCATATGTACTACTATACATCAAAAGCGCTTTACACTCATGTCAGGGGTCTCTCCTCAACCACCACCAGTGTGCAGCATCCACTTAGATGATGCGAAGGCAGCCACAGTACAATGGAGCCAATGCGCTCGCCACGCACCAGCGATAGGTGGAGAGGAGAGAGGGTGATAGAGCCAATTCAGTGGATGGGAATTATTAGGAGGACATGATTGGTAAGGGCCAATGGAGGGAATTTGGCCAGGACACCGGGGTTATACCCCTACTCTTTACGAGAAGTGCCATGGGATTTTTAATGACCACAGAGAGTCAGGACCTCGGTTTAACGTCTAATCCGAAGGACGGTGCTTGCTACAGTATAGTATCCCCATCACTATACTGGGGTGTTAGGACCCACACAGGCCACAGAGTGAGCACCCCCTGCTGGCCTCACTAACACCTCTTCCAGCAGCTACCTGGTTTTCCAAGTTGGTCTCCCATCCAGGTACTGACCAGGCTCAACCCTGCTTAGCTTCAGTGGGAAACCTTGGGCTACAGGGTGATATGGCTGCTAGATATTTCCGCATTTCCGGTCACGAGTATGAGGTAACACAGCTCTGTTTATCATATTAGATACATCTGAGTGTGTTGAAAATGATGTTATGACATTACTCTGTGCGTTTACTCAGCGGCTGCTATGACACTTGTTGTACACTGCAGTGAGAGTAAAGCGTTTCTGCAAATTAAAACTGGAAACCGAGGGGAACGCAGATATGACGCAATTGACAGGCGACTCCCTCGCACGTCCAGGTTCATTTGTTAAAATAGCAATTTTCTCACGATTTACAAATAGTTGGAAACATTTGGGATATTGTAAATACTCAACAAAATATATAACAGTGGTTTTTGGATATTTTACTGAAAAAGTTACATAGTGCACCTTTAATTGATTTAAATTGACATTTAAAAAAAAAAAGGCATTTCAGTAACTGACTCATTGCCATTAAAGTGAAATTACTGAACCTAAACACAGGAGCCTAATTTAAAAGAAAACGTGTCAGACGGATTGAGGTTTTTGCATCTGACCTCTTCATATGCCGATAGATAATGTATTTCCTTCAGCTGAGACACTTAAGATGCGTGCTGTTCACAAAGATGATTTTGAGTAGCTTGAAATATGATTGGAATAACTCTGAAAAGGAAAATACAGTTAAGTGCAGCGCAAATCTGTCATGCATAAAATTATAATGAGGCTTTTAAATAAAGAATTGTTGGTACAAAATTCATACTAATGTTATAGGCTAGGTGTTAAATGCAACACATTTTATGTAGACTGTAACAATCTGCTCCATCTCTCTTCACCAATTGGCTCCTTGGCCTGAAAAATGACCCATGCTGTATCTATCTTTTTTCATTGTTTGCACTTTTCATGCCAAAGTATATGCTAAACTTGCATAGAGATCATAGGTAGAAGGAACCTTTTGTGAAGTTACACGAAACGTGTATATGCACCTTTGATATGATTTGAGATTATGGAAATTGACACACAATCTCTGCCACCCCGTCCATCTCAGTGCTGCTGATAAAAATGTCTGTTTTGTTCTTTCTGCATGACCTGATACACAAGATCGGTGTAAAAGAACGGCATTGACAGATTAGCTGTGAAATATTAAGGATGTTTGTGTTTCTGTGAACCTGAAGCCAAAAACACCACCTACTCCATTTGCCTTCCTCAAACACACCTGGTCACAAACCCAATGCAAAGAACATCTCAGGGCTATTTTCTTTTCCATCACCTTTTTTTCTTCTGATTATCTGAGTTGAGATTCATCATATGTTACTTCTCAAAATTCAAAACAACTTAATTTTGACTCCATTCCATATTAGCTACATATCATTTATAGCCTTAAATTGGCTGGCTTATTTCTTTAATCGAGTTAGGCATATAGTGGTGCCGCAGTCCATCTCTGTGTAATGCGATTTATTATTCTGCAGGGAAATTAGTATGCATCTGAAATGCTGTATCAGTATCCGAATTCCCAGCCATCACATTGCTGGAGATCGTTAAATTGCATGTTCAGGTAATGAAATCGGAATACAAGGCCACAGTCAGCACTTGTGAAGGTCACCTTTAACTTGGGTGTATAAAAATATGGATCTTATCCGATTTAGGAGTTTCTCCAGATACAGACATGAAAAGTACAAGAATTTGGAGTATAAAAACCTGGTTTGAACCATCAAACTTGGATAAGTGAAACTTATTAAAATCAAAATACATATGATTTAGAAAATATGAAATTTACATAAAAATTACTTGTGTGGTGTGGATGATGGTGGTGGTGATGATGATGATAATAATAGCAATAATAATAATAATTATTATTCATATTTTATCAGAAGATTGCTAATTAAAGGTATTGGGATCTCTGTAGAAATGCGCATAACTGGAACGCGTTTTGATAATTACTATTGTTCATTGTTAATTGTTCAAAGCTGCTATTACAAAACAAAAAATTCCACTTATATTATTCTGCATGCTTTAGAGGTGTGTTTGGAGCATGTTACGTTGACTGGTCGAATGCACGCGAAACACCAGCACGGTAACCCCCACCATTTTTAAAAGGCCGTGTACACAGCCTATAAATTAACTCCACAAACTAACTCTTGCCTCCGTCGACTTCGCTGGGGACACTAAATATTCAACTATATTACTATTCTACTCGCATTGACACTATAATAACTGTACTGACCTGGATGACATCACTGTTTTCTCCAGAGCGACTGTACAGCCGAATCTAATTCTGTTGCATTATTTTCCTGTTAAACACTATGAAACTGCTTTGAAACAATCAGCATCGTAAAAGGTCTATATAAATAAAGGTGACTTGACTCTACAAACATGGGAAACGGTGATAGATGGACCTCTCAAACTTAATGCAAAGGAGAAAATCCAATGTAACTTTGAGGGGACCAAGCTAAACATGATTATGCATTTCTGCTCAGCTAGTCACATCGGACATCAACCACACTGCAAACGCCAATACTTTTTCATATAATGTCTACTTTCTTTGTATAATAGTTCTACCTAATAACATATTAGACAGGACTGTTAAAGGTGCACTATGCAACTTTTCCGTCCGCTAGAGGTCGCCTATTCAAAACAAAGGCGTAGTTTGGTGAAGTCAAGTTTGAGCGCAGAATCTTGTGGTCTTCAACTCACAGCCAGTGGAAAAGAATCAGGATAGGACTCGGGCAGAAATCATGTTCATGGATGTGATCATTAATGTTACTGTAGTATGAAGCAGAGCAGGATCGAGTGTTGTGGGAGCTGAGCAAGCCCGCTGGAGCGATTTGTTAATAAGATGAAGGCAACACACGCCTCACGAGCAGCGGGACTTTTATTATGCCAGTGTCGCCGGTGCCATTTCCACTTTTCCGTTCATGAATATGAGGTAACGCAGCTGTTTATCATTAGATACATTTGAGTGTGTTGAAAATTATGACGTTACTCTGTGCGTTCACTCGGCGGCTGCTATGACACTTGTTGTACACTGCAGTAAGAGTAAAGCGTTTCTGCAAATTAAAACCGGAAACTGAGGGGAACGCAGATATGACGCAATTGACAGGCGACTCTCTCACATGGACCGGTTCATTGGTTAAAGTAGCAATTTTCTCACGATTTACAAATAGTTGGAAACATTTGGGATATTGTAAGTACTCAATTGAACAAAATATATAACAGTGGACTAGTGGTTTTTGGATATTTTACTGAAAAAATGTTACAGTGTTAGTTAAGCAGATCGTAAGCTAAATGTGAAGCGCTGTGTGCTCACTCTCTGCGTTCTCAGCGCAGTCAAAATAAAGGTCCGTCGCACCGTCAAAATAAAAATCACAACACCAAGCGCGGCTTACGTCACTTCAGAGTTACTGGCGGTGTGAATGCAATCAGGAAAGTTACCCTAGGGTAACATTTATTTCTCGGGGAACCACTCTGGATGTTAGAAAGCCCTGGATGTTAAAAGAAAGCCCCTATTATTGTACCATGCATAAATTTTACTCTATTTGAAGAAGAAACCAAACAAATGTATAGATGACATGAGGCTTAATGCTATAGAAAAAGTTATTCAGGAAGAAAAGTTATTTATATATATATATATATATATATATATATATATATATATATATATATATATATATATATATATATATATATATATATATATATATATATATATATATATATATATATATATATATAAATATAAATATAAAAATATACACTCACCTAAAGGATTATTAGGAACACCTGATCAATTTCTCATTAATGCAATTATCTAATCAACCAATCACATGGCAGTTGCTTCAATGCATTTAGGGGTGTGGTCCTGGTCAAGACAATCTCCTGAACTCCAAACTGAATGTCAGAATGGGAAAGAAAGGTGATTTAAGCAATTTGGAGCGTGGCATGGTTGTTGGTGCCAGACGGACCGGTCTGAGTGTTTCACAATCTGCTCAGTTACTGGGATTTTCACGCACAACCATTTCTAGGGTTTACAAAGAATGGTGTGAAAAGGGAAAAACATCCAGTATGCGGCAGTCCTGTGGGCGAAAATGCCTTGTTGATGCTAGAGGTCAGAGGAGAATGGGCCGACTGATTCAAGCTGATAGAAGAGTAACTTTGACTGAAATAACCACTCGTTACAACCGAGGTATGCAGCAAAGCATTTGTGAAGCCACAACACACACAACCTTGAGGCAGATGGGCTACAACAGCAGAAGACGTCACCGGGTACCACTCATCTCCACTACAAATAGGAAAAAGAGGCTACAATTTGCACAAGCTCACCAAAATTGGACAGTTGAAGACTGGAAAAATGTTGCCTGGTCTGATGAGTCTAGATTTATGTTGAGACATTCAGATGGTAGAGTCAGAATTTGGCGTAAACAGAATGAGAACATGGATCCATCATGCCTTGTTACCACTGTGCAGGCTGGTGGTGGTGGTGTAATGCTGTGGGGGATGTTTTCTTGGCACACTTTAGGCCCCTTGGTGCCAACTGGGCATTGTTTAAATGCCACGGCCTACCTGAGCATTGTTTCTGACCATGTCCATCCCTTTATGACCACCATGTACCCATTCTCTGATGGCTACTTCCAGCAGGATAATGCATCATGTCACAAAGCTCGAATCATTTCAAATTGGTTTCTTGAACATGACAATGAGTTCATTGTACTAAAATGGCCCCCACAGTCACCAGATCTCAACCCAATAGAGCATCTTTGGGATGTGGTGGAACGGGAGCTTCGTGCCCTGGATGTGCATCCCACAAATCTCAATCAACTGCAAGATGTTATCCTATCAATATTGGCCAACATTTCTAAAGAATGCTTCCAGCACCTTGTTGAATCAATGCCACGTAGAATTAAGGCAGTTCTGAAGGCGAAAGGGGGTCAAACACAGTATTAGTATGGTGTTCCTAATAATCCTTTAGGTGAGTGTGTATGTGTGTATGTGTGTGTGTGTGTGTGTGTGTGTGTGTGTGTGTGTGTATGTATGTGTGTATATGTATATATATATGTATATATATATGTATATGTATATGTATATGTATGTATATATATATATATGTATATGTATATATATGTATATGTATATGTATATATATATATATATATATATATATATGTATATGTATATGTATATATATGTATATGTATATGTATATATATATATATATATATATGTATATGTATATGTATATATATATATATGTATATGTGTGTATATATATATATATATATATATATATATATATATGTATGTATGTATGTATATGTATGTATATGTATATGTATATATATGTATATATATATATATGTATGTATGTATATATAAAAATATGGCATGCAGTTGCTTCAGAGCCATTCAAAAGCGTGTAAATTGTGATAATCATCAATTATCACAATTTCAAGGGAATAATCAACTTATTCTGCAGATTATATAATTGTAATTGAGACATAAGCAAGCTGCAATAAATTGAAATTAATAGAAAGCTTTTCATAGTCATTAAATATTATGCTGAATACTGTGCAATAATTTGGTTGCTATTAGATCACTGTTCATCTTTCTCATTACTGCTGTCTGTAAGGTTATAGTTAGGATAATATAGTTACTCTATGTACAGGCTGTTTGGTGACACTTTTTTTGGAGGCTTTTAAGTATGTGCTACAATAGAGTAGTAGTAGAAGCATCGTCTATGAACAAGTTATCAGTTCGTGCTTTTAAGTGCAGTCCAGTTCTCTGAGAGCAAAACTCATTTGCTTAGGAATTACTGTCTGGGAAGGTTTCTGCGAAGTTATGGCCAGGGTTCATCTCTGAAAAATATTTGGTCTGTGGTTTGAGGCAGACATGTATATGTTTGTTTAGATTTTGTGTAATCAAGTACTCAAAAAGATTGAACCTTCAAATGACTACTACAAGATTGCCAAAATACGGGCAGCAGATTGTCTTCAATCTGCCCATCATCTGCTTTCAGCTATAAGTTTTGTGCTAAACCTAGTTCTGCAATGCCAAAACAACAATTTTCAGAATGCTGCTTATTCAGGTTCATTTTATTTGATCGTTTTTGTATCCGGTGGGTTTTAATGAGAATGAGTTTATTAAAGCTTATTAATGTATGGCAGATTTGCATTTAGTCTGCTCTCTCTGACTCAGAGGCAATATCACATTTAAAGATGTTTAATGCTTGCAGTTATAGCTAAATAGGTTTTTAGGTTAAACTAATGCTGATAGGAGTTTCCATAGGGGTTGTTAAAAGATGCTCATTTTTACAAAATTGTGAGTGGTCTATTTGCAGGTTTCTTCATAAATACAACTGAAAAATACTGATTTGTGATTTAAAAATAGCAACAATTCATATTCAAACTGAAAACATTTGTTCCATTATGAGGCAGCACATATACTAAAATTGGATCGATACAGAGAAGATTAGCATGGCCCCTGCGAAAGGATGACATGCAAATCTGTGAAGCGCTCCATATTTTTTTGAGCTTTCCTGTAGCTCAAACAATAAGAGCGTGGCACTAGCAACGCCAAGGTCATGGGTTTGATTCCCAGGGAAATCAAGAACTGACAAAATGTAAAAATGTGTACCTTGAATGCAATGTAAGTCACTTTGGATAAAAGTGTCTGCCAAATGCATAAATGTAAATGTATGAGACCTTACTACTAGGGATGTCCCGATCTTAAGGATTGGTATCTGAGCCGAATCAGACGATTTTTAAGCTTTTTCTTCTTTTTTTTTGGATCTATTTTGTTTGTTTATATCTACCAATGTATTTATACGGGATTATTAGAATATAACAGTATAGACCTTTAAATATAATTACTGCAATAATAATTGTTATATTGAAATTGCACTATAGTGCCCCTTTTTTTACATTTGAGCCCAATTTTGAGCCCAACATTTGCCCACTTTGCACATCCCTGTATACACTGGATTGATTTTAATAACTTTAATAAACTTGAAGCATGCACCAAGTACTTGGAAAATGCAAGTATTTGATCATGACTCTGTATTGGCAGATACTCTATTCAATGACTCCGATCGGATGGAAGGCACAAAAAACTTGATCAGGACGTCACTACTTACAACTGCTTTTGGATGGGGTTGAGTTGGAAAATTTGGAGACATAGATTGTAATCCCTTTTGTTTTGTCTTCATAGGATGAATCTCGCATTAAAGTGACAGTGGTGGATGCCAAGCCTGTGGACCACAGAGAATACAGCAAACGGCTGATCATCAACATAAGGAAGTTGGCTGCACAGTAGAACAACTGCCACAGTTACACAGTTCCCACAGCCATTGTGTGGCTTTGAGTTTCTTACAGTATCGTGTATACAATTATTATTATTTTTGGCTGTTTTTCTCTTTATTTCATTAGTTTACTATTACATAAATTACACTGTATGTGTCTGCTAATTCTGTAATAAAGTAATAAAGCTGTTTATGTTTGAGTCTTTTTGTGGCTTTATGTTCTGAATTTTCTGCTTCATAAAATGGTTATTGGGAATGTTGCATGAGGGCTAACTATTTCCCCATGCATATTTTGTAACTGGTTTGAGTGTCACATGGATTCACTGTGCTTTACAACAAAAAGCCACTTGTTTTGAAAGTGACTTCTGTTTGAGCAGTGCAGACCGCAATATATAAGAACCAGAAAGTTGGACTGAAATCTGAACAACACTACTGGATTGCAAGTGTTGCCTTCTACATTTGGCCATGTTTCACCTGAATTGTTGGAAGTTATGTTTAAAGATTGTGTGTCATGCTGTAGGCTATCTCTTGAAGTCTGGTTCTCTGGACTTGGAGCGGCAGTAAGACTTGTTTTTCTCTCCCATTACATCTGCTGAATACCAAATATCTTATGTGGCGACAGGACATCTCTATAAAGTCCCCTTAAAATAGTTTCTTTCTGTCTATAGCCGTCTAGTGATAACCTCCTCTGGTGAAATCCCCCAGCAGCAAACATGACACAACATAAGCATCGTTCTAGCGCACTGTTAACATCAGAGGTGCTTTTTTTGTATCCTACGTGAAGGCCAAACAGCCTTCCTTTTCCTTTTATCCCTTTTTTTTTCCTTTTCTTTGTCACCTCACCTTGGCACATCCTTCACCGGCCTGCTGTGATTTCTCGTTTTCAGTGCTATTATTCTTACAGATCTGTTTGTGTATACAAGGCCCGCTCACATTCGTTTCTGTTAATAACGCATAACCATCCACGCAAAATGAGTAGCAAGTGTCACAGAGAACCGTTTAGAGACATTTGAGTAAAAAGTGCATCTATAGCATCATTTGCTGGTTCATATTAATGCATGTTTGTGAGTCATAGCGACATAATGAGTGATATGTATTTTGTTTAAGCCTCAGGGCAAGTCCAAGCTTGTGATGGAGGCTGGAGCACATGTTGCAAGTCTGCGCCAGTAAGTTTGTGCCCCTGGCTATTAAGAACTGCATTAAAATGGGGTTTAATTTCTCCTTTTTTGTGTAATATTGAACTCACTTTAATCAATATTGTGAATATTTCCGTCTGAAGTGGTGTATATTTGAATCAAATCCAATAACTTTGTACTGGTACAGTGGTACTAAGCTTCTTCACATTACAATTTAAGAATAAGTCCCAGTTGCGTTCATATTCCGAAGGCTCACACACAGTGCTTTACTGTTATCAGAATTATTCACTGCCTTAATCTGCATTTTAAAAAGCACTATATAAAGAAAGGTGACTTGATTTGACTACTGTTATTTGAGTATCAGTAGATTGTGCCATTGTGGGCACAATTAAGATCATTATGCTTTGGAGTTGACTCAAATTAGGTTATGAACTTAACATGCATAAACATTAGTTAAAAACATGAAACAATGATTTAAAATGGAAAAGTTGGCACTGTATTTCTCTGGGTCTTATTTGTCTTCAAGGGTGGTGTGGATAATGCATCAGCATTTATTTTTAAACAATACATTGTGTATATATAATGATGACCATTTAAATACCTCATTAGGAAGATATAAAACATTAATACAATTTAAATAATTAAGTGAAATTATTAAAAAATAAACTGCTTTTTTAATCATTATTTTTTTTATATACACACACCGATCAGGCATAGCATTATGACCAGGTGAAGTGAATAACACTGATTATCACGGCACCTGTTAGAGGGTGGGATATATTAGGCAGCGAGAGAACATTTTGTCCTCAAAGTTGATGTGTTAGAAGCAGGAAAAACAGGAAAGAGTAAGGATTTGAGTGAGTTTGACAAGGGCCAAATTGTGATGGCTTGACAACATCAGAGCATCTCCAAAACTGCAGCTCTTGAGTCTGCAGTGGTCAGGATCTATCAAAAGTGGCCCAAGGAAGGAGCAGTGGTGAACCGGCGACCAAGGCTCATTGATGCACGTGGGGAGCGAAGGCTGGCCCATGTGGTCCGATAAAAAAGATGGGCTACTGTAGCTCAAGAAGTTAATGCTGGTTCAGACAGAAAGGTGTCAGAATACACAGTGCATCGCAGTTTGATGCGTATGGGGCTACATAGCCACAGACCAGTCAGGGTGCTCATGCTGACCCTGTCCACCTCAGAAAACGTCAACAGTGGGCACGTGAGCATCAGAACTGGACCATGGAGCAATGGAAGAAGGTGGCCTGGTCTGATGAATCACGTTTTCTTTTTCATTACGTGGTTGGCTGGGTGCATGGCTTACCTGGGGAACACATGGCACCAGGATGCACTATGGGAAGAAGGCAAGCCGGCGGAGGCAGTGCGATGCTTTGGGCAATGTTCTGCTGGGAAACCTTGGGTCCTGCCATCCATGTAGATGTCAATTTGACATGTACCACCTACCTAAGCATTGTTGCAGACCATGTACTCCTTTTCATGGAAACGGTATTCCCTGTGGCCTCTTTCAGCAGGATAATGCCACAAAGCAAAAATGGTTCAGGAATGGTTTGAGCACAACAACGAGTCTGAGGTGTTGACTTGGCCTCCAAATTCCCCAGATCTCAATCCAATCGAGCATCTGTGGGATGTGCTGAACAAACAAGTCCGATCCATGGAGGCCACCTCGCAACTTACAAGACTTAAAGGATCTGCTGCTAACATCTTGATGCCAGATACCACAGCACACCTTCAGGGGTCTAGTGGAGTCCATGCCTCAATGGGTCAGGGTTGTTTTGGCAGCAAAAGGGGGAAAAACACAATATTATTCATAATGTTATGCCTGAACAGTTTATATATAAATGACAATTCAATTGCAAAATGAAACAGTAAAGAAAAGTGCATTATTATCTCAATATAAAACGTTAACAAAATGATTGATTACTTAATATAATTAATAAATTAATACATACAAATAAATTAATAAACTGAAATATATATTTTTTATTCTATGTCAGTTTACATTTCTCTACATTAGCTATATTTTAACATTTCTGGCCTCTTGTTGTCTTTGCACAATCTCTAACCTTTTTGCACTCTATTGCATCATTATATTGTTTTCATTTTTGTATTCTTCGGTGACATCTCCCGATGAAGCCAAACAGATAAACGCTTTGTCAACTGCACTTAACAAAATCTAAACACCATGAAGCCTTATAAATCCGTTGAAGTGATAACAGCTGAGAAGAGAGTGCAAATAAGTTTCTGCAGGAGGATTATCTCAGGCGCCTTGAAGAGAGCTGCACTCTGCTATTACCCAGACTACGAAAGGGCTCTTGGCAGGTCTCAGAACGGCAGATAAAGGAAGATGTGTGTGGTAATGAAGATGCCGGATTGCCTGGTTGTTTCCCTGGAGCTCGGCCTGCACAGGAGTTGTGTTTTGCATTGCGCTGAGGCCTTCCGCCCTGATTAAGACCTTAAACAGTGATTTGGCTCAGGAGAGTGATGAAGATTATCTTTTAGACTCGCACTGGAGTAGCCCTGCTTATTGTGGGGGAGGGTGGGGGGCCGGGATCCAAAATTAAGTTGGATGTTTGATGGAGAATTTCTGTGCCAAAAATACTCCTTCCGGCTTCTCACAAGTTTTGGAGCGTGACGTCAACAAGGGCGGAATTTCCCGGACACTTGTCCCGGAAGGGCGCGCGCGCACACTTCGACCAGACCGAAAGCACCACGCCCAGTGTTGCCAAGTCTCCGGTTTTCCCGCCGATTTTGGGCTACTTCAACACTGTTGCCACGGGAAGCGACCACAATTATGTGATATTTAGCCCCGGGAAAGCTAATTTTAGCAGGAAACCCTACTATAAACCCCCACGTACCCCACGCAGGCGGTGAGTAAAACTGTTTCAAATGTCTGTGTGTTGTTAGCTATTGGCGCTTAAGTGCACATCGGTAAACAACATGATCACGTATAACGTTAGTTCATTTATCAATGGAGCATGCGATGTGCACTTCCCACATGTACACTTTTAAACAGGCAAATAAAAATAATGAGAGTAGAAATTAGTAATTTACACAAGCCGCTAAGCAATATACAGTTACAGTAACGTTACATACCACATAGAGACGTCCTGCTGTAGTCGCTGTTGCTGCTGCGGCTCTTAAATTTCAGCCTCTAGATCAGATTCTGGATCATATATGTATGGCTGAATCTCACTGATAGCCATTGATTATTTAGGATAACGTTCCCCCCCCCACGTTTTATAAGGATGTCACAGCTTTCAGACGGTCTCAACGTAATAGCCTTTCCTCAGTGCTGTGACGCATTTAGGCAGGGTTTTACTTCAGCGCTCCTCCTCTCCATCTCTTGCTCATAGCAGACTAACGGTTGGAGGGGAGTGGTTACGCATTTTCAAACCTAAGCCGTCAAACTGACATCATCTGAGAAGGAACGCCGTTTCCAGACCGGAAGTTCCTTTTCAGATTTTGATTAAAAATTACCGCAACAAACTATTTTTTTCTGTGTATTAACTTGCACAGATTAATTGTTCACCATAAGACCTTTAAGACCATGTGCTAACAAAGTAAATGGGGTCAATTTTGATTTCATGAGGACTTTAAGGGTGAATTTTGCATTTTTGAACTGTTAAAATATGTTCTCCCATCCCAGTTTAATATGCCGACCAGTAAGTAATCCATTCGGTCGACTTCCTGAATAGTAGCCTATAAACATTTGTTTGGTATAAAAGTGTATTTTTGCCTACAATAAAAAAATTATAAAGCTAATTGAAACTTCCATATTTGGTGTCACAGGTGGCATTTTTATTTTAATTAATTAATTTATTTTTGCTATTTTTTTATTTTATTTGTTTTGCTATTTTTTACTCTAAGGGTGGAAACTGTCTTCCATAGTTTGGCGCCACTGGTGGCATAGAAATGATGCAAATAGCATCACGCATGTGTTTAGGAAGTGGTTGTCTGTTTGTTTGTTCATGTGATTTGACTGTAAAGCAACAGTACTAATGATAGCATGTCAGAGACTAATGCAGAGATAGCCTTCAGATGGGAGACCATAATTGTAATGGATGGCGTGGGGAGCAGTATGTGGGCGTCTCACTTAAGATTCATGGGCCTGCTGCGGATGCGGAGGTTTTAGAGAAAAGAAAACAGAGCTAGAGAAAGCGGGTGTCAGTAAGACTTAACCAGAAGGCCTTATAGTCTGAGTGGGATTTGAGATGTACACATCAACATTGCCTGCATAGACAAAACATTCTGCTGTTATAAGTTGGTTTTATTGTCCTATCATTTCAATTAGATTTCAAAAATTCCACAGACAGTTATGTGGTTGGCAGGTGCAAGGCAGATACTTTTTATAATTGTTGAGATGAAAAGAAAACCGGCTGCGTATCCTGTGAAAAAGTGGCTGAGATTGAATTTGTAGATACAAATGACATTGTGACTCCTCTCCTGTTCTCTTCTGTAATTGGATTAGGCTCTAGATAGTGTTTTTGTTTTCTATTGTCAGACACCGGATTACTCAGACATCTTCTTTCATGCCAATAAATAATACATTTTGGCAGCAATAGGGGTGAGCGTTGTTATTTTCCCGTGCAGAATCTATATCTGTCAGACAGGAGCTTTTTTACTCCAAATGTGGATCATTCCTTTTTATTCAGCTTTAGTCTGTAAATCCTTGTGTAAGTGTCAGTTGGTGAAAATAAATAAAATTTCACAGAGCATCCTTCCCAACCCTAGTGACAATAATTTGAAAGTGGATGGAATTTTGTACCAACAGAGACACAACATTTTTAAAACCTGTGTTCCAATACTCACTTCCAAGCACTTCACAAATCCCCAGCAGATGGTTTCATCCATTAGCTTGACACTGAAAACTGTTCATTGTTTTAAAATATAATTTACTCATGTGAATTTTTTGTTCATTGCATATTTAACGGATTCAATTATTTATCCAGTCATACAATTTAATTTAAGTAGTGCTACAATTGTCCCTGACCAAACAGACACAATAAAGTTAAGTGATCAAAGGAATGTAGTGCATTAAAAACTCTTAAAATTTGGGATGCTAAAATTACTATTTCAATTTAGCTGTTTAGTTTGTCAAAATGTTGTAAAAGTCTGTATGCATTAGGCTCATTTCAAACAAAAAGGCTTTGAGGACTTAACGTTCAGCTGCCTTAAACCCTTGCAGGACTATTAGCATGCATATATCACTGTAATGTATGGATGAGGAGACTGCAGTGAACAATTTAAAGTGTGCTGCTGTAATGAATGAATATTTAATATCCGCTAAATGGTTACAAAATTATCTGACAGGCCAGAGTTTGAGTTATGAGATCAGTCCAAGACTGATCATTTTTGTTCTGGTCCTCCAGCGCTAGAACATGTGACTCAAATTGCAATTCAGTTAACCGAGCTAAACTGCCTTGTCCTGAAGAGAGATAAATAGACACAGGGTGCAGTTTATGAGATGGAAACTAATAGAGCCATTATGATAAAACACCATATTCTGTTGTTATTTATTGTGTCTGGAGAATGTTGAATGACTTCCTCGAAATGTGTTTGTCAAGAGGTTTTGTTTCTTTGCACGACACAGGTGAAGGGTTTGGGAAGAGAGATAAATCATAAAAGAAACAATACAAAGGCAGAACATCAAAGTTGTGTCATATCACAGACACATCTACGTTCTCCTTAACCTAACTTTGAAGTCGTATAGCCCAACTTTTGATAATCTCAACAAATATTTTGTTATTTCTAGATGTATGCCTTGTAGATGATGTCTGTAACTTTTGAGTTTACCTGAGCTTTTTTTCATGGATGTTGAATGAAAGGTAATATCCTTGTACAAGATCAACAGTATGCTTTAAAAATCAGAACATATAAGATTTTTGTCCAGACATAATCTTGCTTATGGAATAAGAAGAAACAATGTGATCATAAGACAAGGATTTCAATGGGATGCAAGGGAAGCTGGAATATTTGAGAAAAAAAAAAAAAAAAAAAAAAATGTAGGCAGTGGGTTTTAAATGTATTTTTAAAAATCATTTTTAACACATTTGTCCACTTTGATATTAAACGTTATTAAGAGAAAGAAATAAAAAGTGTACACAACAGACATATAATGAAACAATGACAAGATTAAAGCTTTAAAAATAATACAATTTAATATATAATATAAAAAAATATTAACAGTATTGAAATACACTAATTTATCCCAAAGGTGTTCTATCAGGTTGAGGTCAGGACTCTGAGCAGGCCAGTCAAGTTCCTCCACACCAAACTCGCTCATCCATGTCTTTTTGGACCCTGCTTTGTGCACTGGTGCGCAGTCATGTTGGGACAGGAAGGAGCCATCCCCAAACTGTTCCCACAAAGTTGGGAGCATGAAATTGTCCAAAATGTCTTGGTATGCTGACGCATTAAGAGTTCCTTTCACTGGAACCAAGGGGCCATGCCCAGCCCCTGAAAAACAACCCCACACCATAATTCCCCTTCCACCAAACTGTACACTTGGCACAATGCAGTCAGGCAAGTACCGGCATTGCACTTGGTGATGTAAGGCTTGGATGCAGCTGCTCGGCCATGGAAACCCGTTCAGTGAAGCACTCTACTCACTGTTCTTGAGCTAATCTGAAGGCCACGCAAAGTTTGGCTCTGAGTTGCTGTTGTTCCCAATTGCTTCCACTTTGTTATAATACCACTAACAGTTGACCGTGGAATATTTAGTAGTGAGGAAATTTCATGAATGGACTTATTGCACAGGTGGCAACCTATCACGGTACCACTCTTGAATTCACTGAGCACCTGAGAACGAGCCATTCTTTCACAAATGTTTATAGAAGCGTCTGCATGCCTAGGTGTTTTTGCCAACAACAACAATTTTTTATTTTATTTAATTTTTTAAAATAATTTTACAGTTTATTTATTTATCTAGAGGTTCTTTATACAAGAAAATACATAGTGGCCTTTTCATTGGCATATTGACAATAACTGGCAGAATGGCTCAATGGAAGAAATGTTTTCACCATTTAATTTCTCTCTTGTTTTTTCTTCGCTCCATTTTCTTGACTGCCTGCCGCAGTGGCTACACCATCCAGAAAAGCTCATCACATCTGTGTACTTCAGTAAACAGTGCTTTAAAATAGCTCTACAGGCTTCTCTAGACATTTGATTATGTAACAGTCCCCTGCATTCATGCAGTTTAATTGTACATCAGAACTGCTGAGGCCTAAAGGGATAGCTCACCCCAAAATGGTTGAAGATTGGTTGAAGCTGGAACTATTCCTTTAACTTGAGTCCCAGTGGGGGACTAGCCAACTACGAGTGTGCTGGGCAGTGACAAGCAAAGACACCTCTGTGCAGATCAATGCAGTCACATTGGTTTGGCTAGTCTTGAGGACAGAAAAGTCAGAGAGAGTGAGAGTGCAAGCAAAAAAAAATAATAATAAAAAGAAGAGCACCTGCTGGGCACTTTGGTTTGAGGTTGCCGTTTGTTTTGCATTCGTTTGATATACTGATGATTTCTGCATTATCTGCCTGGAGTCATACAGTTCTGTATTAATTCTTCTGGCTCCATGATGTGGTAGTTTTATTTTCTCTCTCAGAAATCCTTCAAAAGTGTGCTTGAGCTAATAAACCTGGTAGAGTCACAAAAGAACATGAAATGAATTCTAACTTTCTGTACTTTGTGGACAGTTGTGTAATCTTAGTATGATATATTGTTTGATCAGTGCAATTTTTCTGCACTCTATCCCCTCACCGTTAGTTCAGACCACCTCATACACTTGAAAGAAATGGGCTTGGGCTCATTTACTCTCTGTCAGTTAAACCTTCTCAAGACGAGTGGGAAAATCTGTCTCTGTCTATATGAATGTTGTGTCTCACTTAAAGCACACTCGGATAGCTTTACACCGGGTCAATGGGAGAGAATCTGACATTTTATTTTAGATCTTAAAAGCAAAGGCAGATTTCAGAGAATCCCTCCAGTCACTCATGAGCATAGTTGAGAGTGGGCCGGGGAGAAGACAGACAGCGGATGACTGAGTTGAAATGTGGAGGACTACAATGACAGAATCATCTGGAGTGCTGTCAGACATTACTTTTATCTCCTCTGTTTCCACTCCATCTGTCAGTGAATTTATGACACAAGTTCACAATTTCACAAATGTGGAAAAGAAAACATGACACCAAAATGCACTTTCTAAATAAATGTCATTTGTTTTATTGTGAACAATTTCTAAGCATGCTATTCTAATAGTTTGTGCTTGCTGTTATATTCCACAAAGCAGGTTATGTGACATGCCTGGGTATGTTAAGGTTAAAGCCCAATTTATACTTCTGCGTTGAGTGTACGCTGTAGCTACGTTGAAGGCTGTGTGTAGCACGCGGAGCCTACGACGTACCCTGACGTGCACCTCTCCAAAAATTTAACAACGCGTCGATTCTACGCAGACCGCAAGCACTGTGATTGGTCTGCCAGAACCCCTCCCTCAGGGATACACATGCTCCCTCTGCATGTGTTACTGCACGTCAACGCGGACAAGGACGCAGAAGTATAAATGAAAATCGGCGCATAGCCCACGGCGTGGAGTCTACTGGGTGGAGTCTACAGCGCAGGTCCGACGCAGAAGTATAAATCAGCCTTAAGTAAGCGGATAACCTCAACTTTCGGGTCCAAAAACACCAACTCTTTCTCTGTACAGAACCTCCTCCAGAGCAGGTTATGTTCCAGGGTTAGTTTGCTTAAAAGGTATTATGTGTGTTATATAATTAATATAGTTATATTAATATAACCAATGTGTTATATAGTTACAGTTATATAATATGCAATATTATATGAATTCTAAAGCACTATTACAACAAGGTAATGTTTAAATGTTAATTGAAATATATTTATTTTATTGTCAGCTCACAGATGGATCTGCATTCAATTAATTAGCATCAAACAAACAATATAATCCTTATGCTCAGTGAATAAAGATTTATTAAACGAAAAGATTGAAAAAATGATTGCACAACCACCAAATAGGTGGTGATGTGCACTAAGTAGGATATGTAAATCGCCATTAAACAAAAGAAGAATGGCGCGCTTTTTCTTAGCGTCTGTTTCCATGGTGAATCATCGATTCGTCCCTCTGTTGAGAATTTCTTGTGTGTTAACCAGGAACATACTCTGAGTTGTCAAAACTTACTCACGGATGCGTTTTTGGAACCAGCATACCTTGAGTAAGCAAAGTTTGGGTTAATCAATCGAGAGTTCAAGGTATACGTGACGGTAAGTTAACCTTGCTCTCTGGAATACACCCCAGTAATAATACAAATATTTATCTTGAACTCTGTTATGGAAACTATTTATAAACAATTTAATAAAATAAAAAGGAATTTATACCCACATTGGACCAGCAGTTTGAAAAATAGATGGATTGATGATTCCATACCAGCATTTTCCAATAGTATTCAACTGCAGAACCGCAGCACTAGCAGTTTCAGACCAGTGGCCACAGGACCAAAGTGAGGGGTGGAGCTTATAGAGTTAATACAGTTGCGCTACCTATAGATATCGATACTATCCAAATCCATGTAAAAATCGCTTGTATTTAATAAAAGAGAATTTTGTGTATGGGTAGTGCAACTCAATAGAGTGGTGCAGGTATGACGTCACTTTGTAGGCGAACTGGCAGTTAGCATCACAATAGGATTTTTCCATAGGCTTTTGGATTATCGCAAAAAACAAACCCTGTGATCAACAGTTTTACGATACTTACACGTTTTGTCCATCAAGATAATTTTCACAGATGAACACAACTTTTATGAATTTTGAAGCCTAAATGCAGTCGCCAGAAGTAAAAAGCTAAAGGTAGCTACAGTCGCTCAACTTCAGCGTCACCATCACTAAGCTTCCGATGACTCTTTCAGATTTTATCTAAATTCCCAGAATGTTTGAGTTGGACTAGTTTATAAGAGTGGGATAATGCTGTATTTTATGCCATAGAATCAAACGTGAAAGTGTTTTTTTTGAGCTTGTGTTCATCACAGACCTTATTTCAGCCATTTAACCAAAATCCCATTGAGAAAACCCATTGACTTCGGGAAGATGGAACGTCTCGGTTATGTATGTAACCCTTGTACCCTGAAGGAGGGAACGGAGATGCCACGTCGGAGACCGACGAATAGCAATCTCGCTCGCGAGAGCCAATCCACTTCGAGTGTAACTAAACTAGCCAATGGACAATTGCATGCAATGATTGCACCAGCTGCTCATGCACAGGTATAAATGAGGCACAGGTGCTTGCATCAAATCAGTTTTTTTGCCGAGGAGCCGAGTAGGTGAACTGGCACCCCAGCAGGGTACAGAGGATATGGCGACGGGATGTGGCATCTCCGTTCCCTCCTTCAGGGAACAAGGGTTACATACGTAACCGAGACGTTCCCATTCAGTCGGTCACTTCCGACGCCAATAGGAATCCCTACCAAAGCGCCATGGCCTCTGCCCCCTTCCAGTGCCCAGAGAAGTCCTTCACTGCTGTTCCGCATGACACGCTCAGTGACTTATTGGATAACGCTGGGAAAGCATGCCCTCTAGTAGGAGGGAATGCTGTGGAACCCACATCGTACTCTGAAGGAGTTATGTGGGCACGCAGGAGGAACAGTTGCGGCGACACAGTCAGGGAAGTAGTGCAGCTTGATGCGACTCTCCCACGAATGCACTCTCTCACCAGCTGTAAGAATGGCTTTTTAGCCTTTGTGTATGCTCTTACGAACAAAAAGAGAGATGGTATGAATACCACTAGACCCGCTGCTGTGCCGTCACACCAACACAGACTGAAAGATCCACTTCCAAAAAGGCAGGCTCAGTCAGTTCTGCTGCTTTGTAGAGAGTGATTTCACGATGAACCATCCACCACTCGGCTCCGAAGCAAAAATCTGATTTGATGCAAGCACCTGTGCCTCATTTATACCCGCGCTGCGAGGCATGAGCAGCTGGTGCAATCATTTCATGCCAATGTCCATTGGTTCATTTAGTTGCACTCAAAGTAGATTCCTATTCGTCAGTCTCCGACGTGGCGTTGGAAGTGACCAACTGAATAGGAACCAGAAGTGCTAAAATGCTCACTCTCCTCTCAAAGAAAGTAACAAAAATGATACTTTCAGTTATTACTTGCAAAATCAACACTCTAAGCAAACAATAACAATAAACAAATTATTGACATATTAAATTGGCTCATACATACGCTATATACACAACAGGGAAGAAAAGACTATTGTAACTTTCATGCTGACTTTAATTCATAATGTTAAATAAGTTGTAAATGCCAAGATGTTTTTGCCACAGTGAGTGGTCCATTTTCCCCAAGTTAAATCTAGTGGGCATCACCTAATTCATGCATCAAGCTAATTGCTTTGATTGTAATCTAATCAAATCCTGCCTTACTTTTTTCTTTTTTTTTGCCACTGCATATCATTTAAATCATGCCAAGTTCATAAGGTTAAATTGGTTGTAAATGCCATTTCATGATGTTTTTTTGCTTTCTCTGCACAGAGAGACAAAATGCAGTTGCCCAACATATCCAGAAGTCTTTTTAATTAGCAATGTAAAGGCAGTTGGGCAAATTAGTTTAGGTTTGGCAGATACTTTGCTTGTTGTGGAGTGTTATTTACAGACCCGCTTGGCTAAGTAAGCTTACTGCCAGTGCCAAATGAACTAACAGACCGAGGCTGTGGTGTTGAAAGCAATGGGAGTGTGTGTTTTTCGTGTGTCTTTGCGACAAGCATCAAAGAAGAAAAACCAAGGTAATGCCACTGCATAACACTGAGTGGATATAATCACTGGAAAGCAACCAATACTAAAAATATCAAATATCCATCGGAGAGGGTTTAGGCATGGCAAAGAGGCCTGTAAAATGAGAGATAAGTGAGTAGGCAAAGTCTAACCATCACAGCCAAAGGTGCCACATCTGTAGTAATACTCTCCCATCTTATGCTGAAACACTGTGTCCTAAATTGGCAAACTGGTGACCCTCTGTTTCCTAGTGGGCAACTGATGTTGTTGGCAGACCACTGTAAGATCAGAAGCATAGCCTGTCCTGCTGTCTGCTCTGGAACGTGATAGGACTGCACAGACCTGTCAAGAAAGAGATATGTCTGTTTGGATGCCGCGACAATGTCTTGTTAGCAAAGGTTTACTGTGAGCTCTGCCACGGAAAGTGACGCTGTGGGCAGTGTGACGAAGGGCCGACTCGAGGCTTCAAAGCTGTTCTGAGCAGCAGGCGAGCCCTGAACTAAATCCATCCTTTCAAGCCCACGGTGTTGGTTTTCTTTCCAGGTCTTGTCCCCAGATTCTCTTGTGGCGCCGGGTGGGAGGTCTGGCAGGACATAATGTGAAAAACAAACAGCAGCTATCACTGAAACCTGAATTACACAGATAAAGAGAGGTGGGATATGTTAGACTAAGGGCAACATCTTTTAGCATCATTTACTGTGCCCCCTTTTCTTTTTCTCCCTGTACATAAATATATGCAAGTATTGTAGACTGCCTAAAAAAAGTTTCTAGTGAAATGCGACAGGCTTGAGAATCAACCGAGCATTTATTTAAACCATTAAGAATCGTTATAATTAGAAATGCAGATTGTTCTAAAATTATTAACAGGGTTATATGGCATAGCATGTATATGTGTGTGTGTGTGTGTGTGTGTGTGTGTATATATATATATATATATTTTCCTCAGTCATTCACTTTCATCTTAAGCTACTATAATGGTGGGTGAAAATAATCGTGTCTAACACATTTTGTCTCCAAAACAGCAGCATTTTTAGGCAGCATAGTCCCCACATGAAGGGTTTTCCGTTTTAAAAGGATCTTAATTATGTCTCTAAAGAATTAAATGAATTTACAAAAATATATTAATTTCATTATATTAATTAAATTTACAAACAAATTATATAAACATGAATCATTTATATACACAAATATAAAGAACCTTTAACACCCATGGAACCTTTTCAGTAAACAAAAGATTCTTTTATAGTGGTTCTTTAGATTATTAAAATGTTTTTCACACTAAGACATTTTTTTTCTTTTAAACACTACACTATATAACTCTTTTGTTCAATTTGTTAAAAAAAAAAAAAAAAAAAGTTAAATGGGATGGCATTTTTATTACTCCATTGGCGAATAAGGTATTTTTTTGAACAGATAAAAGCTCTCCAACAGAGTTTATTGTATAGCATCATCTATTGTGAAGGGTCATTTCATTATGGGCGTTGTAGCAGTGCGTGGTGGAATATATATTTCAAGGAAGTACCGTTTATTAACGTACGGCAACAGTAATGTCTTCAGCTAATTAGCTTGAGATTCTTTCAATCTGAGATTGAGATTCCTTTCCAAACTGGTTATATCTCTTAATCCTAGTAGCGAATGTTTTATGAGCAATAGGACAACCATATTTATTCGCACAGTCACATGGAGCTGAAGCACAACCAAAACAAAATTATTCCGTAAATTGCATGCATTCACTGACAGGTGAACAGTTCTTCTATGACACCCTTTTGAACCTTACATTTTTAATAGTGTTGTTCAGATCAGATTCTTGACTGTGGCGATCATAAAAACATCACTTCCTTTACCCACAAAACTCCATGTGGCAAAACATAGAATATTTCTCACCAAAACATGTTTATGTTTTTGAGTCAGATTTCATATACACTCAAGTGACGGTGATCTCTGCTGTTTGACACTAAAATACAAGAGAGAAAAAATCAAGCTAAATCCCACAATGTGTATGTGTGTGTATGTATGTATGTATATATATATAATATTTCATTATTGGAAAAGTATTTATGGCTCATACATTTTCTCAGTTTTATGGCAAAAAGGTTTTTTTTGGACCCTGTACCTGATTTGAGCATTTTAAAGTTTTTTTTTTGCGACATTTATTCATCATTTCGTGAAAAGAAGGTATTTTCTTTATTTAAGGTATTTATTTTACTAATACAATATCTGTTGCAGACATACACATACACATTAGATATGAGGTTCCACAGGCTTTAGATCTTCTCAATAAATCAAAAGAAGATTCATAACGGCGATTTTCTGACTCTGTGGTTGGTCCTTTCACAGCCTTTTTAGGAAAAAGGACCTAGGCTAGCAGTCTGTTAAGAACAACACAAATTAGTCATCCGTGTGTGTGTGTGTGTGTGTGTGTGTGTGTGTGTGTGTGTGTGTGTGTGTGTAAGAGAGAGTGGACCTTAGTAAAAGTTAGTTTTATATTTTAACTCCCACCAGACACATTGTTCTGCCTAGTGAAGAAAAAAGTACCATTTCAGGTGAATAAATGCATTGTTGGCTCTCTTTGTTCTGTTCAGCCTGTTTTAAGATATGTTATTAATGTTTTTCTTCCAAAAGGCTTAGTACCAGCAGAAACTCTGCACTGGCTAGTAAGCTTAAAAACACCAAGCAATTATCTTACAGACAACAGGCATGTTTCACAAAAACACTCTTCCAAGTTATAAATCACAATCCTTTCCATCAAATCGCTTCAATCCCAAGTTGATAAACATACAGGGAGTAATAAAGATTACACTCTGACAGACCCATTTTCGATTACTCTGCATTTGATGGCGTGAATTGAAGTGTTTTTGTTACTCGTCTGGAATTTCAAACATTGCGCTAGGGACCTCTGCAGTTTTTTTCTTCATTTGGCGTTCACCCTGCCTACGGCTAGAGATGCTGTGGACTCTGAGATTGGAGTAACTATTTGATTGACAGCTCAATGAGCTCTCTGTCACCTCCTGCTCCTCCTAGCCAAGTGTTATTGATTCAGCTGGAATTGATTATGGCTTCAGATGGCTTTTCAATGGACTGTGGCCTAAGTAAGACAGTAAGATTGGGAGGTGGTGTGGAATGAAAGTGCTGCTAGACGAAGCAGATATGGGAGACAGATAAAAGGACGGAGAGGAGAAGATAGGATTAGGTCAGAAACTGAGAGTAACAGGTTGTTCGTGGATAATCACATGGTAGCACACACCAGTGGTAGCTTAGAGATTCTGCCCTGAGATCAAAGAATTTGCACACAGAATCTGACACGGAATCAAATGAATCCCCTGACACAGCAACCTTTGTTGTCGGCGAAATCGGTTTGCTAAATGACCTCATGAAGGCCTAGGAAAAAAACACGGTTTAAATTCCCTCAGCAGTCAGAAAGACAAGGCCAGGTTATGCTGCAATTACAGTCATTCATTCCGTGGCTCTCGTTGTATATTTAACCTGGTGTCTGGTCATCGAGAAGTGAATGCTGTGCGGCTGGTCCAGCTGATTAGTGTGTTGATGTGGCACTGGCTGTTTATTGGCCTCAGCCTGTCAGTTAGACCGTATTTACATTACATGACTCAAGTGACCCAATTCAGATTTTTTCCTTCCTTGTGGCACAGACCAGATATGACCCACGAACACAGGCAAAAAGCACATGGTTTCAAGAATCATTCATACACCGATCAGGCATAACATTATGACCTTCACACAAGTGAAGTGAATAACACTGATTATTTCTTCATCGGCACCTGTTAGTGGGTGGGATATACAGTATTAGGCAGCAAGTGAACATTTGATGGGTTGATGGGTTAGAAGCAGAAAAAATGGGCAAACATAAGGATTTAAGCAAGTTTGACAAGGGCCAAATTGTGATGGTTAGACCACTGGGTCAGAGCATCTCCAAAACTGCAGCTCTTGTGGGGTGTTACCAGTCTGCAGTGGTCAGAATCTATCAAAAGTGGTCCAAGGAAGGAACAGTGGTGAACCGGTGACAGCGTCATAGGCGGCCATGGCTCATTGATGCATGTGGGGAGCAAAGGCTGGACCGTGTGGTCCGATCAAACAGACAAGCTACTGTAGCTCATATTGCTCAAGAATTTAATGCTGGTTCTGATAGAAAGGTGTCAGAATACACAGTGCATCACAGTTTGTTGCACCACGGAGCAATGGAAGAAGGTGGCCTGGTCTGATGAATCACGTTTTTCATCACGTGGATGGCCAGGTGCGTCACTTACCTGGGGAACACATGGCACCAGGATGCACTATGGGAAGAAGGCAAGCCGGTTGCGGCAGTGTGATGCTTTGGGCAATGTTCTGCTGGGAAACCTTGTGTCCTGCCATCCATGTGGATATTACTTTGACACATACCACCTACCTAAGCATTGTTGCAGACCATGTACACCCTTTCATGGAAACGGTATTCCCTGGTGGCTGTGGCCTCTTTCAGCAGGATAATGTGCCCTACCACAAAGCAAAAATGGTTCAGGAATGGTTTGAGGAGCAGAACAAGAAGTTGGCCTGCAAATTCCCCAGATCTCAATCCAGTCGAGGATCTGTGGGGATGTACTGAACAAACAAGTCCGATCCATGGAGGCCTCACCTCACAACTTACAGGACTTAAAGGATCTGCTGCTAGCATCTCGATGCCAGATACCACAGCACACCTTCAGGGGTCTAGTGGAGTCCATGCCTCGATGGGTCAGGGCTGTTTTGGCAGCAAAAGGGGGACCAACACAATATTATGAAGGTGGTTATAATGTTATGCCTGAGGGGTGTATGTGGAAATAAATCGGATATGAATCGGATACGTTTATTTGCATCTGCCATGTTATCACTGTAAAGCTGCTTTGAAACAATCTGTATTGTATAAAGCGCTATATAAATAACGGTGACTTGAATTGAAGGTAACCATGTAAGCGGTTCAGTGTCGCAATGGAGGACAAAGGCTCGAACCAATGTTTTGCTAACCTTTAAAGATTGTGCATAAAGCAAAAGATTTGATTGTCATCTGTCTGTGTCCATTGCAAATTGCATTGTTTTTACTTCCTTTTTGACCTAAGCTTTTCCACCTAGGGTTGTTTCTTTGTATAGTGGGTGTATAGTGTAAATGCAGATATTGGATATGGGTCACTTTTAAAAGAAGAATATACTGTAGTCAACAAATTGAAATTTGGCATCAAGACCTGCAGTGTAAATGCGGCCTTAGTGATCTGCTGTGTCCAGATAAATGCCCCCTCATGAGGCACAGTATTTATGGCCTGCAGTAGAAACAGCTTATAAGAGCCTGTGTATTTCTGTTTATTGCAACTATCGATCGGTTGATTTGCTTTTTAGTGTGCAGGCTATCAAACATAAGAGTGTGTGTATTTTCTGGGCTTTTCTTGAATATTAAAGGGATCAAACATTTTCTCACGGCCTCATGTCGTTTCCTGGTTTGTCATGTGATTCCCATGCCCTCATGTGTTGTGTTCTCACAGGTGTCCCTTGTCATTAGTCCTTGTGTATTTAAGGCCTCATGTTTGCCATGTGTCTTTGTCAGGTATTGTTTGTGTAACCTGCTGGTTGGTGAGTTCTCTGCCAAGTCTGTTTTCAAGTCAAGCTTTGTCTTTTTGGTATCTGTTCACTTTGTAAATAAACTGCACTTGGGTTCATCATTTCAACTTGCCTCCAGTGACCTTCTCGTTACATACTCCAGTCCTCGAGTGTCACATGATCCTTCAGAAATCATTCTAACATGATGATTTGCTGCAAAAGAAACATTTATTATTATCAGTGTTGAGAGCAGTTGTGCTGCTTAATGTTTTTTGTAGAAACCATGATACTTTTTCAGGATTCTTTGAATAATGAGTTCAAAAGAACAGCATTTATTTGAAATAGTCTTTGCTTGTAACAAAGTAAAAGTCTTTCCTGTCACGTTTGATCAATTAAAGGAAGTAAATTAATTCTAAGGAGTTAGGCCAGCAGAACACTACGTATCACAGTGCTGTTCTATATTCAATTTCTGTTCAATAAATTCAGTAAAACCTTCTGTGGGGTGAAAGGTTTAAAAAGTTTAGGGAAAGTAAGATTTACTTTTTTTCAGCAAGGATGCATTAAAATCACATTTGAATTACAATTCTGAATCATGTTGACTAGCTTAATTCAAGCTCATGGCCCCCGTTTTTGTAGAATTTCTCATTGCTGATCGCAATAATATAGTCAGTGTGAAGCAGAATAGTGAATTTCTTCCTCACCTTTGTTAATTCTTTCCTCTGCTGCTGCATGGCGGGCTAATCCTTCTTCTTGTGAAGTGCATGAAACACCCCCCCTTACTAGACCTACCTTTCAGAAGGTCAAATGAGAAACATCCTCTAGATTCTGATGTAGGACGTCTGACTGCCCTCACAGGCTCTTTGCACATCCTGTCTGACAGCCGGTGGTATTGTTAAGCTCTCCCACCGTGTGACATTAAACCCTCTCACACGTATCATCTTAAACTAGTCTTTGGCTCTGTCAGGGTGAAGATGATAATGCTCTTACTGTTTAATGTCAGAATCTGCTCCCCTCTGACACCTTACTGAGCTCAATGCTGCTCTCGTTCAGGCTGCATGGCAGTTATGGGATATGGCAGTTCATCAGATTACGTTTAGTCTCTATCCCCTTACAAGGTCTGCGTGACCTTCTTGCGTCTGTGCTGATGGACCTGTTAGAATCATTAGTTTAGTGAGTGACGTCGGCGTGGCCTCTCTTCTCTGGGTGCAGCGGGGTCATCAGGGTGCCTTGTATATTTTGACCTTCTGTCATGTTCAAAGTGTGCCTTGTTGACACCCTGACAAAATGCTAAGCTAAGTAAAAAGTGGGGAGAGCGGCAGACGTTTGACCTGATCTCTGCCAAAGCACTGGTGATTATTTCTCCAAAATGAGTTTTCTCGTATGTGTCATTACGTCAAGGCTCGTTTGTCCTTGGTGACAAGGTCAGACGAGACAGGAACATCTCAGCAAATAAAAAAAAACTCACAGTCCCAACACATGACGATATCGCTCACTTATTCAAAGTCTTTCTGTGAGGCGTATTTTTGAAAGTAAATTTGTTTGTCGATGCTGTATATTCCTCTGCGAGTTCCTTCAAGTGATTCAGAGTTAACTTTACAGGTCAGCATCATCTATTGTAATCATCATGGCTGCTCGAGTCTCGTAATAAAAGAGATGCTGAAAGAAACCTGAATTCCCCTGTCATATCAGTATAATGGGAGTCATTATGCACGCCTTTATCACTTATGATGCAAATTAGGCTATTGTGTAATAAATGTTGTGACAGCATTAGGAGAACTTCAAATATTAAAGTTATAAAATTCTTAATGAGATTTTGCAGTGGAGCTCCCTTAAACAAGTTGAAAGCAGCTGTAACATGAGCTCTGGATTCATAAAGAATTTGTCTCTTTTGTATGCTGCTAGAAATCAAAGAACAATATCAGACAAGTCTAGAAGTGCATCACAGTAGTATGTACAAAGTGGGATCAGAAATGCCTCTAAAAACGTAAAAATGCCCCAGAAATTGTGGCATGCTGGCAGCGAAAAACTGTAATGAATTCCTCTATTTTTTATTCATAACATTTTACATGGGCATTAATATTCAGTTCCGTGCCTGGTTATATATACTGTAAGTTAAAATTTTAATAGGCTGTATATCTAAGTTAAAATTGATTTAATTTATGGGTAAGAGTTAATCATTCCCAATGAGAATTTATTTATTTGACATGAGGATGACAATTTTTTTAGGGTTAGAAAGAAAATTGCCATCATAAATATAAAAATGCCCCTTGAAATCAAATCCAGTGGGCAAATATTTCTCTGCAAGTGAAACATTGATTTCTGACTCAAAAAAACAAAGAAACAAAAAAGAAAAAAAGAAAAAAAACAACGGTAGCAGAAAAGTTCACTCCCTTTTAAAGTCTTAAACTTTTTTTGGCAGAGAGAAAATCTTTCTAGAAATATTACAAATATAAAATCCTAAAAAAAAAATGTATTGCCTCAGTACATGTTGTACAAAACTGGAAGTTAGACCAAAGGCCTTTGTCAGCAGTTTGTGGTGCCGTATTTGTACACAGCTTTTTTAATTTTTTTATTATTGTTTTCGTTCTACTGGAAACTGAGTGTGTTTTTAGTATTATAGAATTGCATGTAGCACAATTTCATTACTTATAGTCCTTAGAAGGACGCTGACATCAAAGGACATACCTTCGAAGACAATGGTCGGAACAAGCGTTGTTAAATGGGATGGTCTAGCCTAGGATTGTTCTTGTCACCTAGTAACTGTGACAGCTGCTGTTGGCTTTCCTGTCGCTCAAACAATAAGAGCGTGGCGCTAGCAACGCCAAGGTCATGGGTTCGATTCCCAGAGAAAGCAAGAACTGATAAAAATGTAAAAACGTGTACCTTGAATGCAATGTAAGTCGCTTTGGATAAAAACATCTGCCAAATGCATAAATGTAAATGATGACAGACAGTAACTTTTGTACTGGACTTTTTTGGAAGTTATATGTCTGTCTTATTTGTTATATTAACTGTCTGAAAACAAAACAGGTTTTACAAACTAGCTAAATATGTTCTCCATGGCCCATTTCTGTATATAGTAGAGTATAAACTATGTATATTGGCATCTTCGTAAGATATGTATTTTTTTATTTTGACATTAGTATCATTAGATATTTGACTGTTGAAACCCAATACTTGCGTTATTAACGTTCCCAGAATGTTATTCTGACATTCTCAGAACATTATTCTAACTCAGATTTTATTACCATGTTATACTTATTATTCTTACGTTCCACTAACGTTCCCAGAACATTATTCCCACATTATTCTAACATTCCTCGAACATTATTCTAATGTTATTCTTACATTCTCATAACGTTATTCTAACATAGTTTTCCACGACAGACTTTAAAAAAATATATACATGAACGTTGTCAAATCTATAAAATGTGCGTGCACACAGATTTGATCTTAGAATGTGCGTATGCTTTTTTTATTTTTACAATGTATTAAATCAATTATAAAATGTATGCAAGCAGAAGGTGAGAAGGACCCTCCTATATGTGTGTGTGTGTGAATTATACTGCATTCATGTGGAGATCGTAGCTTATTCTTTGGCTCCTCAAGCAGATCAAACGGCCTCACAGACCACTTTTCTAATTGAACTGGAGCAGCTGTGAGGGACGTATCGAGCAGTGAATGCATCATGGGATCTCTGGGCAGAGCACTCGCCTGTCCTCGAACGTCAACTTTCTTCTCGTGATCTGTCTCTAGTCGTGAATAAAAGGCAGCACTCTTCAGCCTCCCTGCATTCTTCAGGGGGTTGTTATGTGTGCAAAAGTAAATGGAAGTCTGTTTGATCTGACAAGGCTGATTTTAATTGACTGGGTTTAGGCTAAGGAGGGCAGATGGAGGAGAAGGACACAGTGAGGCACTGGAGAGCTGAGCTGTTTTAATAATTGTCCCTTCTTTCACCTTCTCAACCATGCTTTGAATGGTGCATCCACAGCCAGGTGAATGCAATTTATGCTGTGAGCAACACCGGAACACATCAAAGCAATAGAAACTTTGTTGCTTTGGTTGCGAGTTTAGATCAATTTCTCCGAAATGTATGAGCCCTCGGTAAATGATCACATTTTTCCGTGGTTCATTTTTCTATATAATAAGATGTTTTATGCGTTTTGATAAATTCTTAAAATTGAGTTCATTCAGCAGAGTTCATTCAGCAGAGGTCCTGCGCATTGTGTTTGGTGGTGTGGTCATAAACTTGCACATTAATATTTAATTATGTTGGCTGAATTGGATGACATTGTAGGCCAGCCGAGAAGTTAGAATCCGCCTGGTTCCTTCGACAAAAAAAGACACATTTTTTTTGTAGAAAATAATGTCTGTGACTAACAAAAGCTTATGATTCGTACACGTTTTGTTCATCTTCACAATCTTCACAAATTAACACAACTTGTCTGCAGAATACAATCTGCAGAAGTCAAAAGCTATAAACCAACTAGCCCACGGTTCAACTAAACTTCCGACAATTCTTTCAGTCTTTATTTATAAACATTTTCCCTGAAAGTTAGTTCTAATAGTTTTCAAGAGCATGATTATAAATACAACGAGGCTGTGAAAGCGGAGTAGTGAGTAGATGAGTTTACCTGTTCGGATGATGACGTTTAATGTCCCAGACACTTTTACAAGACAAGTAAAAGCTTTAAAAAACAATCACGAGAGGGTATTACTGATGTATTTTATATCATAGAATAAAATGTGAAAATATCTTGAGCTTGTATTCACCACAGACCTTATTTCAAGAATTAAACCAAAAACCCATTAAAAAAAAAAACATTGACTTCAGGACGGTGGACAGCGGAAGTGCTAAAATGTGAACTTATTTGCTGATTTTGGCTGTAGACTGTAAAAAAAGATGGACAACGCGCCTTCACTCTCTTCCATAGAAGTGAAGCCGCCAGTGTCCCGCCCACACTCCCACCTAACCAACAACTTTTTGTGAAATAAACAGTTATGGAAATGTAGAGATTAAAGTTAAAGCTCCAATCTCCTCCCGAAGTTCCTGAAAAATGACCGTTAGTGCCTCAGTGACTACATCGCTCAGAGAAGCTGTCAATCTCAGCTGTCAATCATAATGTCACACCCCCGTTTTTAAAGCATCAAATAACTAACTAAAAACAAACTTATTTAAAGAACGAACACTTGAACTAACATCAGCGTGATAAAAACAGCCTAAAATGACAGAAACCATGTTTGGAAAAAAATTATTTGAAGTGTAATTTGATTGTTTAGTTTGTCTGTGTCCCATTACATTTCATTGAGAGGGCGCGGTTTATGAGCTATTGCAGCTATTGCTATTGCAGATGCTTTGGCTTCACTTTTCAGGACTCATGTGGCACACTTGGTTTTGGCCTACAAAACGGCATCCTTGCAGCAAATAGTTTTTTGATAATTTATATGGGTTGAAATTTTGTTTACATCTCGGTTTAGTGTTATCTATGTTGTTTTGGTTTTTATTTTTATTTAAGTTCACCATCAGGATTAGGCTTTCATTCTTTCAATTTTTCTTACACTTAACTTTTATGTATCATGCTAGAATACATATTCTAACTTTACTAATATATGAGAGAAGGGTTTTTTTGGATCCTGCTGAAAGGGGTTAGAGTACAGAACTGGCTCAGATTTGATTAGAAATATCTTGTGTTCTGAAGATGAACGGAGGTCTTACTGGTTTGGAACGACATGAGGTTGAGTAATTAATGAAAGAATTTTCATTTTTGGGTGAACTAACCCTTTAAGTGAATATATTAAACAAATCTACTTGATGAAGCTACAATTCAGATTAAACTAAACTGAGTATGTTTATTTAATAATATATTTCTGAAGTGTAGAATATAGTTACTGCTGCCGTACACTTTCTTCCTTTGCTTTATACTTTTGAGCAACAGCTATATTTCCTCTTTGATAACATAATACTATAGTTTTGAATGATAGTGTCTGCATTTAATATTAGAAAGCACAACATGCTAGTTTCAATTACTGCATGAACTACCATGATCTCAGTAGACACAGAATTTGAAATTGCTACTCTGTTAGGTCTCCTCTCTCTCTCTCTCTCTCTCTCTCTCTCTCTCTCTCTCTCTCTCTCTCTCTCTCTCTCTCTCTCTCTCTCTCTCTCTCTCTCTCTATGCATTACATACAAAACAAAACAATGCTGAGAAATGTCCTTGGAGGAACAGAGCTCCTATTCCGTATGAGCTGTCAAAGCAAAAAGTCTCTTCACCAATAGTTTTTCCACCTGTATTTGGGCTGTGTGTGTGAAGAACACTGCTGTGTGCTCCCCAGTGATCGAGTGCCACTCACAGGTCTGTGTTCCTCAGTGCTGTCAGCACCATGGGCTGTGATGTGGGGCTCTGTGTCCCCCGGGCAGACCGTCAGAGTGAGATGCCTCCAGATTTTTTTTTTTTTTTTTACATGTCTATTGGAGCTTTCTTTTCACCCCATTTCACCAAATGGGCGTAGCTAGTGCTCAAGTGCTTTTATTCCCAGATTAAAATTAAGGCGTTCCAGACATACCTTATATCTGTCAAACTTCCCTGTTCTCGAGTTCCTTATGTTTTTCCATTCCATATGAAGTGAAAATCACAAATAAAAAATCTTTTTAACATTTCTCCTAGACAGTAAACAGATTAAATTGAAAGCACTTTTCTCCTGAGACAGAAGAATACCTGTTTCAGAAGATTTCCTTAAACAGCTTATATTTGCCAAGACTGTCTGAGAATTCAATATTATGAACAAATATTTTTCATTAAAAACAAACCAAGACCAAAACATCTGAGCAAATTTGAGGAGATTCTTGTTGTCTTATTTGTATCTGGGTATTATCAAAATATGATGATAAACCTCTTGAATTTTCACCCGTAAAAAATAATTTAAATAGTCAAGTTTATTAAATAATACTAAATGGTTTCAATCTACATCGTTATGCATATATTTTCTAAATATCTGGATTTGTCATTTGTCAAGTGCCTGAAAAACGTTTGTCCCCATCTGGCATTTACAGTATGTATGTGTGTATTTATGTATTTTATTTATTTTAAATATTTCCTGAGGTTAAGCAACAACTGTGCAGAGCAAATTTTAAAAAAAAGTAATTAATCATTAAAACAATAAAAAAATAAAAAAAACTTGTAAGTATTTCTAAGGTCAAAGTTCAGTGTAAAGGCCCAGGTATACTTCACTGAATCCGAAATTGTGTACTTCCCTATAGGCGAAAAACAGTTTGTGACAAAAGAATTGTGTCCGAATTCACAGTATTCATAAAAGAGTAGGCAAAAAGTACCTGGATGCCCTACTACTTCTGGCGAGATTCTGAAGTGTGCATATGATGGACACTTTACTATCCCACGAGACCTGTGAAGCAACATGACTGATGCTGGTAGGTCATGTGATAATGCCAACATGGCGAATGTAGTATATCCAGATTACATTCATACTATATACAACATACTTTTTTAGCGGTCAAATAATTACTTATTCAAAATAAGTACCTACTTGAGAGTATGCGATTTTGGACACTATTTTCTGCGTTACGCTCCATCTCGAAAAGTATGGCAAGCCCAAAGGTTCTTTGGCAATGAGTGCATAAGATGCGTTCTAATGAACTTTGTTTTCAAGCACTCAAGTCACGCACATTTGCTGTTGTATGTGCACCGTTGAAGCGGTCACAAAAATTGGACTGCATTTGGACGGATTGTGCAGACGTCCACAGACCCTCCTGATGACGAAAATTGTGTCACACAGACTGTGACAGACAGTGTGCGAAGTATATACTTTGGGATTTTCATACTGATTTTCACACCATATTGAAAAAATTCTAAATTTATATTTTAATAAATTTTCTTTTCACATGTTTAATTTGTGAAATTGGTGCTACTTTGATTAATGTTCATGTGAAAGATTGAACAAAATTGACACCATTTAAAAAAATATTTTTATTAGAATTCGTCATTGGAAATAAATTCTTTCCTCTGATCAATTAAATGTTACCATTTTTAGTCTGATGTTCAATGATTACGTAAACGCATTCCATTAGAGTAAAGTGGGTGAAATGTACCGTGTTCTGGGGTCAGAGTGAAGCTATGTGATTAATGATAGTGTTGTTGTATTGTGTCTTGTGGTGCCATGTGGGTGGTTTGCCTTTTCAAGCTGAGCAGTTTTGATGCTATAATTCTGTCCTGCTGGTTTGTGTGTTACTGTGTTTGTGTACATCTGGTTGCTTTATGATAACGTCTGAAAATGGACAGCTGAGACTATAGATATTTCCCTCTCCACACCATGTTGTCCATGTGTCATGAACCTGTGAGAAATAACAAATGTGTCTGTAAACACATCTATCGACTTTCACAAAGAGCTCTTGATGGTTCACATGCACTTAGCTGGTATTATTGTGTAGGGTAAACGCACCTATTAAGCTCAAGTACCCATTAAGCACACTACTATATTTGAGCTCAGATTATAAAAAGAAAAAAATTATTTATCATCCTACTTGATGTATTAACCAATTGTTGTGTTTGTTACTATATACCTCCTGTAATTTTAAGCGTATAAGTAGTAACGGTCAAGATAACTTGTAGTACCCGGATAAGCGGTGTGTTATTCACTTTGGCGGTTGTTATATAGAAATTACATACTGCTGGAATGCGCGATTGACCAATCAGAATCAAGTATTCCACAGAGCCGTGTAATAATCTGATATAACATCATAGGAATAAAACTGTCCATTAAAGTAACACAAACTAAGTCTATTTTAAAATGTAACCTTGTATTTAGATTTCAAATTGTTCTTTGACACAGAATCACAGCATTATTTTGTGTTCCTATATGCACTCCACCTGCTCTCACCATAAACCGAGAAGCTATATATAGGGTAAACGTACCTATTAAGCTCACCAAAATGTACATTGAGACATTTTAGTGCACAGGGTATTGGTTTGAGTACAAGAAGTTATGATAAAATAAAATATTAACCTCTCATACGATATTATTAAAATTTTATTTTAAATGACAAACGTGTTTAAATTAAGATGTACATGGCAAAGTCTGGCTGTGCTTAATGGGTTCATGTTTGTACCCGTTAAGCACACCCCTGTTCCCATTAAGCTCAGAGTTGGATGGAAAAAATTGGGAAAATTCTTGTTTATTTTAAACAATGTTTTTAAAGAATAATTTTATAAAGATTAACTTGAAGTGACAACCATCAGTTAATATTTAAAGTCTGTTTATGAAGTATTTACACAGACGTTCAGTGTGGATGAGCTTAAAGGGAGCACACTGAGCTTTATTGGAACAGCAAACCTTTTTAATTAATAAATATTAAATTTATACATTTAAAAGGCCAATTTTGCTAAATAATCTAGGTCATGTATTAAGTTCATACATATTTTAATATGAACAGCTATTATTGTAAACATCTATGAAATTATACTTTTTTTTATTGATGTCACACTGAAGCTGTGATTTTCATAGTAGTGCACCCTTTAAGCTCACTGTACAATAATATGAAATCTTAAAAAATTACAGCAGTGTAAAACCACAGAACATCAATAAACTGTATGTAACGTAATGAAGGATCAGGGAAGAAGGAGGCGGGAACCGGCGAACATTTAAAAACTTTAATCAAAAACAAACAAACAAAATATAATGCCGGCGGCAGCCCCTCACGGACGACTGCCGCCTAAAAACAAAACCAAAACACAATAACGGCGGCAGCCCCTCACGGCCGACTGCCGCCTACATACAAAACACAACATAAAGTCCAGGCCTGGTCCTCGCTCGTCTTACACTGTCGTCGCTCCTCCTTTTATGCTCCCGTCACTCCTCCATGAGACGAGATCGGTGTGGCGCACAGCTGACGCTCATTATCATTCGCCACCGGCCCGCTCTCACGGTCCCTCGCCTCGCCACATACCTCCAACGCCCTTCGCAGGCCGGGGGGCACTCCCGAGACCAATCATCAATCAATGGAAATCAATGGATTTCTTAGCGCAGCGGTGCCATTGCCATGTTCTGTGTGAAAGGCCCATTACAGTCGTCAGATGTAGTGTAAACATCTTGAATTGCGAGAAGACACTTTCAACACTTTTTCCACAGAAGGCAATCGGCTGGAACTTTACTTTATAAAGTTTTAAATATGGATTTTTTTCTTACACAAACGCATCGATTCGCTTCAGAAGCCCCCAGAGCCGTGTGGAGCACGTTATTTGACGGACAGCTGCGTTTTTTTTATGGACTTACAAACTCGATTCCAAAAAATTTGGGACACTGTACAAATTGTGAATAAAAAAGGAATGCAATAATTTACAAATATCATAAACTTATTTTATTCACAATAGAATATAGATAACATATCAAATGTTGAAAGTGAGACATTTTGAAATGTCATGCCAAATATTGGCTCATTTTGGATTTCATGAGAGCTACACATTCCAAAAAAGTTGGGACAGGTAGCAATAAGAGGCCGGAAAAGTTAAATGTACATATAAGGAACAGCTGGAGGATGTCTGGGGACTGAGGAGACAGGTTGCTCAAGTTTAGGAATAGGAATGTTGTCCCATTCTTGTCTAATACAGGCTTCTAGTTGCTCAACTGTCTTAGGTCTTCTTTGTCTCATCTTCCTCTTTATGATGCGCCAAATGTTTTCTATGGTGAAAGATCTGGACTGCAGGCTGGCCATTTCATTACCTGGATCCTTCTTCTACACAGCCATGATGTTGTAATTGATGCAGTATGTGGTCTGGCATTGTCATGTTGGCACATTGGCAAGGTCATCCCTGAAAGAGACAACGTCTGGATGGGAGCATATGTTGTTCTAGAACTTGGATATACCTTTCAGCATTGATGGTGCCTTTCCAGATGTGTAAGCTGCCCATGCCACACACACTCATGCAACCCCATCCCATCAGAGATGCAGGCTTCTGAACTGAGCGCTGATAACAACTTGGGTTGTCCTTGTCCTCTTTAGTCAGGATGACATGGCGTCCCGGTTTTCCAAAAAGAACTTCAAATTTCGATTCGTCTGACCACAGAACAGTTTTCCACTTTGCCACAGTCCATTTTAAATGAGCCTTGAGCCAGAGAAAACGCCTGCGCTTCTGGATCATGTTTAGATATGGCTTCTTTTTTGACCTATAGAGTTTTAGCCGGCAACGGCGAATGGCACGGTGGATTGTGTTCATGACAATGTTTTCTGGAAGTATTCCTGAGCCCATGTTGTGATTTCCATTACAGTAGCATTCCTGTATGTGATGCAGTGCCGTCTAAGAGGCCGAAGATCACGGGCATCCAGTATGGTTTTCGGCCTTGACCCTTACGCAGAGATTGTTCCAGATTCTCTGAATCTTTGGATGATATTATGCACTGTAGATGATGATAACTTCAAACTCTTTGTAATTTTCTCTGAGAAACTCCTTTCTGATATTGCTCCACTCTTTTGGCTGCAGCATTGGGGAATTGGTGATCCTCTGCCCATCTTGACTTCTGAGAGACACTGCCACTCTGAGAGGCTCTTTTTATACCCAATCATGTTGCCAATTGACCTAATAAGTTGCAAATTGGTCCTCCAGCTGTTCCTTATATGTACATTTAACTTTTCCGGCCTCTTATTGCTACCTGTCCCAACTTTTTTGGAATGTGTAGCTCTCATGAAATCCAAAATGAGCCAATATTTGGCATGACATTTCAAAATGTCTCACTTTCAACATTTGATATGTTATCTATATTCTATTGTGAATAAAATATAAGTTTATGAGATTTATAAATTATTGCATTCCTTTTTTATTCACAATTTGTACAGTGTTCCAACTTTTTTGGAATAGGGTTTGTAAAAAACACAGCTACAACTACTGCAATTATAATGCTTGGATTAGCCAGAACTTTAAATATAACTCCAATTGTATTCGTCTGAAAGAAGAATGTCATATACACCTAGGATGACTTGAGGGTGAGTAAATCATGGGCTAATTTTCATTTTTGGGTGAACTATCCCTTTCAGCATTAATTTCAACATATATTGTAAAAAAACAAATCTTTTCAGCAATAGATAAAGGCTTAAAGCAGTTTGGAATAAGGAAATATTTACATTATGAGTAAGCTGTTTTGTAATGCCTGATCAAAAGTCTATTATTAAAGGCCTTTTGATTTTCAGCCAACCAGAAGGTTTATGGAAACGAGAATGCACAAATAAGAAATGAGAAGCACCCAGGGTATGCAAACTTATCAGTTAGTCTATTAAATATTAAAGTATGTTAGCTTAACATGCTAATTGGTTAGCTTACTAATCACAAACTAACTGAAATACTTTTTAAAATGATTTATTGGTCATTTGCAACTTTGGTTACATAATGTGATGTGAAATTTAAAAGACAAGGATTTTTAATCAGGCACTAATAATACCTAAAAAGTGATTTCAGCCAATGGAATCATTTAGAGGTAAACTTAAAGCCATCATGAAGAAGGAAGCCATTAAGTGAATTACCTTAAAAGCCTGGAGTTAACAGTATACTTTTAGCTGTTTGTCAACAAAAAGTCTCCAGTGTGTCATTAAAAGTATATATATACAAAAAATAAATAAAAGGAAGTTAGGCCAAGTAAATACATGAGGAGATAATCAAAGTTTTCAGGGCAAGGTTTAGCGAAGGGTCAATTGATTGTGTTTTCCACTGAAAATATAAAAACCAACAACAATGGCTTACTGGATCATTTTACTGCACCGGAAGAAATTGATTATACGATAATCTAGACCAATGCGTGCTACCAGAATTGAAGAACTGCATTTTATTAACTGTTATTTTCTAAAAATGTGAATATACAAAGTTCTCCATGAATCTTGTTAACCAAATTCTGTTATTTGTGGCGTTTTTATGTGATTTCTTTGCAGTTATGTTGATTTAATTTGTGGTAATATATATAACAAGAGGTCAGTTTGGACAGTCTTCAAGAGGACTTGAAAGCTCAAATATCATTAGCATGCATTTGTGACAGTTATGTTGTATAGCGCATATTATATCCCTTCTCACTGGAAGATTTTACACATCGTTTCCCTCTTGCAGCGTCTCTCAGTATAGGCTCATTCACAAAGTGGAACAAAATGGTCCAAATGACACGTTCCGTCATGGGTTTCATGGCTGTTTTAGAAATAGATCTGTGCTCTGTTCAATCACAGATAAACAATTGGAGAGAAAGGTGCATTCCCGTATTGTGCAAATGGGTCTGTCTCTCTTTTGTATTATTCTGCTCGTCTCATGACATGTTGTAATTTTGTGTATTGAGGACATTTATTTCGTGTGAGTGCCTGGTTCTCTGCAGGCAATAAAGACTCACAACTCCAATATAAATTATAATAAGCTGCTTTTTTTCACTCTTCCAGAATGAATTCTGCTATCTGGACTGATTTATTCAGTACCTGCTTTAAAGACTATAATTTTACTGAATGTGTATGCTCGCCAGAGCAAAACTGTCAGACTGTCTGAGAGTTTGAGAATGAGTAGAGGCCAAGCAGACATAAGACCATTATTTGGGGCTGCCAGATTCTATTGTCCCATCACACAAATGCATTATAATATGGCTGATTTAAATTTATGTGGTATTTTGTTTACGTAAATTAAAAATCGAACACTAAAAACCTTTTTACATTTTAGTTTTGAAATTGGCTAAGGATTGCATTTAAAAGTAAAATAAAATTGTATGTGTTTTTACAGATTAACTTGAATATTAGATGAAGGCCATGTATTTATGTGTGTGTGTATATGACAACTTTTTGGCTTTCTCCACTTTGCTTTGCTTATCCACATGGTCAACTTAAATAATATTACTATTAAACATTACAAATGAATATTAAAACATTATTATTATTATTATTATTATTATTATTATTATTAATTCATCACCATTATTAGCATATTGCAAAAATGTATGTTTAAAGCCACAATATGTAATTATTTGCTACTAGAGGTCGCTTATTCAAAACAAAGGTGTAGCTGGATGACGGCTAGATTTTGCATAGCTTTTATCATGCCGCAGACGAGCGCTTCCACTTTTTCTAGTCATGCGTATGTGGGCTAACGCAGCGCTGTTTTATCATATTAGATACATTTGAGTGTGTTGAAAGTTATGTTATAATGCTACTCTGTGCGTTCGCTCGGCGGCTACTATGAGACACTTGTTGCACACTGCAGTAATCTAGACTGATATTACGCATGGTAAAACATGGTACTTGCGGTAAATCAAGAAAACGAGATTTAAACAATAAGACTAACTGAGCTATATAACAATGATTAATTTTCTGTCGATGAAACACATAATATATTAAAGCGTCTTTGGTGTTTCTGTGAAACAAAACTGGAAATCGAGGGTAGCACAGGTATGATGTCATTGATGGGCGACTCACGGATGTAGTACGGACACGTTAAAATTGCTTATTTCTCTGGATTTAAACATTCTTGGAAACATTTGGGATAATGTAAGTACACAAGTCAACAAAATATATAACATTGTTCTAGTGGTTTTTGGATATTTTAATACAAAAATCTTACATATTGGGCATGTAACCATATTGATAATTGTTAATCATGTAATTTTTCTTCTAAAGTAAATATATCTCATTGTGGTGATGTTTAGATGCTTAGTTTCATTTATTTTTTGCAGTGCAGTTTTGGTTTACTCATCTGTCTTTTTTTTCCTTAAGTGATTTAAAGTTGCTCTCAGGCCATTACTTGGTTAGCCTAACTTTTTTGTACCTGTCAAATACGACACTTGTGTTTAGGCGCATATGTGTTGGCATGCGTCACCTTATGCATCGTGAATAGTGTGGGGTTGTGTGTCTGTCTGAGAGAGATGCACAGTCGTTTCTGTCAGTGAGAGTTCGGAGAGAGCATGTTGCTCTTGGCAAAAAAAAAAAAAGGGAAACCAAGTAAAAATAAAAAGACAGAGCAGAAGTTTGAACTCTGTCTCGCAAGCAGAGCAGCCTCCCACGGCGCAGAAGAGCAAGGAGGCGGAGAGAGAGGCTCACCCATCTTTCTTTTGTTTTAAAGTTGATGCGGCGCTGTAGTCGAGGAAGAGCTGCAGGGGTGAGAGGCAGAAGCTCCGCAGGTGACATCCATCCCCCAGATGACACAGATGTGAGTGAGAGAGCAAATCAAGAGATGATGTTTTATACTGCGTTTTTTGGGGGCGAGGAACTGTGTCTAAAGTGTCATCCTTGAACTAGGCATTGAATCTCAGCGCCTTTGATTGTCGTCTGACAGAAACTGCAGAGTTTGTAGTGGTTCATACCAGTCAGGCAAGATATGATGACAGACAAGATGACCATCTTCATGTACACTGACTTAATCTTAAACCTTTTAATTATGGGCCAAGCTGGGGTGTCACTTCTGGAAGTCTATAGCAACCAGTTGAGCCCCCAGTCCATTTTGGGCAGCTGCCAGATGAATTTGTGTAATTGTTTTATTTTTATTTTTTAGGATGCACTGATATTATGATTGTGTTATGGGCAGTATTAAACATGTGGTATTTGGTCTAAATAATTAAATTACATTATGCGTGTTTTATGAATGTTTTAACTTCATCAGATGTTTTTCACTTTCTGACTGTAACAAAGTAAATATACAAATTGATGCTGTTGCTGACATTTTAAAATTCAACTTGGTGTTTTCCTAAACAAACATGGCACTGCGGCCCATTTCACATAAATGTAACCTGTAACATATTCAGTGGATTTCAGTACCACACAACAGTAGCAGATCAACTAAAATTAGATATAACATTATCATATATAACATTAGCCATACAGCCTTTTTCAGAAAAGTGAGAGGCAGGTTCTTTTCGATGAAAAGAAGCTTCTCTGCATTTTCAGCTATGAGCCTGTTTCTGTTTTCAGCTACATTGTGTGACACTGAGCTAGGGATGTGCGAGACTAGTCGATTAAACGTTAGTGCTGCTGCTCATCGACTTGGAAAATACTAGTATAACAATTAAGCTTGCTTGGGCTTGTTATACTACCGGTTATGAGGGACAATACGGTATGAAATTTTATATCGGATTAGGCTGAATCATTATCATTATATTTGATATCATTATGAATAAAACTTACTTTGCACTTGAACAGTTGCTATATCAACATCTTAAAGATATGAAAATTTGGTTAAATAATGTATAGTTGTCAGTACACAAGCTTTTTTGCGATTTTGCCAACTGTCATGTGTGCAGATACTTTTCATACACAAGAAGCGCGTTCATCCCAGACACACAAGTAGTTGCCTTTGTAACAAACAACAATATCTTAACGTGCTGACTTATGTGGACCAACTTTTATTTGAGCAAATCTGTTCATAATATAGGCTATTAGGTTTGACTTATTGGTTCTGTGCTGTCTATTGACTCCGTTTATTTGAAGTTGATTTGGATCGCACATCCTTACTAAACAGACTTTCACTTTCAACACTACTCACTACCGAGAGGTATCTGCGTGACGAGAGGTTAAGCTTGATTTGTCCGCACTAGTGCGAAGGTGTGTGTGGCAAAAATTAAGTTGTTGCACTTTTCACTTGCCGCACATTCATCCCTTTTCACGTGCACGCCGAATGTAACTTTCCGCGCGACTCCATATTTGAAGATGCGTTGCCATAAAGTGGTATCGGGTGCGGTTGTATCGGGGTAGTTTTACGAGTACGAGTAGGCTACGAGTATTTGAGCACAGTATCGGACCAACACCCGAGTACTGGTATCGAGTACTGGTACTTATTTTTTTACTGTACTAAAGCACAAAAATACTAGCTTAGAAATATAGATGCACCCTAGTGGCAGAAAATGTAATTTGAAGTCAGGGTCATCTAGCAACTCTCCGTTGGCTTGCGAGCTTGAAAAAACAAACTCTAGGCCAATCACATCATGTATAGAGTCGGTGGGCGGGCTTAACATAATGACGGCAGAGTTGCGACGGTTCCGCGTGAATTTCCTGCTACTTCCCTGTTAACAAAGAACAGCACTTAAGTCATTCTTAAAAAAGGAAGATATGTTCTGAGTTTTGCCGACCGGATACGGCAAAAGTTTAATCTATCAACTAGCTCCGTTGGTGGGAAAACACATGGGACTCAGCAACAACCCGCTTGTGATCGTTTAGTTTATTGATTTATAAAGCACATTTTAAAACAACAGAGGTTGTAATCAAAGTGCTGTACAAGAAAAATACAATCAAAACAGAATTACATATTTGATCAAAACCATTGAGGTCACATGAGAAAACATTTACACAATCAGTTAAAACATAAAGAATACAAATGAGTTTTTAAAGATGATTTAAAAGTAGCAACAGAGGGGGAAGATCTAATAGTAAGAGGGAGACTGTTCCAGAGTCAAGGAGCCGCCACAGAAAAAGCCCAGTCACCTTTAGTCTTATAACGAGAGTGCGGAATCGAAAGAAGAAGTTGATTAGAAGAGCGTAGGGATCTTGAGGCATTGTGCATGACAAGAAGATCATTAATATACTGAGGTGCGAGCCCATGCAGAGCTTTAAAAACAAAAGCTAAATTTTAAAATCAATCCGGGACCTAACTGGCAGCCAGTGGAGAGAGGCTGGCACAGGAGTAATTTTTAGTGCCAGTCAGTAGTTTGAACCATTTGCAAACGACTGACAGTTGAATTAGGCAGACCCAGGTACAGCGAATTACAGTAGTCCAACTTTGAAGTAATAAAAGCATGAATGACAGTTTCAAGGTCTCTCTGTTGTCTCACCACTGATAGCGCTCTGGTTGGTTGTAGTGCTATCCTATTGCTTGCAGAGTAAATTTGAAAGACAACCGTTTATCCCGCCCCTCGGATTGAGCCCTGCCAATGGTGTGTTCCCAGACCCAACATCTTGATGTGGGTCTGGCTTGTCAGGCTACAAAAATACCATATGTTTGTATACATTTAGGAAAGTTCACATACTTTCAGCAATGCTACAGCCAGTTATTCTACTTTGAAATGGGCGTTCCATGTCAGAATGTCTGTTTTTGTTTTGGCCTGTGCGATCCTGCCCACTGCCAATTTACCCAGTTGTATTTCGACACCCCGGGTTGCCATTTGGCAGAAAACAAATACAGATGCTGTGGCCATGGAAGCCAGTAAACAAACTAGGTCTGAGATTGGAGATTATTCTACCTGACCTAAAAAGACTTGGCATCCATCTAAAAATCTCTATTCCAGACTCCAGAGACAAAACGTGGATAATAACACGGATTAAAATGCGGATAAATCAACTCATCAACTTAGAGTGAATTTTGAAATTGGACTACAGTACCCATTTCAACCACTAGCTGTCAGTTTTACATATTGCACCTTTAACTTTGTGTATGCATAGAGGCGGCCTTTGCAATTCGAACAGACAATGTTCTAAGACTTAAAATGAAAGTCGCCTAACTTTAACTTCCTGTTTATTGAACTGTTGTATGAAATCAATAGGCTATCACATTTGCAATTGTGTTGATATTCGAGTGTAAGCAGAGGCCCCTTCTGTTGTTTCAAGTGAAACTGGTGAAACATAGCAAAGGTCGCTACTACCATTTGATGACGGCAAATATAATCTTAATAAAAATGTAGAAAAAATGAATAGTTAAATATCCAGTACTGACCAATACCAATAATTTAAAAATCTCTAGCAATAACAGATGGCACCATATACAGTACATCACTACTCACTACAAATTTGGCTTATTTTATTTTATAATTTCTTCTTGTCCTTCTCCACTTTGCTTATCCACCTGGTCTGAATATGCAATTATTTATTATGAATGTATTTATTATATTTAGTACATTTATTATATGTGTAGTATTTTCTAATTAACATAAGCTATAATAAGTTTATAAATTATTTTATATTTGAATTTGTGACCTGACACTTGAAGCAAGAAATGTATCTCTGATACATTATTTTTGTCTCTTGTTTGTTAACTTTCTAGGAGAGATTAAAAATATCCAAGAATGAGATTATTATGGAGTTATAAAATCATTGTGGACGGCATCTTAAATAAATTTGATCTCTAAAGATTTGATAATAAATTTTAGATCATATCATGACTTTGAAGTATTGGCAATCGGCACAGTTTCTCTTTTTCAGAGAAAAACAAGTAGACGATGATTTTTAATCCCATTGCTCTGTGGGAGCAATAATTTCACAATCTCATATGTGATTCTCCGAGTCTGTTTCTCATGGCCTCTGGACTGCAGCGGGGTTGAGAAACATTTGTTTACGTGAGCTTCCGTCTGTCACAGATTCTTCAAAAGTCATTAGCGTAAGAGTCCTCAGTCCAGAGCACATGTGCGTCGCCCTCAGTGTGAACCTGCTTTTGTGTGGGATGTCCTCCAGCCTGTGATTAATTGGCGGTTCATTATTGAGAATGTTTATTTGATGCTGGGGACACGGGGGACAGAGGATTCAGTGACTCGGTACGGTTGCAACAAGGTGATTAAGCAGATGTTATTGGAGGATTATGATGTTCTCCAGTGTCATTTATGTATAACAATACTCAATGCAAATTGAAACTGAGATTATGGGCTAATATAACTATATAAATGGCCTGAAGAAAATGTGAAGCTGATGAGACATTTATATCATGATATGGTCATTTAAACTGAAGGATAATAGCCACAATTTTACTTCAAGGGATTGTTTGATTGTTTACTCACTCTCATGTCATTGCAAACCCATGTGCTATTATTTTTTTTTCTTTTCTGTGAAAACAGAATAAAATACCCCCTTACCACTATTATTACACAAGATAGTCACATGATCCGTCAGATATCATTTTAATATGCTGTTTTGTTGCTTAAGAAACATTTCTCTAAAGAATGAACAAAAATCGGCCACCGTTGCTTCCAAAAAATGTATTAAAATGCAACATTTCGACTAAAAGGTCTTCGTCAGGCAAACAAGTTCGCATAAGATACAATTTATACCAACATGATCAATCACACCTGTCTCAATTATTGAACTCATTCAATAAACGGGAGGGAAAAACAAACAAACCTCACAATACACAAAAAAAAATTATTTTTTAGTGAAGTGCTTTATTTGATCGTGCACCTGCCTGAAGTTTTTGGAAGTACGCATATTATTACTAAGAAACATTTCTTATCATCAAAGTTAAAAACAATTGTGCTGCTTAATATTTTTGTGGGTACCGTAATAAATTTTTTAAAATAGAAAGTTCAAAAAACTATTTTTATTTGAAACAGAAATATTTTGTACATTATATATTCTGTCACTTTTGGTCAGTTTATACAGCCTTACTAAATAAAAGTATATCTTACAGATTTTTTTCATTTTAGTGTAGTTTATGACAACTATGTGCGGTCAAGCTCCAAAAAAGCACTAGCAAAGCACCATTAAAGCAATTTACACGACTCCTATTCCTTGTCGTTATTCAATGATAATCTCAAACGTCATTGTTTATCAGGTCTCTCATAATCAAGCGTCATTATGATTCTGTATTTTGATATTTGAGGGCTGAAGCTAATGTACATATCGGTTTGAAATCAGGGTGAGTAATGCCAGGATATTCCAAAAATCCCTTTTGAGATTCGTGACTGTTGGGTTCTGGTAACCAGACACTTCAGGATGTGTGTTACAGAAACAGAAGTATTAAAAACGGAGAGAAAAAACTGTACATGGTCACACATTCTCTGCAGAGGAAAATAAAACCTTGGGAAGTGGATGGTTTTGTGTTTGGGAGTGTACCGTGTGTCAGGCCGGTGTGTGTGTGATTAATTGAAAGGCAGAAAGTGCTGTGTATGTCATTAGCCTTGCTGCTCAGGGCCTCGTCTCAGCTTGGAATTTGTTCAGGACTGATGGGGCTACAGGCCATGCAGTTTGAGCCCAACTTTTATTGGGTTGCCCCAGCTGAAATTGATCCGGCCTTTTAATTACAGCCATTGATCAGCTGTTAGCTTGACAGTGACGGTTTCAGCATGCACTGCTCCGTGAGTGAGTACAGTTGTCTTTTACCAAATGGTAATAAACAGCTACAGTAAATCACAGTAAGGCCCACGGATACACCAGACTGCACTTGACCGGCGGGCGGCACTTGCTTAAGCGGAGAAGTTTGTGGCAATAACTCTGTCATGACAGGTTAAAACCGAACTGCTAAGAAACGAGATCAAACAAAATCATCAAGGACTTGAGAAAGTCTTTTTTTTATGCATGCTGTATTTTATTCTTGCACTTTCGGCAGGTGAAGTTCGACTTCTAGAGTCAAGTAGCATCATGTTAGCCATAAAGCGGCTGCTGCTTTATATGCAGCTGAGGCAAGTGGGGTTCAGCAGGGCCTAATGGGACTTTCAGGCTAAATAAATAAACAGTGGAGTGGAGAGAGGAAGGGCTTACATAGAGGAAGATGATATTAGGTTTGTGATTGATTGGGGAAAGAGGGACTTGCATGGGGAGGAAGGGGAGGTGGTGAGAGGCAGGTGCTATGATGTTTGTGTCATTTCGTTTATTCTGTTAATTATCATGTCTCTCTCTCTCTCTCTCTCTCTGCATTTCCTGCCGCTCTTCCTCACTCACTCTTCCTCGCTCCCTTTCTCTTTTACTTTTTAATTTTCTAAAGGCTTGTTTTAATTAAACTCACACACCAGTGGAAGGAAGTCAATTAAACCTGTGCATCTCACTTGCATACTGGATTCCTCACCACAATCTTTCGCCTCTTTTGGTGTCATATACAGTCTCGCACATTAACACGTAAATCTATAGATTTACATTCGAACCAAAGAGTATCTAAGGAACATTCAACAATATGAAGGAATTGAAAATAATCAAAGATATTTGATTTTTGAAAATGAACAAAGACATTTGCTTTACTGTTTTCAACCCCCATCTTTCTCACCAGAAGGGCCATTTGGAATTCCTAAAGACAAAGAAATGCTGAAGGCCTGTAGGCCAAATGTGTGTCACACCTGTAGCACAGTGGGGGAAGTTTGGTCTGATTGGTCAGTTTGAATGTCTCACATTAGGGTTTCAGTCACATGGTCAAGGAATAGATAAAAGAAGATTGTAACTGTTGCTCTGGCTCTTTTATTCTCTGGCTCTCTCTTCTTGGGGGCCTTCTCTTTGGGTCTTCTCTTCTTTGCTCTCTTCTCTTCTTTGTCTCTCTCCCCCTCTCTCTTTCTATCCCTCAGGTAACATTCATGCTGGGTTGAATGTCATACGATTAATGGTATAAGTTTTTATCATCTCAGATATATATTTTGTAGCTATTTTAAGTGTAACCATAACTAGATTTTGTCATTAAATTCTTGCAATTACAAATGATGTGCTAACTAGTTTTGATTTGGTATTGACTTTGAAGTGTTACCTATTGTAATACAATATAGTCACATTATAGCAACGCTCTCCCACATATTTTGCCATTGTAACTGCGCTTATTTCCGTTGTTGGTATAAGCTGCAGTGGGTGGTAAAGACGAGAAATCACCGCACCATTCACCGCACCATTGTGGATACTGTACTTCGGAATCACAGATTCTGCGTCTTGACTGTATGACCAAAATAAGAATTTTCACCGGAAAATGTAATCTGAACAAGTAACATGTCTGTCACTTTTGTGCTGACCAACTCAGAAAAAAAAAAGCATTACAATAAATTGTGCTACCAACAGTGATTAAATCTAACGATCGCTTTGCTCATATCACATCAAACCATACATATTATTATTATTATTATTATTATTATTATTATTATTATTATTGTTATACTTTGTTCTAAAATTGTTAATGTTAATGACATCAGCATTGCGATTTAGCATATTTAGTGTGTATTATCGTTACCTGTAGATTTCAGTTTCCGTACAGCCTTTTGCTTTTGACTACAGGTGAATCTCCAGTTGTCACTGATGATGTAATTTGGGCCTTTCTGGATTACAATCTGCCATCAAAATGATACGTTTAATTATTCCAGCTGCTGTGAGAAAAGGCTATAAACGATCCACCACCTGCAGCATCCTCAAATGTGCTATAGCCTACTATAGCTGAACTCCTTCATGTATACAGATGTGATGCAAAGATGAATGGCACCATGCTTGAATTTCCTGTGGAAAGCCACCAGTACCACTCAAATTATAACCCATTATTACAAATTTACCGTTGTGAATCGGGCTAAGGTAAGGAGATAGTTTTGAACATTGGAACGACATTTGGAGTTCGTAGAGACCAAAAATGCCATACACATGATTTTCGTTAACCATAGTATGCAATTATGAAGCATAAATCCAACAGAGACTGAATTAATACAGACCAAACCCTATAAAAGAAAAATCATGAGATGGATATATGTTTGTGTTTTGTCTGATTTAAGTGGTTATATTTAGGCTATATGGGTTTAAGATTTTATTTGTCCTTTTCAAAAAGAATTAAGTGAGAGTCACAACTCTCTGCAATTCCTTCTGGTCATAAACCTTATCAGTCTCCATGTCTCCTGTAACAAGAGCCCCCGAGAGAGTGAGTTTGCTTGATTATTCATTAAATATAATGAATAAATAATTGTGTCTGATTTGTGAATCTGCGGACTGTAAATTAAAGTGGTATTTGTTTCCCTCTTGTTTCATGTAGTAACAGGGTAAGTACAATTAAAAACACGTACACAATCTGATATCACTCGGAAACCTTTATTTGAAAAACAGCTTTCAAAACAGATTTACAACACTTCTTATTAATTAATTAATTTTTTTAGATACATTTTTCAATGTCAAATACTAACGTCCTGACAGAAAGAAGCACGTTTTGTCCTTTTTTTATTTCTCTTGCTTGGCTTCTCCTCTTTTGTTCCCCTTCTTCTTTTTCATTATTTCCACTGAAGGAATCCCATGTCTTTTGCTGTTCAGATATGCTCTCATAATTGACTAATCTTTTCGCTTCCGACCAGCTGTTACCAGCGCGTGCAATATGAGTAAAGAGCAACGTGAAGTGTCAAGCTTTCATGACGTTATGTGAGTTTCAACTGGCATCTCGGATGGCATGAGGGTAAAAGGCTAATAAATTGTGAGGACATTTCTGGGTGTACTGTCTTTTCTTTTAATACATAATACAGAATAGCTAGAGACATAGAATTCCTTCTTAAGATTCATCTGTGGCAAGAACAAAAAAGAAGAGGAGCAAGAGGAGGATGACGCCAAGCAATAGAAACTAATAAAAAGTGTTGTAAATCAAAAAGTTGCTTTTCAAATAAAGGTTTCCGATTTATATCAGATTGTGTATGTGTTTTTATTGTACTTACCTTGTAACTACATGAAACAAGAGGGGAACAATCACCACTTTAATTTACAGCCTGTAGATTCATACTTACCCTGTAACTACATGAAACAAGAGGGGAACAATCACCACTTTAATTTACAGCCTGTAGATTCATACTTACCCTGTAACTACATGAAGCAAGAGGGGAACAATCACCACTTTAATTTACAGCCTGTAGATTCATACTTACCCTGTAACTACATGAAACAAGAGGGGAACAATCACCACTTTAATTTACAGCCCACAGATTCATACTTACCCTGTAACTACATGAAGCAAGAGGGGAACAATCACCACTTTAATTTACAGCCTGTAGATTCATACTTACCCTGTAACTACATGAAGCAAGAGGGGAACAATCACCACTTTAATTTACAGCCTGTAGATTCATACTTACCCTGTAACTACATGAAACAAGAGGGGAACAATCACCACTTTAATTTACAGCCCACAGATTCATACTTACCCTGTAACTACATGAAGCAAGAGGGAACAAGAACCACTTTAATTTACAGCCTGTAGATTCATACTTACCCTGTAACTACATGAAGCAAGAGGAACAATCACCACTTTAATTTACAGCCTGTAGATTCATACTTACCCTGTAACTACATGAAACAAGAGGGGAACAATCACCACTTTAATTTACAGCCCACAGATTCATACTTACCCTGTAACTACATGAAGCAAGAGGGGAACAAGAACCACTTTAATTTACAGCCTGTAGATTCATACTTACCCTGTAACTACATGAAGCAAGAGGGGAACAATCATCACTTTAATTTACAGCCTGTAGATTCATACTTACCCTGTAACTACATGAAGCAAGAGGGGAACAATCACCACTTTAATTTACAGCGTGCAGATTCATACTTACCCTGTAACTACATGAAACAAGAGGGGAACAAGAACCACTTTAATTTACAGCCCACAGATTCATACTTACCCTGTAACTACATGAAACAAGAGGGGAACAATCACCACTTTAATTTACAGCCTGTAGATTCATACTTACCCTGTAACTACATGAAACAAAGGGGAACAAGAACCACTTTAATTTACAGCCCACAGATTCATACTTACCCTGTAACTACATGAAGCAAGAGGGGAACAATCACCACTTTAATTTACAGCATGCAGATTCATACTTACCCTGTAACTACATGAAACAAGAGGGGAACAATCACCACTTTAATTTACAGCCCACAGATTCATACTTACCCTGTAACTACATGAAGCAAGAGGGGAACAATCACCACTTTAATTTACAGCCTGTAGATTCATACTTACCCTGTAACTACATGAAACAAGGGGAACAAACACCACTTTAATTTACAGCCTGTAGATTCATACTTACCCTGTAACTACATTAAACAAGAGGGGAACAATCACCACTTTAATTTACAGCCCACAGATTCATACTTACCCTGTAACTACATGAAACAAGAGGGGAACAAACACCACTTTAATTTACAGCCCACAGATTCATACTTACCCTGTAACTACATGAAACAAGAGGGGAACAAACACCACTTTAATTTACAGCCTGTAGATTCATACTTACCCTGTAACTACATGAAACAAGAGGGGAACAATCACCACTTTAATTTACAGCCCGTAGATTCACACTTACCCTGTAACTACATGAAACAAGAGGGGAACAATCACCACTTTAATTTACAGCCTGTAGATTCATACTTACCCTGTAACTACATGAAACAAGAGGGGAACAAGAACCACTTTAATTTACAGCCCACAGATTCATACTTACCCTGTAACTACATGAAGCAAGAGGGGAACAATCACCACTTTAATTTACAGCCCGTAGATTCACACTTACCCTGTAACTACATGAAACAAGAGGGGAACAATCACCACTTTAATTTACAGCCTGTAGATTCATACTTACCCTGTAACTACATGAAATGAGGGGAACAATCATCATTTTAATTTATAGCCCACAGATTCATACTTACCCTGTAACTACATGAAACAAGAGGGGAACAATCATCACTTTAATTTACAGCCTGTAGATTCATACTTACCCTGTAACTACATGAAACAAGAGGGGAACAAGAACCACTTTAATTTACAGCCCACAGATTCATATTTACCCTGTAACTACATGAAGCAAGAGGGGAACAATCACCACTTTAATTTACAGCCTGTAGATTCACACTTACCCTGTAACTACATGAAACAAAGGGAACAATCACCACTTTAATTTACAGCCCACAGATTCATATTTACCCTGTAACTACATGAAGCAAGAGGGGAACAATCACCACTTTAATTTACAGCCTGTAGATTCACACTTACCCTGTAACTACATGAAACAAGAGGGGAACAATCACCACTATAATTTACAGCCTGTAGATTCATACTTACCCTGTAACTACATGAAACAAGAGGGGAACAATCACCACTTTAATTTACAGCCCACAGATTCATATTTACCCTGTAACTACATGAAGCAAGAGGGGAACAATCACCACTTTAATTTACAGCCTGTAGATTCACACTTACCCTGTAACTACATGAAACAAGAGGGGAACAATCACCACTATAATTTACAGCCTGTAGATTCATACTTACCCTGTAACTACATGAAACAAGGGAACAATCATCACTTTAATTTACACTTATAGTATAAATAATTTGTTAATTTTCCTGGTAATTCCCCTTTATTCCCCAAATATTACATATTGTTCCCTTATACCTACACATACTTACTTTATAGTTACACTATAATTACCAAAAGTTAAGCTGTAAATTAGTTTTACTTAACGCAAATTGAATTGTAAATTCTGTCCATATTATATATTTCAAAATGTGTGTTTAAACATTACGTATGAAAAGGTAAAAGGTTTTGATTTCATTTTGATTTGAAGTGTGGTTTAAATGTCCAAATACCTCTTAAGGCACTGTACATTTAGAGCCATACTGTAGTACATTATGTTCAGTACTGTAGTATCATTCACCCTTCGTTCACTCTCTCATTATCTCTCTCCCTCAGCTCCGGTGGTCCTCATCAGCTCTCATTTCCCTTGACTGCTGTAGTTCTCCTACTCCGGTTCTGTCCGTGGCCCGGTGAGCCTCTTCCACTCTTCCCCCCGGCCTGCCATCTGTTCTGCATCTGTCTCTTTTATCGCCTCTTCTCCCATCGGTCCCTCCTCACCTCGTTCCCCAGCCCGCTGCTCTCCTCTTTCCCTTTAACCCTGTTTCCCTCTTTGCCCTCTCTCCCTCTTACATCCTCTCCTCCTTCATTCAGACGTTTTTTGAAGTTGTGAGGGGACTGAGCTCAGGCTATTTTTAGCAGCTTTGAAGCAGCTCCTGCCTTGCAAATAAATGCAAGTAAAACAGAGAGCTGGGAATAGAAATACTGCAGTTTTTTTGTGTCTTGCCCTCATGACTGCAGTGGCACAATCACAGTTTAGCTTGCAGGGTTTAGCTGAATCACTAATGTGCTGCTTTTATTCCCTTAGCAAGCGCTCAAAATATTAAATGTTTTGAATTCTATCAGGGATTATAATCAAGACAAAATGTCATCTTCATCACACTCCTTTAAAGTGTCATATCATATTACTTATAACTACTTCAAACATTAATGTTTATGTAATGTTGACATTATGACCATTTTCATAATATATATATATATATATATATATATATATATATATATATATATATATATATATATTTATTTTTTTAATTATTTTTTTACTGCTGTGCCTCTCTAGAAGCACCTTTTTGTTTTTTGTAATTGCGGGTTTTCTGTGGTGTCATTTTCATCTGTCAATAACAGCCTTTTTGCAAAGCCTGCATTAGCTATGTTTATACGCATCCTTATAATCCATTAGTATTTATATTCTAACAGATAGCTCAATCAGAACAAAAAAATAAATAAGTAAATAAAAGAAACCTCAATAGGAAAATATTTATCAGATTTAGCTTTTTCCAACTGAAAGTGGTGAGTGCGGATCTTAAAAATGATGTGTTAAATAGAAGAATAATTGCTATGCAAATTATATTTTACATGCATAATATTTTAGTGCGCCTATTTGTGTCATAGCTCTAAAAATTGCAGATGGTTTGAAAAACGTCTTGTGAAACATATACAAATTATTATTTTTACTAGATTACAAATTTTATACTTACATATAAACATTGCAGTCAGACTGATGTGTGAATCTGTGCATGTAACCATAGCTAGTGTGATCACCAAACAGCTGCATTCAAATGTACGATACAAACGGTTGAGATCAAACTGGAATGATACGTTTTGGTTTTTTTTTGTTAAAAATATACTTCATCGGCTTCACCTAACCCCTATACCCATAACTTATCTTTAAAATCAGAGGGACATTATAGGTGAATTACACTGATATAGAAGCACCTAACCCTGGTTGTAAGCCTAAACTTGACATAAACTGTAAACTTGTCCCTCAAATCTGATTGGTTGATTGGAATGTTGTTTCAGAATCAAAAAAGATGTTGATCCAGGAACATGTTGCACTTGGTGAAATCATGCTCACTATGACATGACTATAGCCAGGGTCAATTATCATGCATTGTCATCTGTGTGACATCAAAGTTACCGAAATTCAGAACAAATACACTATATTGCCAAAAGTATTGGGTCACCCTTCCAAATCATTGAATTCAGGTGTTCCAATCACTTCCATGGCCACAGGTGTATAAAATCAAACACCTAGGCATGCAGACGCTTCTACAAACATTTGTGAAAGAATGGGTCACTCTCAGGAGCTCAGTGAATTCAAGCGTGGTACCGTGATAGGTTGCCACCATTCGTGAAATTTCCTCATTACTAAATATTCTACAGTCAAATTTTAGTGGCATTAAAACAAAGTGGAAGCAATTGGGAACAACAGCAACTCATCCACAAAGTGGTAGGCCACGTAAAATCACAGAGCGGGAGTCAAGAGCTACAGACCTTTGTGTGGCTTTCAGATTAGCTCAAGAACAGTGCGTAGAGAGCTTCATTGAATAGGTTTCCATGGCTGAGCCATCACCAAGTGCAATGCAAAGCATCAGATGCAGTGGTGTAAAGCACGCTGCAACTGAGTGACGAATCACACTTCTCTGTCTGGCAATCCGATGGACAGGTCTGGGTTTGGTGATTGCCAGGAGAACGGTACTTGCCTGACTGCACCAGTGCACAAATCAAGGTCCATAAAGACATGAATGAGAGAGTTTGGTGTGGAGGAACTTGACTTTCCTGCACCTCAACCCGACGAACACCTTTGTGATGAATTAGAGCAGAGACTGCGAGCCTGGCCTTCTCGTCCAACATCAGTGCCTGACCTCATAAATGTGCTTCTATAAGAATAGTCTAATTCCCATAAACACACTCCTAAACCTTATGGAAAGACTGTTAAACTGTTGAAACTGTTATAGCTGCAAAGGGTGCAACTCCATATTAAACCCTACGGATTAAGAATGGGATGTCATGTTCATGTGCATGTAAAGGCAGGCATCCCAAAACTTTTGGCAATATAGTGTAGTCTACTATTTTTCTAACTGAGAAAGAAGTTTTGAGTATGTTTCATACCCTTTAAATATTGTGTTCACTTCCTGTAGTGCCAATATTATTGAATATAACTGAGGCCTTAGCGAAATCCTACTTTATCCACTGGATGTTGTAAATCTACAGAATGGAGGTGAGGATGGTGAAATAGAGCAAGAGTGAGAAAGAAGAGAGATGGAGAGGTGAAGCGAGCGATTGCACGTCAGAGAGAATGAGCCGAGACCCACCATGTTATCACTTTAGAGATGCTCATCAATTCAAATGTATTTCTGCTTCCGTCCTCTGCCATGCAGAAAACTAACTTTTCCCCTCTTTTCATTGAACAGAAAAAAAAAAGAAAGAAAAAAAGTAATTTACGCTCTAACGCGGGAATCAATTTCCATCATGGTGGGTGGATAGGATAGAGGGAGAGGAAATGGGATTTATGCTGTAAAGTCCGATTAAAAATCATAATGATAACCTTGAATATCTCCAGATTTGCAGTGACACATTCATAAATACGCAATGCTTCGAAGAGATGATTTATAGAGGGTTAGTTGTATGAGTTTTGCGTGTTTCAGTGATTGAACACACACACACACACACACACACACACACACACACACACACACACACACACACACACACACACACACACACACACACACACACACACACACACACACACACACATCAGTGAGACTGTGCAGCACTCGTGAAGTAAAATTGCTTTTAATCAGTTAAATGAATAGTGTTTGTGGGTGGCGATGTTCCTGAGCTCTCCATGTAATCAAGTACATATATTAGTGTATAATGACTCATGATAGATTCTGTGTGTGTGTGTGTGTGTGTGTGTGTGTGTAGATCTATCACACAAATATATAGAGGTGGATATATTTCAGATCCAGAGGAGCTGTGGTGTAGTAGGATCCAGAGAGACGGATCATATTCTAAAGCAAACATGGATATGTAGGACAAATCTTACTGACATCCTAAAAACTAGTACTTGTTTTGATTGAATATATCTTAAATTTATATATTATTTTCAGTGGAAGAAATCAAATGTAAATTCATGTCCCAGCAACATTGAATGTTGTCATATTTTCTTGGTTAAATAAACAGTTACATGAAAAAGAAAACACAAATCTGTTAACTTTTAACAGTGTTATCAATGTTCATTTCAAATAGTTAACTTATGTCTAAAATACAAAAAAAAAGTTGTGTCCGCTCAACTGTTCTCTGGATGGATGGATGGATGGATGGATGGATATCGCCCTACAATCTATCATGCTTTTTAAGGTCACAAAAATCTGGACTTTTGGTAGTACCTAGGATATCTAAATCTAATAAAGGACGAAGAGTGTTTTCACCATCATCATCATCATTTTGCTTGAAATGTTATGAACAGCAGCAATGCTAATTATTTTCCACTTGGCTTTTCTTTTTACCTTAGGATGCCCATTTTAATGTAATTTAGAGATTACGCCAGCTCCGGTTTGGATCCAGTCTCTTACGGTTTATGAATTGAATAATCTTCTATTTATTAAAACCAAGTATAAATCTCAGTTTTTAAGCATTCTTACATTCATTTTAAAATAATACATTTAAAGTTTAATGTCCCTGGCAGCCTCTGTAGTCCCATTAAGTCACTTGTTAGCAACCGCTTTTTCAAGACGGCTTTAAAACTAACGGCTTTTTTGTAACGGCTTTAAAAAATCAAAAGTGGGAAAAAATAGGGGAAGGAATATTACTGATATATTTTTGTATTTTAGAGCTGATTTACCGTAGAATAAAACGTGAAAGAATCCTGAGCTTTTTGTTAACCACAGATCTTATTTCAGTCATTTAACAAACAAAATTTTATATAATATAATAATTAATATATAATATAATAATAATTATATAATAATTTTTTTCCAGGTTTTGGCTAAGAAAAATGCATCATCCCTGCATCATCCCTGCATCATCTCTATGGACTCAGGGGCGGCAAGAGAGACTTATGTCACTGGTGTCGCTATTGGACAGCTATTGGACTATTACTTTAAAAAAACATGTTATTTAAAAAAAAAAAAAAAATGTAATGTCACATTTTGTAATATTTGTGTTGTTTTATTTTTGTAATGTGGATTATTTTCTCATTCTTTTTTTTTTTTTTTTTTTTTTTTTTAAGAGGCACTGCCTCCCTTGCCTCCTCAGAGGAAATGCCTCTGATTAAGCATACATCTTTTTCTATTTTTTATTTTTGAATTTTTATTTTTTTACTTTTATTCAGCCAGGATGCATTCAATTAAATTAATCAAAAGCAATGATAACAATGTTTATAATGTTACAAAAGATTTTTATTTCAAATAATTGACGTTCATTATAAAATATATTTCATTAGAAAACAGCTATTTTAAATTTTAATAATATTTCATAATATTACTGTTTTACTATATTTAATTAAATCAATAAAATTTAAATAAATGCAGTCTTGAGTATATTCACTTCTTTCTAAATTAAAAAAAAAAAAGGTGTAGTGTATGCTTAAGACAAGAAGATAACTATTTGCTAATGGGTTAAGAAAAATAAAAATGTCAAAACCTCAATTTAATCTCAAAACTGAGATTTAATGTCTTTTAGATTTTAAAAGGACAAATGGGCTACTGATTAAAGTGTTTTTGAGGTCATATTTTAAAGCTGGCAAGATGCCATTTGCTATTCTGGTTGAAACTCTCTTCACATCCTAATAGCAATTATAATAGAAGTGATCTAAATATTAAAAAAAGAACTGCACATATACAGTATCTTCTGTGGAAGTCTCAGAACCAAAAATGTTCGACCAATCATGAAAGGGAAACAATGCTACAACAGAAACAAACCCCTAACCCTACTCAACACCCTAACAGACAGCTTTTGCGACCAATTCTAAAGACCTTTTGTCCCTCCCATTACCGTTCGACACACCCATTACTACGAAGCTGCACACCCTAGCTTTAGATAAATTAAGGCAAAGAGAGGTGATATGTAAAAATGCATCTTCTGTCAGGCATCACCAACATCTGTAAACACACACGCAGAGTAAATGCAGACAAACACATTTAACATAAGAAGATATAGATTTTAATATCTTTATAAAGGTTTTTTTTTCTTGTTTTTTTGAGAACAACTCGTTAAACCATCAAATCACTAGGATGGAGAGACACAGAAGAGAGAGAAAGGGAAGGACGAGAGGAGACTGGATTGTGCAGTTTAGTCAGAAAATGGTGCCCTGCGGACATACCAAATAAACAACAAAACAAACAAACAGAAAAAATCAAATGAAAGTAATAATAAAAATAATAATTGCATTCTGAAGAGAAGTTCTTCAGAGATTCAGGAACCCTGTTGTAATCAAAAATGTCATTAATGATGTCAGTGTCATAGTACTGATTAATATTTCCATTGCAGATTGTGATGATACAGTTCTCCTTATTTTTACAAAGTGTGTCATTGAACAGGAGGAATAGTTCTTCTGTTTTCCACAGCATCTGTGACGGGCAAACATCTGTCATCCGTAGTGTCCCGAGTGTTCACACAATTGTCCCTCTCCTGGACTCGTATTTGCATTCACAGCAGACACTGTGGAAGCAATCAAGCAGGCCTATGGCTCCAAAAGGTTTTTTTTTTTTTTTTTTTTTTTTTGGCCATGCTAAATTTGAAATGTGTTTTTGTCATCAAGTCTCTTAAAGATACATTTAGCTTTTGTGTGTGTGTTTTTATTTGTTGTTTTCTTTTTTTCTTCTCTGTCTTGTTAAAACAGATGATTTCACACCGCTTTAAGAAAGAGAGGTGTCTATGTTTTCGATGGCGGGCTTAGGCTGAAGGCGCTTTTCAAAATAGAGTTCACTTCAATTAGACCTGTGTCCCCTCCAGAGTCCACGCCCCCATCAGCAGTCCATTTCTAAGTCCTCTGAGTCACAACCAAACAAAACAAACAACACAGAGGACAAGAAACAAACACAACTCTATTTTTTCATAGCTTTTTATACTGGACACGCGCACACACACACACACACACACACACACACACACACACACACACACACACACACACACACACACACACACACACACACACACACACACACACACATACTGAGTTTTTTTGGAAGCAGATGAGGTAAAATGGGTCTCATTTGCTTCTATAAACAATATAGCAGCTAGTATAACCATTGGCTTTTATGTGCTGTTATAAAACAATACAATCCAAAATAAGAATGATTCACCTGAAGTCACTTTTCAGAGCAAAAGCAAAGAAAATATGAAAAATAAATGCAGGAAGGTATTGAAAGGAAACAAAAAGCCATCTAAAGTGAAAGTAATGTTTTTGGGCCTTACCTTTTCTGAAGTAAGGAGAATGTATGTGCCTTTGAATGGCTATTCCATTTAGGAGCACTGTTTATAACACTGTTTCATTTCATACAACACTTTTGTTTCACACCATTCAGTGGAATTAGATAATATTCCCACAATAAAGAAAGCAAGTCCTACTAATGGTTAAAACTCCTGATCCTAGGAGACCTTACACCAATATATTTGTGAATATATTTGGCAATAATATGATAAATTAAACAAATGACAATGTACTTTTCACTTGATGTTATCCTATATGTTTGTTTTGGTGTTAGAAATGTTAAAGAAAAGTATTAAGAGATGTTTCCTAAATACAATCTCTGTCTTCGCATATCTAAGTTGCTTGCGCTCACATTACACATTCTTTCTACACATTTATTTGGTCATCTGTGCTTTCTTTCATTTAAATTGTTTTCCATTTAGAAGGGGACACCAGACCAAAAGGAAATGAAAAAATAAAAATTAAGAACAACAACAGTGGCAGTGCAAGCATGTTCGGTTTGCTTTACTATTCTTCTTGTTCCCCAACCCAAATTTGAGTTTATAACATCCAGTGTTCAGTTTTCATCTATTTCAGTCTAAATGGCAAAGCTCCTTATACAATGTATTACACGTTATCACTCACACATACACACACAAACATACACACATTAGTAGGCCTGGTAATGTTGGAGCTAGAGCTGATCTGAGGACTGTGGCATATCCATGATAGTCCAGAATTGAGTTCAGCGCAGAATGAGCACAAGCAGTCCCAGAATACTAGAGAGAAAGAGATGTGTATGATGAAAGTGTCCGTCACATTTGTTGGCTTGCTGGACCCCACTAGGGGGACGCACAGAGGTCCGGGGGGTACATTTGTGCTTTCTGCGGGTGTTTGAACCATCGGAAGATGTTTCATCATATTTCCCTGTGAAATCGGGAGAGGAATACTCCTTATCGGCCATCTCTTTTAAGGTGTGGACCTCGTTGGGTCCTTTTCCCTTGCTGCCCCGGACACGTTGGCGTGTGCAGTTTCGAGAACGGCCGGGCCTCTGAGCAGGGTCTGTGCCCGGAGACCCTCCTGGTCCTGCTTGTACACCATTTATGGCAGGGGGTGGCTGGGGTAGGGGAGAGGGAGGGGAAGGGTATTGTTCATTCAGTTGGGGGTGGTGTGGGTGTGTTTGTGGAGGCTGGGCAGGATGGGGTTCCTGTTTCAGTGAGACCTTATCTGTTCCTGCCCAAGTCTTGGTCTTACTCTGGTGCAGAGACTCAGATCCGGAACAATTTGGGAAGTCCTCTTTCCTTAGTTGTTTCAAATCTTTGCCTGCCAGTTCTGCTGGTGCCATGCAACCCACTGATGACGTGGACCCCCGGAACTTTTTGAGCCAGTCCCACAGTGATAAAGCCTTACAGTCACATTCCCAAGGGTTGTCGTTGAGGCGAAGGTACTCCAGGGCAGGCAACTGGGTCAGACACTCTCCAGCTAACTCCGTCAAGGAATTGTTGAACAAATAGAGAGTAGTAAGTCGTCGCAGGTCGTGGAATGCCAGACGATCCACCCACTGCAGTTGGTTGTGGTGCAGTAGCAGCCGGTCCAAAGCCCCCAGTCCTCTAAATGTGTTTTGGTGCAGGCTCCATAGACGGTTCCCGTGAAGAAACAGGTGGCTCAGATTGTGTAAGTCCACGAAAAGATCATCCTGCAGATACTCCAAATGGTTGTCCTTCAGACACGGAAACAAAACAGTGGTTATATTTTTACTGCAATAGTACAAGATTACTTTTTTTTTTATACAAGCAACTATGTGAGTAACTCACCTGCAGATACAGATACTGGAGGTTGCGGAGACCCTGGAAGATATTATTCGGCAGTGCACTGAGGCCACAGCGGTATAGATGGAGGGCATGGAGCCGGCCCAGCCCATGAAAGGTTTCTGCAGACAGTGAACGTAGGTGCCGATTGTCTCCCAGGTCCAATTCTTCCAGCAAGGTGAATCCTTGGAAAGTTGATGGTTCAATATATGTGATATTGTTGGAGTAAATCCACAGAGTGACTGTGGTAGGGCTAAAGTGGCCCCGCAGTAGTCGATGGATCTTGTTGTTTTGGAGGAAGATGCGCTCACTGTGTGGAGGAATGCCTTCTGGGACGGACAGGAAGTTGTGGGCTTGGCAGCTGACAGTGCTGGGGGCCATATAGCAAATGCAGTGACGTGGGCAAGACCAGGAGAGCTCCAGCCCACAGAGTACCAGCAGGAACTCCAGCCCACAGCCTAAAATGATATGGAGAGAAAAAGAGAGAGACTTAGTGTTTGCTAAGTTAAAACTAAAATACAGAATTTATGACTTGGATACAAATTTAAATTGGTTTATAAATAAATTCACTGTTTGTTGTTCTTCAAGAAAGTTTCTCAATAATTTAAATTTACAATATGCCATTTCTTTTATGTTTCTTTAGATCATTAATATATATTTGGACATTAACATTAATATATAAATTTCACTGAGCAAATAGATTTAAATTTGACGTTTTAAGACTACTGATGTAGCATGTACTATATACATTTTGCATGGATGTACAGAGCTGTTGTTAGTTATTCAGAGGATACTATGCTCATGTGCAAACTGATGTCGTCATTATCATGCTGACACAAATTCAGTGTCAATAGTATCTGCAAGCCATGGCATCAATCTGGGATGACACGCATATATGACATGGTCATTTGAACGTCTTTGTGTCCTCTCACTTCTGGCTCATCAAATAGTTTTCTTTAGGTGCCCAGTGCCTCATACTCATGGTAGTGATCATGTCCCGGTTGAAAGGACCAGCTTTGCTTGTGTTGTGTTTGAGATAGATTGTATATTGTAATGTAACCCTACACTGAACACTGACACATCAGAATTCAGAATTAATTTTACAGAAGAAAGTAATCATACACAAGATAGGGGTTAGAGTTCCAGGGTTTGTTGGTTTGATCTAAGACGGTCTTTTCAGCAGCAATGGTTGTGACTTTCAATGAAATAAGGTCTGCCCTATGAAACTAAGCCTATTTTGAAAAGGAAATAAACAATGACAAGAAAATAGAATCATTTTAGAGGTTCTGAGCCCTTCGGGGAAGCTGCAAAATCTGGTATTTTACAAGTATTTATTCTCTCCATGTGTGTATAAATCTGGCTCACCCTGCTTCAGCTGAGACTGATCCCAGAGCCTACCAACAACCTCTCGAGTGCTTAGTTAAACCTGTGTTAAGCCTCTGAGAGGCATACAATACCCCTGCTGCTTTCTGACATGCTTCCTTGGAGCCATTTTGTGTAACTTATCCACCAATTCATCTACACACAGAATGGCAGGGAAGGAGAAAATGTTCCACTATTATGAGTGTCCCATTTGCTCACGAGTGCCGGCTTTCCCCCCGCCCTTCTTTTCAAAAATGCATTATTCAAAGCATCATTCCTGTCATTCACTCAAAATTGATTCGCTCCCGCTGCCTCTTAACATCACCATAATCCTCCAGGTTTCTGCCTTCAAAATACAGAGGCAGGAATTACGCTTTTACAGGAGATGAGCGGATATTTATTGGAATAGCTTTCGACTCCAAATGTGTCTAAGCTGTGGCATTCAGACGCAGATTCTGCTGACCTTTAGCAATGATTCCCTGGGTGTCTGATGACAGCGCCAGAGCAGCTTGCCTCACCTGCGAGTGAGTCTCGCTCCCAGAGTGGCCGTGTAATCCCATTTGTCCTAACGGCATGCCAAAATGAAATATGTCCTCACCAAACAGCTAAATAAGCAACCAGAACCCCTCACAAGCTCCCCCCTTGGGCATTGTACTTACGTGTGGGATTAACAGAAATGTTTTTGTTGTTCTTGTAATGTCGGTCAGCTACTCTAAACAATAACCTAGAGCAGAATTAGATATTACTCTACCGTTGCACATATGCTAATCTGTTTCTTAACAAAACTTTGAAGGCTATAAGCCTGGATATGGTACAAATCTGGATGTTAGCACAGATAGCAAACATTTCAGAATATGAGATGCTTTACTCAAACCACCCCATGAGGATGGGATAGGTCTGGGTTTTTTTTTTCAGGATATTGAGCATGAGGGATTATAGCAGCCTATCTTTCCATACACTATCTCCACTCTAAATCAGACAACAATCTGATGATGTCTGGTTCACAAGCCTCAAACAACCTCTGTACTGTGTGTTCAGATACACTGCATGTACAGCTGTGGGTTTGAGAATTACCTAGCTGAGAGGAAAGGATAGATCGTAATAAACTCCTCAATGTTTAAAAGATACAAAATAATGAGATCTATAGTAATGCAATATTACTTTTAGCTGTTATCCTTTCAGTAGATATTTTTTTAATTCTTTCCCCATGTGTTTTGTTAGTGTGACACCTGTCCTTTGAGTGAATGAGCGAGTGTGTGTGTGTGCTGTATTGCTCACGGAAAGTTAAGCTTCTGGGGATTTCAGCCAAATAAATCGGAAAAGACAAGGCAAACAACTCTGCTTTGGCTGGTGGAGCTGCTGAGCCTTTTGCTTTTATTTTTCTTACTCGTTGACTGTTTACGTCTGTTTGCAAACCCCTTTGCATTAAACTTTGCATATCACATATAATGAAATTCTTCCTCAGCACTTTACATAATAGACTTATTCCTTTGGCGTAGCACTGGCTTTTGTGGAGGCGTATCACCTAATCGCACATACTGTGTTTCCCTCTGTCTCAGCTTTTGTCACACTGCAGGTGTAATTATTTTCCTCAAACTCTTGCTTTTCCTTTCATTTTTATACAAAACTTCAACAGAACTGGGTATCACCTTGTAGATAACAGCATGAGGTGAGATAAATATAAATAAATAAATATATATTGTTTTTTTATCATTCCCAGATAAAGAGAGTAGTTATCTGTGACCCACAAGCTAATAATGAATGGCACACCATCTCCCTCATCTCAGTGAAACACATACAAGTATATTTACATATTTTACATATTTTACAATGCATTCGCTAGGTTTTCTGAGTGTCTTTAGTGTGCTTTAATGTGGTTAGGGTGTTCTGGGAGTTTTTATCATGTTACTATGCAGCTGTTAGGTTGTTCTAAGTGGTTTTTAGTGGTCACGTTACAGTTGCTAGTTTTTCCTGAATGTCTTTAACATGCGGCTATGTGGTTGGTTAGTAGGGTGTTCTCTTTTTTTTTTACCATGTTGCCATGCAGTAGCAAGGGTGTTCTGTTGCTATGCAGTGGCTAAAAAACACTCAGAACAACCTAGTATGAAACTATGCAGTTGCTAGTTGTTCTGGGGTGCATTTCCCGTACAACGACGTAACTTTCTGCTGAACTACCATAGTAGAAGAAAAAAATCAACTAGCTATTCACGACCATATTCCTGAAACCATATTGTCGTAAATTGGTCGCTCAACCACATTGGTTAATGATGTCACGCATGTGGTGGAGTAATAAGTTCTTTTAATAAATCTGTTTGAGATCGAATTAATGCTAAATGTTTTGCTGTAAATTAGAGACATGGCATCTGACTATTTCTCATTTTTCTCAGTTACTTAGCTTTATTTCCCACATTCAATCTAGACTCGTTCTTGCGTACTAGAGCACATGCACACTCTTCAAAGACGTTGCTTTAAATCTCTTGACAAACTTAAAGACGTACATGACATTTGTATGCATTATAAATAAAAGATACAGATTGTACTGAATGTCAGCTTGTTTATTTTGCTCAAGATAAAAATGTATTGAATCCACATGCCATTCAAACAAGAAACTATGCTTCTAACCACAGGTTGAGAGCTGTCGTTGCAACCACACAACTTTACGATACTGTTTGCGAATGTTCGTTGGAAGTACGGTTTCGGGAAACACCAACTCGTTGAACTGTGCTGGTAACGATGGAACTTGCGACCATAGTTGGCTAACGCCGCTTTCGGGAAACGCACCCCTGAATGTCTTTACTGTGCAGCTGTGTGGTCAAACTCTGTGTTCTGTGTGTTTTTATCATGCTAGTATGCAGTTGCTAGGGTGTTCTGGGTGATTGCTTGCTCGCTGGCTCAAATCAAAAGAACTTCAACTCGCTATCATATTTTTGGTCCCTAGATATGACTCTGGGATTGTAAAAAAAAATATTGTTGGCTTAACTTACAGTAAGTTACCTGGTTGCCCCTAATTTTGAGTTCATTGAAATATATATATATATATTTTTCAGTTTATTCAATAAAGAAGAGTTGGTTTAATCAACAGAAACTCAAAATATTATTGTTATGTGAACCACATTATCTAAGTTGATTTGACAAATGAAAAAAAGTTGTATGTGTGCATGTATATATGTGTGTGTGTCTATATATATATATACAAACCCGATTCCAAAAACGTTGGGACACTGTACAAATTGTGAATAAAAAAGGAATGCAATAATTTACGAATCTCATAAACTTATATTTTATTCACAATAGAATATATATAACACTTCAAATGTTGAAAGTGAGACATTTTGAAATGTCATGCCAAATATTGGCTCATTTTGGATTTCATGAGAGCTACACATTCCAAAAAAGTTGGGACAGGTAGCAATAAGAGGCCGGAAAAGTTAAATGTACATATAAGGAACAGCTGGAGCAGCAACTTATTAGGTCAATGCAACTTATTAGGTCAATTGGCAACATGATTGGGTATAAAAAGAGCCTCTCAGAGTGGCAGTGTCTCTCAGAAGTCAAGATGGGCAGAGGATCACCAATTCCCCCAATGCAGCGGCCAAAAATAGTGGAGCAATATCAGAAAGGAGTTTCTCAGAGAAAAATTACAAAGAGTTTGAAGTTATCATCATCTACAGTGCATAATATCATCCAAAGATTCAGAGAATCTGGAACAATCTCTGTGCGTAAGGGTCAAGGCTGGAAAACCATATTGGATGCCCGTGATCTTCAGGCCCTATCGGATTCGGAAATCACAACATGGGCTCAGGAATACTTCCAGAAAACATTGTCGGTGAACACAATCCACCGTGCCATTCGCCGTTGCCGGCTAAAACTCTATAGGTCAAAAAAGAAGCCATATCTAAACATGATCCAGAAGCGCAGGCGTTTTCTCTGGGCCAAGGCTCATTTAAAATGGACTGTGGCAAAGTGGAAAACTGTTCTGTGGTCAGACGAATCAAAATTTGAAGTTCTCTTTGGAAAACTGGGATGCCATGTCATCCGGACTAAAGAGGACAAGGACAACCCAAGTTGTTATCAGCGCTCAGTTCAGAAGCCTGCATCTCTGATGGTATGGGGTTGCATGAGTGCGTGTGGCATGGGCAGCTTACACATCTGGAAAGGCACCATCAATGCTGAAAGGTATATCCAAGTTCTAGAACAACATATGCTCCCATCCAGACGTCGTCTCTTTCAGGGAAGACCTTGCATTTTCCAACATGACAATGCCAGACCACATACTGCATCAATTACAACACCATGGCTACGTAGAAGAAGGATCCGGGTACTGAAATGGCCAGCCTGCAGTCCAGATCTTTCACCCATAGAAAACATTTGGCGCATCATAAAGAGGAAGACGCGACAAAGAAGACCTAAGACATTTGAGCAACTAGAAGCCTGTATTAGACAAGAATGGGACAACATTCCTATTCCTAAACTTGAGTAACCTGTCTCCTCAGTCCCCAGACGTCCTCCAGCTGTTCCTTATATGTACATTTAACTTTTCCGGCCTCTTATTGCTACCTGTCCCAACTTTTTTGGAATGTGTAGCTCTCATGAAATCCAAAATGAGCCAATATTTGGCATGACATTTCAAAATGTCTCACTTTCAACATTTGATATGTTATCTATATTCTATTGTGAATAAAATATAAGTTTATAAGATTTGTAAATTATTGCATTCCTTTTTTATTCACAATTTGTACAGTGTCCCAACTTTTTTTTTGAAATCGGGTTTGTATATATGTATATGTATGCATGTCTATATATATATATATATATATATATATATATATATATATATATATATATATGTATATATATGTATATATATATATATATATATATATATATATATATATATATATATATATATATATATATATATATATATATATATATATATATGTCCTCCATATTACACCATCCCTGAGTTGCATTAGCTCAGTGTTATTTTGGTGATACTTTTTCTTCTTTTTCCACCTTGCAGTACTAAACCAAAAGGTCCAGAGAGATCTGCTGCCTCACACCTGTCACCTCCCTGATCCTGGTCCTCTTTCAACCCTCTTGGATCTCTTACACACAGCAATTTACACCCTCCTCATCCAGAGACAAGTTGAGAACGAGAATAGGGGAGGGAGGATATTTTTGTGCTGTGGAAAATGACAAAGGGCAATAGTGGGATGAAAGGTAATAACGAGAAGGAGCATTGGTAAAGGGGCCAAGGGGTTGTCATTTACTGAATATATTGGATAGGATGAGTATTGTCATATTTGTTTGCTCTCAATGAGCCTGTCACCTGTCACAGTCTGGTCCAATGATGAGGATCTGATTAAGTTGAAGAGTCCGCAGAATGGTCAGCATAACAGCATGCAAAACACAACAATACTGGACAAAGACTGGGACTAATGAGGAACTTAAATACAGTGCTAATGAACTAAAGTCAGAATGAATGTCAGGCCCTGCGTCCAATGTCCATACTGTCCATCCTAAATAGTATGTGAGATTAGAATAAGTGTGTCCAAAAGCATAGTATATGTTGAAAAGAGTATGTCAAAAGTCCCTGGATGGTCTACTATTTCCGGTAGATTTTTGAAGTGTGGATCCGTGCACACTATAAAGGCTAATATTGCCCACAACCCATTGTGCTTTGAAGGAGGATTTGGTTCAGAACTACAAACACCAGTAAAAAGTGTTAAAAGTGTTAGAAAAAATGGCGGACATGCGCGACTGGCGGTGAGAGGTCTAGGTAAAGGTTTGAGCGACTAATAATCAATGTTTAACCTGATAAAAATATTTATTTAATGTTATCCATGTTATATTTAATCTGCAATAACAATGTGGACTTTTATAAAGATCCATTTGGCCATTAACTTTTAAATGCATCATTATGCATTGATATGAGGAGAGTCTCTGCATGAAAGACCTGTGACTGCAGATCACAGTGCTAAATCCTCCACATTTAATTTAATTTCCTACTGTATCGGAGAGAAATGAAATGAAATGTGGAGGATTTTAACTGTGACAATATGATTGACAGGCCAGTTTACGGTGACAGGATGCGTGTCAGGATGCGACAGAGAGCAACCGTTAAAGACGCAATTGTATAACGTGATAGTACTTCCCAAAGCTTGTCTACTCTTTTGCTACACACCCAAAAATATGTACTTTTTCTTCACAAAAACAGTACCCACTTTGGTAACACTTTATAATAACTACACACTATAAATCATCAGTTAATTTATCATTTATAAAGCATTAATAGACATTAGTAAGCAGTTTATAAATACAGCTGTAAATGCTTTATTCTTGATTTATAAGTATATCTATAATGTGTTTAATAATTGTATTTTCAGACTTTGTTAATGATCAATTAATAATAAATACTTTATTAACACATATTCCTACTGTAAATCATGATTAATTCAGGTAGTTATAAAACATTTAGTAGTTGTCAATTTACTATTTTTGTGAGCTCATCTAAAGTGAGGACTATGTATACCTTATAAAGCTTTTACAAAGGAGATTTAAAGGCTCAGTTTTCTTCTAAACTGAAAAAGCAACAAACACAACACAGAGTGATAAAGAACATAGAAATATGCATTTCAGGATGCAAAACATTAAACTGTACAACTGTACACTTGATATAACATGATAGATAAACATCTGTAATATCACATAAAAATAAAAAGGAACTAAACAAGCAACAAAATGAACAAAAAGAACAAAATAAGAAAGCAAGTGAGTATAAACAAAATGAATAACTGAGCCTTTAAATCTCTTTTGTAAAAGCTTTGAGGCATAAATAGTCCTCACTTTAGATAACTGAATAGCTCAAATAGTTAACTGACAACTACTAAATGTTTTATAACTACCTGAATTAATCATGATTTACAGTAGGAATGTGTGTTAATAAAGCATTTATTAACACACTGAGTAATTACTATGTCTAAATAACAAGATGTATAAATGTATATTTAAATAGTTTAATTATTTACTTAAACTTTCTAAATGATCTTATGAACCACTGACAACTCATAAATAACTGGTTTGTAAATAATGTAATAATTTAGATATGATAAATGTATCATTAATAAAGTATGAAAATACAATTATTATAGACATTATATAAAGCATTTACCACTGTATTTATAAACGTCTTACTAATATCTATTAATGCGTTATAAATGGTGAATTAACTATTTACTAATGGTTAACTAATTAGTCATAGCGTGCAGTTATTATAAAGTGTTACCCATACTTTTAGGGTGTAGTATAATTCAGCGAATTGGGACATAGCACATGACAACTGATAGGTGGTGGGAAACAAGAACAAAGGAAACGGGTAACAAAAAAACTAAAAGTCCATAAAAAAGATGGTGACATAATGGTGACATCACCAAATCAAATTAATACGATTATGTTGACCACTCCATAGCGCTTCTTCGGTCAATAACACCAGTCTCCACTCCCAAAGCTCGCAGAGGGATTATGGCTGTGGAACAATGGAAGTCATGTTGTTGTTGTGTGTGGCATTTTCCATGGTCTCATGCTATTGTAAGCCACCAATCTAGCCCAGAACACTTCCTCAGTTCATTCTTTTCTTTTCCCTTTCATTGTCTGTCTTTCTTTTCTCAACCTTTCTATCAATTTTGAAGGCTTGTTAAGCTGAGGCTGATTAAATGGCCTGCAACTGGGCTCGATGTTTGACCCCGCGACCCCGCGGTCACCGTGCCTTTTCATGACATGCAGATTTTAAGCGTGGAAATAAATAAATAAATAAAGGCATAAAACAGAATGGCTTTGGTCCCCAGACAGTCAGCGCAAAGTAAGTGTGCGGAATATCAATGAAACATAGTTCACACTAAATTCGCCCTCATGAATAACACATGGTTGCTAATAGGAGAGAAATGGTCCGTCTGTTTCCCTGCGTGATTCTGCCCACCATTACACTGGATAAACTCAATTTCCTGTTTCTCTCTAAGGACCCTGATAAGCACTTGGCTGTTTGTTGCCTTGCTCGCACAAGTCCGCAAATGACATGCTTTCACATAATAGGTGTTCATGCTGATGTTCGCACATACACACAGTGTTTGACAATCAAGCTAATGGCAAAGCAATAAAGCTCTGCATTGATTGGTTTGAGCCTTGTTTGCATAGCCAAAGGGAAATCAAGTGAGTTTTTAGTCATTTGCAGACATTATTTTCAAAGTTATACTGTGGTTATAGGTAGACAGACATTAAATGAATTAATCATTGACTGAGAGGTTAAAAAAATGATCCAATGTTGTCCATGAACAAAAGTGTGGTATATGCTGTGTCACACACAAAAGGAAGATTAATGTACTGCTGACATAATAGGCAGCTTCATCTTTGTCCTCCGTTTTGACTAAAACCGGGGGTCCGCCAATTATTCTTGTGAAAATTTAAGTTAAAAGAAAACACCTCAACTAAAGCTAAAGTTTAAAAGCTAAAATTTGGTGTAAAAAAATGTATTTGTAATGTACAAGTATATGACTCGTCTATATTGCAAAGCCTACATTTTTATGTACAAAGGACAGTATGTAAATACATTAATATTTTACTATATGCATGTTTTTATAAGCTTAAAATGCAACATCCACAGAGAGGTTCTTGGCCTGAAAAAGGTTGAAGGCCGCTGGTCTTTATGTGTCAGGTAATTTGTTAAGGATATAAAGGTCAGGATGAGCTGTTTTAGGGAAAGAAAAGTACCACAATGTCATCATGTCGCAAGGTCGCTTTGGTGGTGTGAAAACCAATTATCCGAAAAGCTAGGCTGATCCCTACAGCACGCCAGACCTTTATCGAAGAAGTGATTGAGGCTTTACTGTGTGTACAACCTACCACTGTACATTGAATGATCAGATTTCATTATGATTTACATTAATGTATGTGACATTTGTTTGAAGTAGCTATTAGTTTAGTGCAATGAATAATGGTGGCAATTACACATTGACTTTATTATATTTGTGTGATCGGTTCTGTTTCCCCAAAACAGCCCACCCTGAGCTTGCTAGTTAGCGACGAGCTTATGCTAGCTAATGTAACAACTATTTATCTTAATATGAAATGACAAGCTGTTTATTTGCTTTTCATCACAGCAGCATGCTAGCCTAAGCTAAATCCCTTTATATGAGAGTGAGAGAGAGAGATGGTTATTATGGTTATTATTTATTAAATAAGATATTGTAGTGGCAACATTCTGTTGTGGTTAATTAATGACAACAATAATGAAAGGCTGAGATGTCTCATAATTAATAACTTGTTTCACTATGTGTGTGCTTTGCTGTATGTGTCAGTTCCAGATTTTTTTTAAAAATTGTCCTCATTAATACATGGCTTTATTTTTTTATAAATAGAGTAAACCCCTCACAACCAGCTTGCGCTTGTACTAACCATGCAGGAATGATGCAATATATGGAAAAAAAATAACACACACACACACACACACACACACACACACACACACACACACACACACACACACACACACACACACACACACACACACACACACACACACACACACACACACACACACACAAAAATGTAATTGTTTTTAATGAAGTCTCTAATGCTCGCCAAGGCTGCATTTATTTGATCAAAAACAGTAATATTGTGAAATATTATTACAATTTATTATCTAAATAACTATTTAAATATTTTTAAAATGCAAATTTATCCCTGTGATGTCAAAGTTGAATTTTCAGATTAATTTCTCCAGTCTTCAATATCACATGATCTTTCAGAAATCATTCTATGCTAATATTCTAATATAAATAATATGTCTTATTATCAGCAATGTTGAAAACAGTTGCGCTGCTTATTATGTTTGTGGAATTTTTGTCTTTTTTTCAGACAATTTTTATGAATAGAAATTTCAAAAGAAATATATTTAGAAATATAATACAGAAATGTATTTGAAATGTATATTTTGTCACATTGTAAACGTCTTCACTGTCACTTAATTTAATGCATCCTTGCTGAATAAAAGTATTGACTGCAAAAATAAATAAATAAAAATCATACTGATCCCATACTTCTGAACAGTAGTGTGAAATGTTTGTCTTCCATCACACACAACCATTAAAAGCGACAGGTGTTTTGATGGTTGCTTGCTTTTTTTTTTTTTTTTTTTTTTTTTTTTTTCTGTGATTAGTCTTGACCTGACATTGCTATGGTCCAAAATGGCTTCGCAACTTTATAGTTTTTGATAACTTCATTTTGGCTGACTTATAACTTCAAATTGCTTCTTTTAGGAAAAATAGATAATGGGATGTCTCAAAAGTATAGTTGAATACATCTGTGTGTATTTCTAACCTAGCTCTATACTAAATATTTTCCAGAACACTAGCTTTGTTCAATTTTTGTATTTTAGGATCACATTTAGTCTGTTTTAATTATTAGCAATTAGGTAATTACAGCAATTATGTCAATGGGAAATCATAATTTAGATTATGTAAGCTTTGCAAGTGAGTGCATGTGTTGGGGGAACAAATGTCCCCATGCATGAGAATAGTAAAAACTGAAACTTAGGCAAGGCAAGTTTGTTTATGTACGTAACACATACACAGTGGTAATTTACTGCTTTGCATATAATGAGTAAACAGACATCAAGTCAGTTTTAAAATTAATATTGAATTAAAATAAAAATTGTGATTCATAGACACCTGCATGGTCCAACAAAAATGGCTAATTGAATACACTAAATAATGTTTTAATTAAAATCTTCAAATTGCACCTGTTTGTTCAGTGAGGGTTAGGTTTAGGGGAGTGTGTATGTGCTGTTTGTTTTATTCACTGTTTGCAGGCTGTCACAGTGCAAGTGTTTTTTCTGGCAATAGCATTCGTGTTAAGGGTCACTCTCCTAATATTTTTCCTCAATCAATCACTCCACACTTTGCCTCTTAGGAAAATAAACCAGCAATTATACTGTCTTGGCCCTCTCTTCACTAAAAACGGCACTTATTTTCTGTGATTGTTTTATTATTTGCAGAGTGATTACAAAGTGGCCATTTGGAGAACTTCAGGCTTGAGAGCATTTCCTTGCAGATCCTTAAACTTGATGTAGCAGGACAGAATAGAAAATAGCTCGTGATTATATATTGCGTATTTTAACTATGCTTCTTTTTTTATAAAGAACCAGTATATCAACTAGATAATACAGGAGGTCTTAGTTCAAATGTGATACATATAATGGGTGATTTATACACCATGTATTAGGACGGAGCAGCGTAGGCTGCTTTTCAGTGCCAATCCATAATTCATAGCCAGAAAGAGATTTTAGTGCTAAATAGGTAAGTCCCAGACAGTTGCCATTTTAACTATCCTCCACCAGGTTGACTAATACGGCAGAGATGGTACTGGCAGCGATCACCCATGTGCTTTGCCAACTCATGTCTGAGCTAAGTGGACAGGATTGGAGGTTTCATTATTGACGCTTTTTGCAGCGCTTGCTTTTTACGCTTCTGTTGTTGTTGCAGTTGAAAGTCAGTGCATTTAACAAGTTAATTGGTTTGTGATGCCAATAGATCTGTCTGAGATTAGAGATGACCTATTGAATATATATCTAAGAGTGAAAGAATATCTTATAAGAAAAATTCATATAGTTAAACTGTTGTAGTCAACATGAAATTTTAAATTGGCCCTTTACTTTCCTGTATACATTCCTGCTCCTATTGTGCACAAATCATCAGAGCATGTTGCTTCGCCACAAATTAATTTCTTTTTTGACTGATGTGTCATAGTTCATGCTGGCTATTGAATACATTGATATTGATATACATAATGGAAATATCAATGCAGCCTTTCTTAAATATTGCAATAGTTAATAGTCATTTAAAGGGACAGTTAACCCAAAACGTTTCACCCTCACCCTCACCCAAAAAAGAGAGACCAAATATAATTCTGATTTATATTTTTACACTAACTAATGTAACTAATTAAAGCCAAGTATACATTTAATCGTTAATGTTTTTACAAATTTTTACATTTGTTCCAAAATAATAACTAAAGGCAGTAACCATTCAAACAGTATATATTATTTGTGAGCTAATGTTCAGCTTTTCTTTATAGGAGTCTTATTTTCAGCGGTCATCAAGCTTGGACACACTGGTCAGATGCAAAGATGTACCTTTAATTTCCCCAAGCTGATTGCTGGCTAAACCCCCACAGCCATCATGTTTTTAGGCCATTTCAAGTTTGATTTTGATGTGACATAAAGCGGTGATATCTAAGTGGCTGAGTTGTTTACTTACTTTTTAATTAGTCTTCCCATTAACGCTATCATTATCTTCGTTCCGTGAACGCACACGAAAACAAGAGGCGGGATTTATCGCACAAACCAATCATATCCAATTATAACCCATCATATCCAATCATAGCCGATGGAGATATTGCCTCCACTCATGTGACTTTTCCCCATTTATTTCAATGAACCCACAAAACTCACCGCACGCATTAGGGGCTCTGTTTTATGTCAATGGAGACAGAGGCCATTCAGACTCATTTCAGATTTTGTTTCAGTGTGACATCATAGTGCGACAAAAGACCACCTCTCATCATTGCCCCTTTAGCCCCTCCCACCGATTCGTGCATGTCATGTAGTAAATACACGAGAGACGCAAACACAGGATTACTCCAGCAACAAAACCATAGAGATGCCTTTAAGGATTATAAGACGTTTTGCAGTGCCAAGTTGTGGAAAAACACAGTCTTTGCATTGCTTCCTTGTGATCCTAATATTAAGAAAGTGGATTAACCTTATTTTTAACAAAGTTCCAGATCACGTCAGCAAGACACGGTCCATATGTTTGCTTCATTTTACTATGGATTTGTTTTTAAACGACACAGTTTGGCACAGGCTTTTCAGACAGACTGAAAATAAAAGATGCAATGCCGACTATGTTGGTTCCGAGAGTAATGTCTCAACACACAAGTATGAGTAACAGTGTTTTTACCATGCGTCACTATTGCTTTGTCTGTTACAGATCGTTTGATGTGTACTGAAAATGATGAACGATGAATACAAGAACGACAAATGCGAAAAATTATGGTACATCCAACTCAAAATTAATTTACATGAAACACTTTAAGTTATCCTGTCAACTATAACTGTGGCAACTCCATGTCCTTAAAGCTCCTATTGATACCACTTGTTGCTACTTTTTGCACTTAAAGGGGTAGCACACACAAAGATTTACTCACCATCATGTCATTCCAAACCTATATGCAGTTGTTTTTTTTCAACCACCATATAACCACACTAACTAACTAACTAACTAACTAACTAACTAACTAACTAACTAACTAACTAACTAACTAACTAACTAAAAATAAAGATGTAATTTCTAAAAGTATACTTTTCAAAAGTTTAGGCATAGTAAGATTTTTGTTCAAAAATGCAGTAAAACAGCAACATTGTACAATATTATGAAAATTAATAATAATTAATAATTATTAAAAATTCATATTTAGTTTTCTTCAGCAGCCATTACTCTAGTCACGATTCATTAATATGCTGATTTGATGCTCAAGAAACATTCTTTATTATTATCACAAAAAACATTTATGAAAACTTTTATGTTGCTTAATGTTTTTATGTAAACCGTGATACTTTTTCCAGGATTCATTGATGAACAGAACATTTTAAAAACTGATTTTAATTGAAATAGAAATCAGAGAGTAAAATATTTACTATATAATGTTATAGCTTTTCATCAATTTAAAGCAAACTTGCTGAATAAAAGTATTAATTTCTTTAAAAATAACAAAATCTTTCTGACCCCACACCTTTGGACTGTATTGTATAGTGACTATATATACACACGAATAATTAAATAAATGACAGGATTTTTGGTTTTCTGTGAACTATCCATGTAAGTGTGTGTGTGTGTGTGTGCACGCCTTTCCTACTTTTTAAGATACGAGTTGCCAAAAAAAAAAAAAAAAAAATCCACTACTGTTCCATAATTTATTGCCTCCAAATCTGGGCCATGCTACTAGTTAGCTTGCACGGCATGCAGCATGGGCACGCACATGTGAAGGAGCGCTGTTTTCTTTGAAGGCAGTCTCAGAAATGTGTTGAAGGATGCCAATACTAAAACGAAGTGAGCTGGAAAATTGGCCTCTTCGGTTGCAGCAGGACTGGGGTGTGCTGGCCTGCCTTGAGCGAGGTGTGTTCAAGCTGTAAATCATTCATCACAAAAACCTTTTACCGACAGTTCATTCGGTAAGCACGTCGTGTGTCCGCCGGCGCTCAACCAGTAAGAATACAGTGGTGGAAACACGGCACTCTTGAGCGGGCCAATAACAGATGATTCTGTCTGGCTGATCAATGGCTAACATCAAGCTTTAAATTTAAATTAGAGACGAGTGGAAAATTAGCTCTTTGAAAACTGCTCTATACATGTCCTTAGGCATTGTATTAGCCAGCCATTGAATAAGGCTGAACATTAAAAGAGGTAAGATGAATTGATGTCTAAGTGAATTGTAGATATTTAGCCCTGATATAAGCCATTAACAAACGACACAGCCAACAAAGCTTCGTAACCTGCAAAATATGCCCTTTTTAAAGATGTTTTACTGCGAGTGTGTCTTAAAGGACAAAAGAATGTGCAAGGCAGCCTGTCATTCTGAACAAGGCCAAGTGTTGGAAGTAAAACTCAGCCTTCAGACGCCTCCTCTGTGCAGCATGCCATACATTGAGCTCCGTGAGTTATAGCTGAGCATAAAGGTCTCAATACAACTGCTCTATTAATTATGTTATACAGTGGCAAAAGCTCATGCAGACAACACTGGGTGGGTGTGACAGTCTGATTTATACATGACTGAACTGGGGATGCAGTGATGGATGGCTTTTCAAACCGCAGAATCATCATTCACAGTGCATCTCTCTGATAAAGGAGTGCCATCCAGGGGTTGATTGCTGTGCAAGACCAACGGGATGTTTTGAAGCCCCTGTGACTTCTTTCTAATGACTCGAAGGTCCCGCAAACTAAACAAAGCGTAAAACAATAACCCTCCCTCTTCTCTCAACAGAAGTAAATAGAATTAACATCACCATGACATCTATTAAATTCCCATAATTAAAATCCAGGTATTAAACATCTGCAGATTCCTCTGCTGTCCGCCTCTGCATTTCTGTAACCTCCTAAATCCTAGTCTGACAACACAGTATATTCATCTGCACGCGCCGCTCAAATCCCTCTCTTTATTATTTACATGCCCCATATGGCGGCTGTTTGTTTAGACCAATTATTTTTAGCTCTTCAAAACTGCTGCTGTCACCAGACCGGCTTGTCTCTTTCCTTCTTTTTCTTACCCCTCCCTCTTTCTATGTCTGGATTTGTGTGTGCGTATGTTTGGTTGTGGTGTGTGATCCATGTCATACAGGCAGGTTTAAAAGTGTTGAAGTCAACATGAAATGACAGCCCTTCTTTTTCAAATCGATCATAATTTGCTATTATTGCCATAACTTTTATTACTTTAGCGCTAAGCTAACAACATTAAAGAGACTTTACAATAAATGAGAACATGAAGACGAGGAGCAGCAGAACCTAAATGCTTTTATAACTACACCAAAGATGTTCCTGGCTTACAAACCGGTACATAAATAATTTACATAAAATTTGGATTGTTATTGTTTTCTCACTAGGCGTATACCTTTCCTGAAAGATCTACTGTATATCAATGTGCATAAAAATGCAGCATACATAAAATTCTCTGAGATTCACATTTGTTGCTGTAAGACTTGTCAGTCTTTTCACAGAACGAATATTGTTGGTCATAAAGTTCCATCAGTGACATTCGGAAATAGGCAAGAAGAAGCTCATGCTTGTCAAGGACATGCACAAACACTCAGAGCTTTTAGCAGCATTTGAATTGGGAAGAAGCTGGTAGCAAAAAATTTTCAACAGTGTCATAAGGGCAATAATTTGTGTGAATAGGAACATTTTAACAGTAGCAACTGTGGCTGAGTCAGTGGGGAGGTCAGAGCAGCAGGTCTGGGGTCTCCTTGCTGTACGCCGGCTGTCAGGACTAATCTGTTGCGCTCCTGCAATAAGGGTCCCACAAGCTGCTCTTACAGATATCTTTTTCACACTTGAGCTAATGAGCTGATAGTGCTTCTTGTGTTTATTAGCAATTTTCTGCTTGACTTCTCTTAAGAATAGTTCTTTAACCCTCTGGGGTCTGAGGTATTTTCTGGACTTTATTTTAATACACATAAATGTTTCACGATTGGCAAATGTTTCAACTATGTAATGAGATAAACACCTTTCTGTAGCGTCTTCATTTCAACACTAATATAATTTAATAAAATATAATACTACCTCACAAATACATCAGGAATAAATAAAAATAAAGATGATTAACCCTTAAATGCATGAATGTTTCAACAATCACTATTACATATTCAGGTCTTTAGCGACCCGGACCTATATCTAACAGATGGATCTCTACCTGTCACAATAATATAAAACTCTCCTGATATTAGAGTAATAATTACATAAGAATAAAATAAAGCATATCTTGTTACCTTTTAGAGCTTGGAACGGTTCAGTTTGAGCAGATGTTTTATACCATCATCACTGTCCTCATCAGAGCTCTTTTCACAGTACATTCAGCATCTGGCTCATATTCACGATCTCAAACATATTCTCAAAACTATCATTTTCAAAATCAATATTTTGATCGCTGTCAGCTTCTTCACCAGATCCACCATCAAGTGACTGACACTAATATTTGATTGCGTTCAGTAGGCTACTTTGAAGTAAATCGCTGAGCCATTTCAAGTTTTGCTGATGATACTTCCTATTCTTTTGTTTTCTGCCTGCTGTAACTATGAGTGAAACATCATTCATCATTGTGAATCAGACATTGCCACCTTGTGGAATAAAGGTGAATTGCACTTATTCAGTCATGATTCAATTATTGTTGTGCAGAAAAATGTACTTACACTGTTACACATCTCGGGTCGTTAGCGACCCTATATATTTTATATTGTTTTTAATGACTTGATTGAGGAATGCTAAGAAAGTTGATGTTTAACCTTAAAAAATTAATGAAAAGGAGGGTAGTGGGTCAATGAAGACCTGAGGTATGCGTTTAAGGGTTAATTACCACACTGTTCCAGACTGCGGGGTATCCTTGGTATTTTAGGTTTAGGTTCATTGTCTTCTGATTCTGCATCAGTCTCTGGCTCAAATGTGTGGCTGAATATTACCAGTTGCTATTTTTCAATATCGGAAGTTCCACACATGTAATGGCGGGGACATTTAAAAATTATTTCAATATGAAAAACTGTTACCCAATCATAGCAGTGGGTGTTTACTTCCAAGTCTTGAATGTGGCACCCTTATCAAGATTGAGTGTTTCAAAGTGAAGGTCAAAAACAGGATAGCAAATTCAAAAAAAAAAAAAAATCTTTTTTGTTTCTTTCTAAATCTTATAAACATTATAAGTGGAACGCAAAGAACATTTTATATATAAGAGGCTTTTAAGGCAAGTCAGTTCACAAATATTAGCACTTTTGGAACAGATTAGTGGGCCAGAAGTAACTGTTGTATAATTCATAATATGGTGGGCCATGTAGCCTATATGCTGGAAGAATACCACTGGTCCTGGGAAAGCAAAAAGAAAGAAAGTCTCATCTGTTCCACACTCAGAGTCATGCACTTAGATAGCACTTATTATTGTGTCTTGTCGTTTTTTTTCTATCTGTCTTTCTACTCTTTTTCCTTCTGTGTGCATCACATCACTCATGCCAGGAGAGAAGAATAGTCATTATTGTCTTCTCATGTACCACCTTTACTGCTGTCTCTCTTTATTTTACTTTCTCCCTCCCTCTCCTTTTTCTTTTTTATCTCCCAACTCTGGCCACACTTTTGCCACAGCAGTCTCTTCATAGGGGAGACTGGGGCTAGTTTTGGCTATATGTAAGTTTTGGAGTTTAAAACTCCCAATAACACAATTTTATTATTATTATCAGGGCACATTTTCCACACGTTTTTTTAAATGCATTTTAATTTTATTATTTACATTTAAATAATATACACTACCATTCAAAAGTTGGGCTCAGGTTTTTTTTTTTTCTTATATATATATATATATAGAACAAAATATTATTCAGTAAGGAAGCATTCAACTGATCAGAAGTGACAGTAAACACTTATGCTGTGTTTGAAATCACCCTCCATACCCTCATTCACTATTCCCTACCTTAGTCCACTAATTTAGTCCACTAGAGGAGTGAATGAAAACAGTGAGTGAATTCGGACACTGAGTGTGCTGGAAGGGCTGCCACTTTTGCATAGTTTCTGCTTGCTGTTTAATAATTATTTGAAACGTAGCAAACTGGCAGCCCCAGTAATGAAAAGATTTATCTTGAACTCTGCCATGGAACTCTAGCATGTATAAACTGTAATTAAACAATTTAATAATCAATTAAAAAGGAATGTATACCTGTATGATATTACGCTGAACCAGTGCGTTTGAAAAATAGATGGATGATTGATTCAGCTGCGGGCGTCATCTCCTTGCGAGACGTGGAAATTAATTCAGCGCGTGACCCTCACAATGCATTATGGATATTCTCTAGCCGCTGAGCGTGCATCAGTTGTACACTCGTTATTGCGGTGCATTGTGGGATTGAATGAGTGCACTCAATAACGTCCACTATGGTTTCGGACACCACTACTAATGGCTGTCCCCTCAAATAGTTCCCTATTTAAGGGTATGGGGTGATTTCGGACTCAGCCTTAGATTGTTACAAAAGATTTATTTTTCTAATAAGTACTGTTCTTCTGAACTTTGTATTAATAAAAGATTAAACAATGATGAACTGATGATAATAATAAATGTTTCTTGAGCTGCAAATCATCATATTAGAATGATTTCTAAAGGATCATGTGACACTGAAGATTGGAGTAATGATGCAGAATTTTTTTTTTTTTTTTTGTAATCTAGATATAAATTTTTGGAATTTGGGATATATTCACTTGAGCAAAAAGTGACAACTAGCCCTTGTCTCCCCTGTTTACCTCCAGCTCTGAAAATGATTTTCGCTTATCTTGGTAAGGCGATATATTCTTTCTCTCATTTGCTAATGACTTTACTCATCAAGCATACATATTAGACAAAGCATGCTCGCTCCTCCTCTTCCTTTTAGCAAAATAAATCAACACCCACCCTTTTTCTCCATCTCTCATTGTCTCGCTCTCACACTCTTCCCCTTGTGTCCTATCTTCTGTATTCCTCCTACTCGGCCAGTGTCACTATCCCAGGGTTGTTTACTCTTCCCGCTCTCTTTTTTGTTTGGTTGTTTCAGCGTGAGCAGCGACACGGGAGGCTCAGCTGGATAAAACACAGTCAGCGTATGGCCCTGATTACGGCAAAGCCAATCTGGACGTTAGAGATAGTACAGCAGCTTACGGGATTCACTGAACACCGACTTCAAAGTTTATTCATCAGGCTTCAAAAAAAGTCTTCCATCATGCTAATTTACTTAAATACTTAAACTTAGAAATAACTTACTTTTTTTTTTTTTTGTCTGTGAAAAGAGCTTTATGGATTATGAAAGAACATTGTGGGTTGCTCTCTTGAACAAGACCAAAGGTTTCATGAGGAGCAACATGAGTGTCTTTCATTCCTTTTATAACCCCTGACAGCACAAGTACATGTGGAGGTCTGTTTGTGTGTTTTCTTCTAGAAGATTTTTTTTATAGTGCTCATCTGCAAGACGTTTCCTGTTAAATAGACATTTATGAAATCTAAAAAAGATGTTTATTATTTAGAATGTATGTAAAACTGCTTTTTAAAGTTGCTTATTAGATGTTTGGATACAACAGGTGCTCTCCAGATGAAGTTGACATCTTGAAGACCTGACTGTGCTAACTGGGTGCAAGAAAGCTACAGTATCTGTTAGCGTTCCTATTCACCTCACCTGGCTGAAAAGGCAGCAGACGTGGAAAAATTAAGCCCCATTTTCAGCGGTGTATTCATTTTTCAATTGCTTTCAGCAAAGCTATTTGTTTAACTACATGTCTCAGTAGCAAGATTGTAGTGTCGCTATTTTATTTTTTAAATTCGTAGCTTCTCACTAGCAAAGCAATTTCATTGTAGAAGGCTTGCATTGTGAAACAAGACAATGTTACCAATAATGACACATGTACAGTATTCTCTGTCACCTATTTTGAATCAGAACAAATTATGTCTGTTTTGGGAATGAATGACTCTTTTGAATTGGTTCTTTTCAGTTACTTTTAATCACTCAGAGCAGTTCTACCATAAATGACTCACTCACTCAACTGAATCTGTTTGGGCGGTTCCTACAAACTGCATGTGTTTTTTTTTTTTTTTTTTAGATAAACTGACTTTTGCAAATATTACAGCTCTCTATTTTTTATATATCACACATGACAAAAATAAAGTCTTTGTCATAAAGTAAACGTTTTATAATGTAGCTTGTAGTATCCCTACCCTAAACCTACCCATAACTTTTCCCTAAAATCAGAGGAGATGATAGGTGAATAACAATGATGTAGTATCAGCTAACCCTGGTTGTAAGCCAAAACTTGACAAACTGTAAACTTGTCACTCAAATCTGATTGGTTGATTGAAAAGTTGTTCTAGGATCAACAAAGATATTGATCCACAGGATTGTGTTGTAGGGAGAGCGGCGCACAACCTGTCTTTTGTCTCAATTTGTGTAAATCCACTTGGGGTTCAGAGTATTTATATTTTCCCACATTCATTTCACACGTCTAGTACAATTATGTGGTTTTGTTTCATTAATACAGTGTATACTTTTTTCTTGATTTACCCGAAAGAATGGAAGTGAAATGTGACAACATGCCCCATGTGAAGGGCACATTGTAACATTACCAAATTACTTTTAAAATATTTAATTATTTACTTTTTAAAATAACATAATGCCATTTTTAATCATTAAAAATATACTAATTTTTGAGTTTGACATCGCTAAATACAGCTATTCAGTATAGTTAAAAACATAATAATAATGAATAATTTCTGAACATTGACTTTCAGTCTTTATTCACCCTTTTCTCATGGTTTAAAAGAATTAATACAAGTATAGAATATTATATCATATTTCTAATAGGAGCACAGTGTAACAAGGTTTGTATGATCTAACCAGCAGAAGACACAAGCCGGGTTTAAATCCCAGTTGCACATTCCCCATCGTCTCGCGTCTTCTGCTGTTAGATCAGCATTAAAGAACGATCTCAACTGTTAAATAACAGATATAAGATTAAAATAATATCAGATTTGTCTTATTTTAAATAAACACAAAAAACAGAAATGAAAAATAAACTTAAGAAATGTACTTTTGCTATGGTTAAATAAATGTTCAGTAATATCTTCCAAAGATTTCTTAATTTTGCCGCAATTTTTTCTCTAAATAATGTTTACACTTTTAATACACGTTTCGCCATCGAAAGTTTTAAACCATGCGTGTTACAACTAACCCGCATTAGGTTGTGCCCCTGCGCTCCCTTACTTGGTAAAGTCACATTCTTGGCCACACTGTACTAATTTGTTACCTTTAATTTATTTAAATCATGACCATGTTTCTGAATTAGTACAATATCTAATCACTTAATTACATACTCCTAGCATGTTCCCGAGCATCATACTTTTGACCTGTGCTTACATTCACTTTGAACAAAACCAGCCAATATTTAAATCTCTTAATAGATGTAACCAAAGTCCACTAAAGGCGAGTCATACAAACCCAAGTGCATTTTATTTAACAATGGTGACAAAATAAACAGAATAAAATGATGACTTGACTTGAACTTGACTATGAACATAAACCTAAGCAGGACTTGACTTAAGAAAACTCACCGACAGAAGGTTACAACAACAAAGCTATCCATGAACAATTGAACATGAGTGCTATAAATACACATGGACTATACTGACTAACAAGATACACCTGTAAGCAATGAAACAATGAACAAATGAAAGACACAAGGTGAAGCCACGATACGCAGAACCATTGGTGTATGACATCAAAGTACTGCGAGAGCGATTCGAAAGCATATGGGCCATCAGCTCTCTAATAGCTTTTGCTGTACTTGGATGTGATTCACCAATCACTATGTGCAGCGCCACTTCAAGTTGAACACACCTACATAGAGCAAAAGAAGCACATGACGTGATCATATGAGGGGCAACGGAATCACATGACACGACAATGAGAACTTCAAAATAAAAGACATGAACCAACACCCAAAACAGACCTGACATAAGAACTAGCCTATACCGTCCAATATTTATATCTCTTAATTGCCTTTAAATGCTCAGATATGTGGATTTATATGTATGGATATGTATAGTCACTGCAGCGGTGATAAATGTACTAGACAACACTATGAATACTATAATCGAAATAGCAACACTATAAATACAATATGGTTACAACCAGTGTTGGGTAAGTTACTCTAAAAAGTAATTAATTACTAGTTACTAATTACATCTTCAATAGTGTAATTAGATTACTGTACAAATTACTCTTTTCAAAAAGTATTTAATTGCTTATTACTAATTACTTTCCAAATCCTAGATCAACCTCAAGTTATGCGATACATGAAATGGCTTTTTAATTAATTCAAATACATAATATAAAACTACATCAATTATTCTTATTAACTGACTAAAGTATTACAAACATGAGAAGGACAGACAAAAAACATGCATTTTTAAGTTAGACTTTATATATATATATATATATATATATATATATATATATATATATATATATATATATATATATATATATATATATATATATATATTATATATATACACACACAATACTATATAATACTCTCTAATGAATGATATATATATATATATATATATATATATATATATATATATATATATATATATATATATATATATATATATATATATATATATATATATATATATATATATATATATATATATATATATATATATATGTATTGGTTATGTAACCAAATATATATATATATATAATTGTTCTACAGTCTATACACAGTATTTAGTTCAATTACCTGTGAAGTAACTGTAATTAAATTACACACACACACAAAAAAAGTAATCCCTTACTTTACTTTTTCAAGGGTAAAGTAATTAAATTACAGTAACTAATTACTTAGTAACTAGTTACACCCAACACTGGTTACAAAATCTACCAGCACTGGCTAACTGTGCCATACTAACCAGTTCTTGACCCCTTGATTTCTACCAGTAGAACACAATTGACTATAAACAGTAGAAATATAACCATAAACATCTGTGAGAACACTTCCTCTCCTCTGCAAACTCTTAACTGTGCCATTTTGTCTCATTTGAAACTCCTGTTTGTCAAGTGGTTTGATAGAAGAGGGAATGAGATCCAGTACTTCACATCACTCCCAGACTGCATCTGCTGTCCTTTCGAAGCCAAACAGGGTACCTGAACTTCAACAAAAAACGAACTATCCTCAGACCATCTGTTGTGGACGGCTGTCCTTTGGGTGAGGGAAAATCCATATCCCCATTTTATAGCATATTTCCCAAAGAATCATAACAATTCACTATCCTTGAAGAATGACAATGAGTATAAAGGAACACTTTAGTATGAAACATAAAAAACAAGAAGTAGAGACAGTAGATTTGCTGTGCCAGTCTTCACTTTTTTCGCAACAGGCCGGCTTAGCCCTGTAAAATTACATTTGCCCTGTGTATCTCCCTATTGGGGTTATTATCAACACATATTCCTGCCGTGTTCCACTAACTCTGGCCTCTATTGGCCACTCAGCTGGGCTTCCATTTTAGGAAAGGTTGTGGAGGGGAAATGATTGGTTTAGGCCTTTTGCCTCTGGGACTTTGAGTGTAAGGCCTTAATGAAACACTGCAGGCAGCTCCACATCGTGCTCTGTGAAGGGACTCTGAGTGGCACTGGTGACAACTGTGGGCTCAGCTGTCTCAGACATGGCCCGTCAGCAGATGTATGAAGAAAGAAAGGGGGAAATAAGAGGGGGAGAGAGAGAGAAGTGGCAAAGTAAACACTCATGGGAGCAAAGGAGTGAAGAGGAAGACAGGAAAATTAAAGCAGGAGAGCTGAGAGAGTGCAAATCTCTCACCAGCAGAGAGTTCAGAGAGGACCCAGGGTCTGGGGGGACAGATAAAGCGTTCTTGCACCAACATTTGAAATAACTGAATGCATTTGCCTGTCATGTTTCCATATTACAAACCCTCAATGCATGTTCTGATGTTTTGAAGGGGAAGACATGACTTTTAAGAACATCTCTGCATGTAATGTAACAAGGAGAGTTGTACTTTTCTTTCATAGGATCCTCACACTTGAGTCACTACTTAAAGAATATCTTATTCGCTTTTACAAGTACCACACTCAGCGTTTTTCCGCTTCAATTTCTGATTATATTTTAAATCATACAACCAGACAACTTATATTTTCTGACTGAAATTTTTTTTAGTTCTTACTAAGACTAAATGAAACAGAATTTTTCCACTGGTGTACAGAGGTTAGCATGTTACAGTTAGCTCTTGATGGTGGATGCCTTAAGGCCGCGTGTCCACCAAAGTGTTTTTAGCCAGCCGAAATATCCACGGAAGTGTTACTAGTATCTCATTTCACAGATAGTTTGTTTCTGTATTGATTATATATAAAATTGCAGATACAATGTAAAGTATTTGCTCTGGCTCTTGTTTTAAATTATTTTATTCCGTTATTTATTTATGCTGCTTGTTTTCATCTTTTGACGTTGTGCAGTACAAGCAGAATGTGGCGGTTGGTCTGTGTTGTATTTGTCCCGCCCCTCATCCACTGTGATTGGACGGCTGGGTGAAAAGTGACCGTCATGAGCGCTGCGTTTTACTCAAACTTGAACGTTCTTCAACTCTCGACGACCAATAAAAAAACGCTGAACGCTCAGCGCTTGAGCGTGAAATACTCACTCAGCGCCTCGTTACGCTCATGGCGTTCTAAAAACATGGCGCTTCCATTGAAAACAATTGAATACGCCAGCCAGCCGCGTGAAAAAATGCTTTGGTGGACACACAGCATAACTGCAACCTTCTACTGCCAACAATCACCATTCTCCATTGAAACCCATTCAGTAGAAGCTGTGTATTCAGGCTAAATTAAATATTTTTCACAGATATGATTTAATCTAACATTTTGTAATTTTTTTTTTTAATTAATATAATAAATATAAAATTAAAAGATTTATTTTATATTTATGTCCATATATTATAGTAGATATTTGACAATACATGATTTACATTTATTAATTTAGCAGATGCTTTTATCCAAAGCGACTTACAACTGAGGAATACAGGAAGCGATTCGTCATGAAGAGGGCGAATAATCACAAACAGTGCTTGAAATACTAAGTTTTGGACATTGCTTAGAACAGTGTTTTTCAAACCTGTCCTGGAGGCACCCCAGCCCTGCACATTTTGTGTCTCCCTCATTTATCACACCTGACTCAACTCATCAGCTCGTTAGTAGAGACTGCAAGAACTAAATTGGGTGTATCTGATAGGGAGACATACAAAATGTGCAGGGCTGGGATACCTCCAGGACAGGTTTGAAAAACCACTGGCTTAGAACAGCACAAGCTAGAATAGGGAGGAAATTTTCTTTTTTTGTTTTGGCTTTTTTTGCTTTTTAAGAGGAGGTTAAGTGCTCACGGAAGAGATGAGTGATACAGAGATGATACATGATTATTATTATTATTATTATTAGCTGTGTATTCAGGTGAAAAAATATGTTGATTTATTTTAAAATTTTTAATTTAAAATAGGTATAAAAATACATAAATCATTTCATAATGACATTAATAATTATAATAATAAAATGTGTATTATTATTATTAAAAATACAACTATTATTATTATTATTATTATTATTCGCTCCATTCAAAATACAGCTCAGGCTCTGTGGCTGCATGAATAAATATTTTCCGATTTCATTTTCATATGAAACAAACTTCACTCTTTTTAATGAGACTGTTAAATGCCTGTCACTTCAAATGCACACACCCTGTGTGCTCCTTCATTCTCTTTTCATTAAAGGGTGATAGGGCAACAAATGCCACAAACAGACAGTAATATGCCATCCAGAAAAATGAGAAGGAGAAGCATGTCTCCTCTGTCTACTGTTCTCGATCAATTGCTCATCTCATCTCCGTTCGATAAACCCTTTAAAAATTCAGAGCTATGAGAGTATGGACTAAACTTATGAAACAGATATCAGAGAAGAAATTGGCTTTTGCATATAATTGCTTTGGCTTGTTGTTTTGAGCCTGTTCCTTTGAATAACTTAAATAAGCTATTCAGTGATCAAATTAGCCCAGATGAAACAGAGTTGTGTTTGAAGCATCCTCTTTTCTCTTTTCAAGGGTAGGGCTGACTCACTGTTATTGGTGCACCGAGGCCAGACAGTTACACAATCGCTTTCAAATGAAAAAATGCTTATTGTAAATCAGCTATGCCTACCCAGCGCCTCCAGCTGCAGGTGGCTTTGCTCCACGTCCCTGACTGCGCCTTCAGCTGTTTTCAATGTGTAAATGCCAGGCGAGAAAATACATAGCGGCTCTCACACACCCTGTGCTTGAGGCAAAAAGAATATGCTTTTTTTCACAATCCCTATCCGTGTTCCCCAGTATGGGACTAATGATTCCAGGGAGGATAGGAAATTGAGATGGTGGATGAAAAATCCCTGCAAACGCTTTTCATTTTAGGTGAAGAATCTCCCGTTAAGTGAGACAGGCTTCTCATTTTTTTTTCATCTTCCCCTCTGTTTTTCTTTGACACAAACTTTTTAGCTCTCTGGTGGGAATTGGCTCAGTGGATTGCTCCAGTTAGAAACGACAAAACAAAAATTAGAAGCATATTTTTCACACAGAAATAAGTGAGCCATGGGCTCACTGTCAACGTAATACAGTTGATGAGGGAAATCTGAGAGGTATAGGGATAGAACTTATTACTTATTACTACTTGATGGATAAGACCGGGTGCCTGCAAGCTCCGAGGCATTGCTTGAGGTAACAAATTGTGCATAGGAACTGTATACTGTAGACTGATGTTTCTTAGGAACTGCCTTTATACAACAACATTTGTCTGCTGTGAATTTTGGGCCCATTATGTTCACATTCCCATTAAAGAAATGTTACAGGCTGTGGCAGTCTATAACATTCGCCCTGGCACTGCTCAAACCTCATAAGAACAGCAGAGACTGAGGGCTGTCCTACTCTGCCAGACTCACTTTTTGGAATCGGAATGATAACAGCTCCATATTGAGGAGCCGGTAAAATATTGTGCAGATCTCAGCGCTGTTTGTTTTCTCGTTTTTGAAGCGCCTGACAAAGCTGGGTCGTATGACTACCCTCACACCCACACAATCTCTGGAGTGCTCATTATGTCTCTATGCTGATATCTGTAAGAATTTACCATTGGCTGTCTGGAACTACAATATACAGACTGCGTGGAAAATGACAAAAATGACAGATGTACAGTTGAGCACTAAGAAGTGAAGCATAGTAGCGCTGGAAATGCGGTTATTAAAATAATTTTAAGAAAGATGTATAAAAAGATTTTTAAAATGTTATAGGAAGTCTCTTATGCTTACCAAGGCTGCATTTATTTGATTAAAAATAGTTAAAAACATTGTTAAATATTATTTTCAAATGTAATTTATTCCTGTGATGGTAAAGCTGAATTTTCAGCATCATTACTCCAATGTTCAATGTCACATGATCCTTCAGAAATCATTCTAATATGCTGATTTGGTGCTCAAGAAACATTTCTTATTATTAATGTTGACAATTGGTGTTAATGTTGACTAACAGTTGAGCTGCTTAATATTTTTAAGGATTTTAAAGATTCTTTGATGAATATACATTTTTATTTGATATAGAAATCTTTTCTAAATATCTTGTCATTTTCGATCAATTTAATGCATATTTGCTGAACAAAAGTATTGATTTCTAAAAAGTACCATGCATGGAGTATGTAAATACTGCTGTAAATAATCGTTTAGCATTCGTACATTATTGCCATCTGAAACCATCATTGTACCATGGCACATTTCTGTAAGGGAAATAAGAGCATTTGCTTTCACTTTAAATTAAATTATGTAATATTGTCAAAATGAGACTTTTGCAGGGCTGCAGTAAGTGAGGAACAAAAACGGAACAACTGCTATGAAGTGTAAATGAATTGCACGCACAAACATATTATGTTCGGGATAAATTCATTTTGCAGTGCTTTGTTCACTTGGCATGCTCATCCAAATAAAACAGAGCCAATTCTCACAATCTCTCTTTCTACAAGCTGCACAGGCTCTTGCCATCAGAAAGTAACAAAATCCAGGAACAAACCACATAGGCACCACACACTGAATTTTCTGGATTGTTTTGTAAGAAGGTGCTTGGCTACTGAACTCTGGCCATGTTGCTGTGGTCAGTAGCCAAGTCAAAACCAGTCAGCCCATTTTTAATTCCTAAAGTTAGCATGACTCTATATATAGCTTCTGATTAAAGTATTCTGCTCTTTTCTGTCCATGATTCATAAGTGCAAAAAAATGCGACGCCATCCACGCTGCTGAGAGTGACGTATAGATGAATATGTAAATACGTGCTGCGCGTTTTCCTCTCAATAACAAAACTAACAAACAACAAAAATGACAAAGGTGAGAAGGCGGCAGTTACGAAAGCATCTGATTATAGCGATGTGGATATTTGCACCATCTCTGCGATTCACTGGCATCATATTGACAGTCTAGATAAAGTAATTTAAAATCACACTGTTATGGTAGTTTAGTCAAGTAGGCAAGTCTCAATCTCTAGAAGTCTAATGCTCACCAAGGCTGCATTTAGTGTTTTTGATCCAATAAAAACAGTAATATTGTGAAATATTATTACAATTTAAATAAATTACTGTTTTCTATTTTAGATAGAAATAGAATAGAATAGATTTTAAAATGTAATTTATTTCTTTAATGCTGAGTTTTCATCAGCCATTGCTATTCAGATCTTCTATTCCAGTGCCACATGATCCTATAAATATATCTGCAGTAAAAGCGACATCAATATTTTACTGAACTTTTTCCTTTTGTGCTCCATAGAAAAAAGAAAATTATGCAGTTTTTGACATGACATGAGGGTGAGTTAACAATGATGGTTAGTCATGATTTTAATTTTTGTTTGAACACATTAATGAAAAATAATCAAGGTTATGCCTTGCGCACCAAATACAAAATACTGGCCTGGTTGTGTATTTGGTGGGGGTATATTTGGCATTTATGATTATGAGTCATCATCTTTCATGCAAGAGATTGATCGACCCCACTGAAGAAGATCTCTCACTTTTTAATTACGAGTAATTGCATGTTTTTGTCTATTATTCCCTTGTTTATGTGTGTTGTGTTTAATTTTGGATTGCTGCGTCAAATGATTCCCTGCGCTTTCCCCTGGCGGTGGCACTCATCCGCTGCGTGAGAGCTGTAGTAATTATGGTTATTTTCACTGCTGCTTAAATGCGGTGAAATGCGAGGTGAAGTTTAATAGCGCATGTGTGAGAGCATATATTTCTAATAACGCCAATGCCGCTGACAAGAGAGTAGAAAACCAACGAGCGTCTCTTGAATAATGTTTTAATGGCTCGTCGCAGTGTGTTTGTGTGTGTGTGGTAGTCAAAATTTCTAATAGAGAAGCCTGTGTGCACAAGATGAGATGTTCCTCCATTCGACTGTGAATGTATTAGTAACTCATTAACACCAGCGTGCTGCAGTCAATATGCGTTTGTGTCTGTTTGTGTGCACTGGGGTGAAAATTGCATCTCAAAGCAAATAAGATGCAGCCTCTTCAATTCAGACCAACTCTAAAAACTTTCTCGGCCTTGTATAAGACAAAAAACTTGTCGTATTAGAGCTTGAGGGGGCATGGTGCAGTTAGTTAGTACGCCATGCACAAATGCTTATTTATTTGTGCTGACAGATAAGGTATGATAATACTGGATGCTCCCGTAGCTTCTTTCCTATGCCAATGTATGCACGGTGGCCCAAAGCTGAGCTGCCTCACCAATCCCAGGGAGTCAGAGGTGATAAGGTCATACAAATGGGCTGTGCTGTCAGTTATGCACTCTACCTAATCCCAGACACACACCTGACTGTCTCGGCCCCCAGATTGAAGCTGGCCGCTTCTAACAAACTCCAATTATTTGAGTGTAACGAGATCCCGGAGTGCGGCATTTCACAGGCCCATCATCATTACCGTGGGGGTTGAGTGGCAGCAGAAAGCACCATGTTCCCCCTGACTGACTGCAGCCGGCGCCGCTTTTGACAGCCGGCCACCTTAAACCTCTCACACACACACACAGAGAGAGAGAGAGAGAGAGAGAGAGAGAGAGAGAGAGAGAGAGAGAGAGTAGCAAAACAAAATGCTTAAAATCCACACTCTCTTTATTTCACACATTCATACTAATAGATAATTCATGCACTCACTTCAAAACACAGACCATTTATCTGTTGAAGATTTATGTATTTATGTATATATGCACTCAAAAAAATAACTCTTTGGACAAACTCAGTTTAGTTGAGGGCAGGTTTTCCATCCAATAAATATGTGTAGCCTCAACTCATAAAAAACTAATTCATGCAATGAAATGTAATTGGTCCAACTCAATTTTGGACAATGTAATTGAGTTGGTCCAATTCAATTTTATTAAATGCAGTTTAAATGATATTTATATACTTATAACATTACTTTTTTATACTTGTCAAACTTAAATTAAAGCATTTAATTGGAAAATCAATTATAAGCAGTTTCATTCATCATCATACACAATGTATGAAGAAAAGAGGTGTAACTCCTGCCATTAGCATAGATCACTGAGTGCCCACAGCCTCAGCACAGGCGAAACTCCTCTAAATGTCCAACATAACTGACCATTAAACACTAACATTAATTAACAACATCTTTCCCTTTACAGAAAAACACATAAAATAACACTTTAATCCCTAAATTTACTCTCCAAAGCATGCTTTGCAAGGGACTCATATGCAGCACAATCAGGTTAGTTAATGGCAGGGTTATTATAAATTTTTATTATTTTAGTTTTCTATTTTCTAGTTTTTTTATGTAATTATTTAATTCAATTTTATTTATTTAATTTTTAATATAATTAGATTTTCGTTTAATTATTTAATTCAGTTTTATTATTTAATTATTTAATTTTTTTATTTAATTTAATTTATTCATATTATGTATGTGCCAGTATTGTTCGTCCTCCCCCAATTATTTTAGTTTTTTTTATTTTTTTATTAAAGATACAGTAATAAAGACACTTAATTAATTACTTTGTGCTATGACTAATAACTTCCATACAAATGTTATGCAGATCAGTCTTTCAGTTATAAATAGGACAGAACTAGCACACAATCTGAATCAACTGTAAAACACCTTAAGCTGAGTGAGACAACATCCCTACTTAACCTTTATATATTAAATTTTCACACAGAATGTTGTGAAGGTGGTGGTTGCTGTTTAGATTTATATAATAAACTGCAATACTGTTAGCGTAACAGTAAATCCTTTAGAATGGCTCTGGCACATAGCATGATGGAAAACCCTTCAAAAAGAGCTGCAGAGTTGACACGATGCTCAAAGCTGATGAGTAGGCTAATGTTACTTGTGTGACTTCACAATAACTTTCCATCCCATTTCACACTATAGATTCTGCTGCTAGCTATAATGTTTAAACTGGGTTTCTGAAAAACTGCCATATATTAGAAGGGGCTGTGATGTAAGTGAGCTTGTCCAATCGAGCCTTCCTTGCCTTCCACTGACTGAAATATAAAGCTCATAAACTGCACATCTTTCCATGTTCCATGCCTAATTTGGTCTGTATTGCATTCCTCTCCAATTAGCTCTTATTTCTTCACTTTTCTTGTCTTTTTGTCTCAAAGGTACACATTTGCCACCTATTATCTATTGTAATTCATTCCCACAGTAAAATGTGCAATCAGGTCACAGTTTACATTAGGTTCATTTTACAGTTTAATTACATAAGTATGCAGTGATGTACTTTCAAATGTAATTAGTATGTCTCACTTCTTGTAATTAGCGGTGCTTGCTAAGAGGAGCATCACTATCATTATTGCTTGTACTTATGGTTGAATATACTTATGGTACTTATGAATTTGTACAAACCTCTAACCCTAAATGACGTCGGCAGGCAACTTATCCTGGCCTTTTTGAGCTACAGAAATGAATCATACATCGAATTGTGCAGCTTGTTGAGAAGAAGTGTGATGTGACTTTTTAGTTAACAGACTTATTAATTTTGCCAGGCAGAGTATAAAATGGAAACAAAAATCCACAGCTACGTTTAACCAATCTATTAGTAATCGGATTGACAGCTCAATCTGACTGAATTTCCTTCATGTAAACACTGAAGTCGATCCGAGTGATTGGAAGAGGATCTGTAACAATTGGATCAGTGTCATGATGTGTATTTATATATTTATATATATATATATATATATATATATATATATATATATATATATATATATATATATATATATATATATATATTTTAAATCTTTTGAATGTGTGTATTTTTTATGCCTTGCATATTACAAACTGGTCAGTGTAGGGACTGAGTATTTACTAAATATTTGGGCACTGCGCATGCACTTAATGTTTGTTTTGAATATATATAAAGCACATGTGCACAAAGGACGGATCTGAACCATATCTAGAGGCTAGGATATCTTAGAAATGAGCTTTGCATCTTGGAAATATGCCTAATTGGAAAGAATACCCTAGCAACCTCATAGCAATATGCTAAAACATAAAGAGCAAATAGTTACTGTGTGTTCATGTTTAATACAACATTTGGGGAGGTTTGAGGCAAAGACTCTGAATATATATACCAGAACTAGCGGTTCCCTGCCATGTTTTAGAGCATATGTCTGCCACAAAGAGGCACATTCACACCTCCAACTATGAAACAAACACTTACTAACTCTGAATACATTAGCAAATTGCAGCTTGCTGTAACGTGTGCACACACACCCAAACCTGAGAGAATCTGTGCTTTTCCAGTTACATCCCTGACACATAGGGGAGAGCGGGTCACAACTTAACGATTTTTGACTTTCTCAGTTTGTGTAAATCCACTTGGGGTTCAGAGTATTTATATTTTCCCACATTAGTTTCCCACATGTCTAGTACAATTATGTGGTTTTGTTTCATTAATACAGTGTATAGTTTTTCTTGATTTACCCCGAAAGAATGGAAGTGAAATGTGACAACATGCCCCATAGATGGGGTACATTGTAACAAGTGAAAGGCACATTGTAACATGAACAGATGACAGCTTAAAATGTTACCTGATATAATAAAAAAAAAAAAAAAAAAAAAAAAAAAAATCCATGACAAACTAAAATATTTTGTCAATTAAATACGATTATTAATAAAAAAAAAAAAAAAAAAAAAAAAAAAAAAATATATATATATATATATATATATATATATATATATATATATATATATATTTTTTATAATTAAAAATAAACTGACTTTTGAGTTTGACAACAAACACATCGGTAAATGCAGCTATACAGCATAGTTAAAAACATAATAATAATGAATCATTTCTGAAATTTCCTTTTCTCATGGTTTCTCAAAATAATTCATAAAAGTATAGAATATAATATCATATTTCTAATAGGGGCTCATTGTAATGCTGTGTTACAAGACTGGAATAACACTGATATGGCGCTAATTAAGGATGTCATTGGTGCAATTGTCAAACCATTGACTCATATTTGTAATCTGTCTTTCAAAAGCAAAATGAAAATTGCAAAGGTCATTCCACTATATAAAGCTGGAGAGAGTAATCAATTTACTAATTGCAGGCCGTTGTCTTTACTCTCTCATTTCTCTAAAATATTAGAAAAACTGTATGTAAATAGATTGGATGATTTTATTGATAAGCATGAATTGTTAGTTGAAAGTCAGTATAGATTCAGGTTGAATAGATCCACTGCCATGGCACTAATGGAGTTAATTGAAGATATTACTAGTGCTATTGATAACAAGATGATACAATTGACCACAGTATATTAATTAATAAACTGGAAAAGTATGATATCAGAGGCGTTATACTAGATTGGATGAAAAGTTACATAAGTAACAGACTTCATTTTGTTCAAATAGGGAGTACAGATCAGAGTGTTTGAATATCACTTGTGGAGTCCCACAGGGGTCAATTTTGGGTCCCAAATTACATAAATGACACGTGTAGGGTGTCAAATAATTTAAAATTTGTGATTTTTGCAGATGATACTAATATTTTTTTGTTCTGGGGAAAACTTGCAGCAGCTTTTGGAGATGGTCACAGCAGAATCTATTCATTTAAAAACATGGTTTGACTTAAATAAATTATCGATTCATTTAGACAAAACAAAATTTATGGTGTGTGGTAACCGTAAAACTGACAAACAAGTCAAAGTAATGATTAATAATGTTGAAATAGAAAGCATTTTTCTGGGTGTGATTCTTGATTATAAAATCTGTTGGAAACCCCATATTAAATATGTTAGAGCAAAAGTAGCACAAAGTATTGAAGTAATGAGGAAAGCAAGGAATGTATTGAATAAAAAAACACTTTATATTTTGTATTGTTCACTTGTGTTGCCATATTTGAATTATTGTGTTGAAGTATGGGGCAACACCTACAAAACCACCTTACAAACATTAAGCACAATACAAAAAAGAGCAATTAGAATTTTAAATAAAGTAGGTTACCATGAGCATACAAACCTACAGTAATTAGATTTGCACAATCTAAAGTTTAATGATATGGTTGATTATAAAACTGCACAAATAATCTATAAAGCAAAAAAATAAACAGCTGCCTGGTAACATACAACAGATAGAGAGGAGGTAATAATTTTAGAGGGGATCTGATTTTGAGACAAGAGAAGGCTCAGACAAAGCTTAAAAGTATGTGTATTTCGATTTGTGGGGTGCTTTTGTGGAATGGTCTGAACAAATCGATTAAACAAAGTGTTAATATGTTGCAATTTAAAAAAAGGTTCAAAAGATTTCTTTTGAAAAGTACAGATGTGGGGAATGATAGTGATAAATTAAAATAGTTGTTAATGCTGCTGGAATTTTGTTTCTGTTTGTCCTACTTTATCTTGATAGTATGTCAAAGTAGGTTGTAAATCAGAGTTGTGTTTCTGTCTTTTTTATTTAAAATAGTATGTTTGATTCATCTCGTTAGATTGTGATTTGGTTTTTTTGGAATGAACTGGGGTAGGTCTCGATAAGCCTAGGGCATCTACCTATCCCTTTTGAACAAGGTGATTATTAAGATGAATTTTTGTTATGTTTTAATTTGATGAGTATATTTCATGTGTTTATTTTTATTATTATTATTATTATTGTAATTGTTCTAAATAAATTTTCATTCATTCATACAACACACCCCACCTGCACAACTGGGATTTAAACCGAGGCTCGTGTCTTCTGCTGTTAGATCAGCATTAAAGAACCATCTCAACTGTTAAATAACAGATATAAGATTACAATAATATCAGATTTGTCTTATTTTAAATAAACACAAAAACAGAAATGAAAAATAAACTTAAGTAAGAAATGTACTTTTGCTGTGGTTAAATAAATGGTCAGTAATATCTTCCAAAGATTTCTTAATTTTGGTGCAATTTTTTCTCTATATAGTGTTGATATGGCAACTAGTAAATACACAAAGTTTCGTCATCCTGGCATGTGTGGAAAGTTTTAAACCATGCGTGTTACAACTAACCCTGCGTTAGGTTGTGTTAGGTTAAAACACTGTCATTAACACAAATACATCTCAGGGATTACTTTAGCAGATGGCTAATGCTAATACTTGTTGCTAAATGAATCCAGAATAGAGGTCATTAGCACTGGATTTGAAAAACCGACCACCACCCATCAAAAAATAGATTGTGTGGTAATAATCAATTACAATGTACGACAGCAAGAACGTTAATGTAATTTCAATCTGTTTTTCCAAATATAAGCATTTGGCCATGCTAGCATTCAACAGTAAGGATGTTTAAGAGTGTTTCTTGCTAGCTTGTCCAAACTTACATATTAAGTTCATTCATTATGTGCATGTATTTTTATGCCTGGCAAACAACATTTGGTTTTGTGTGATATTGTGTTGAATATTGTTATTTATTCTGCTAATATAAAAATGCCGTTAAGATAGCACACATTGTTAAAGTACAAAAGTTCTGCCATGAAACTATAGATGGCACAGGCTGGATAGGTCCTTAACTCAATCTGTTTGCAATTACATCTTTCTCTGTAGGGCACAGCTGATTGGTTCCTGCTGTATCAGTAGCCAGTGAGCTCACTGCTCAACCTTCAAATACTTGATCAGCATTTGCCTTAGCAGTACAGCGTGCTTTTAGAAACCCTCCACCTTCCCCAGCTCCACCTGTATAGATCTGCTACAGGTAATTCATATATGCTATATTGTATAGCAGCAGCACGTCTTAATTGTTCACAGTAGCGTGTCGTGTATGTATTGGCAGTAGCAAGTCCCGTACTTTCTTTGTAGCAGCAACAGGGCAGCAGGTCTATTTTGCCAAGACTAAACATATCAAGATTGTCATATCCATTACCATGCCAAACACTCAGAGATGTCATGATAGAAATGGTGATAATCATGATTTTGATTTTGATATTAGAGCTTAATTACATTTAAATAATTGCAAATAAAAAAAAATCCTAATAAATATAGAACTTTTTCTTTTGTTTACTTATTTGGACAGAGAACGATGCTAAAAGATAGATATATTTTAATATTAATAATGTAACTTTTTTCCCCTGATGCATATAAAATATGTAGATTTGTTTTCATCTTAGGACCAATTGAAATGTTGACAGGGCCAGTAAATATCTGAACTACTGAAGCAGAAAACATCCATTGTTGAGGCCTGCATGCATTTTTATATTTCCGATTGCTCCCTCATTCTCTCTCATGTATCTTTTTTGCGCTTGTGCTGTGTGTTTTTCTCCTCTGGCCACTGTCTGTGAGCAGATAGGTGTCACAAACACATCCCATATGCCAAAAATCAATATTGTTAGAATCCTGTGATCTTATTCAACTGTGCTCACCCTATAGTCATGTGTGGCATATCCAGAAAAAGAAGTGAAAGCCAACCTTGCTAATTAGTGTTTTCTTCTTTATGTTGACACACTTCCAGGAGACATCCTCTTCGTCCTACTTCAATACTCCATCCTCCTCCTAATGATTGTCCAACCGTTTCATGTTGTGAGGTGTTTGCAGTAGACCAAGACAGAACTCACATCTCCCGGTGGGGACTCCAAACACAGAGCGTATCTAAGCCGTCCTACTGCCACTGATCCAGATCCAAATAAACTATAAAACACATCTGGTTGTGTGAGCCAGCAAACATCAAGCAGTTGACCTGCCTAGCGAGATAAACAAATGCAGACGGGATGTATGGTCTTTGTTTTTGGGTCTGAGATGTTTGGCAAGCCAATAAAATAATCAATGGCGATGGGCATCAAGACATCACGACTGGTTGAGAAGAAACTGACCAAAACACCTTAGCAATCATCTACAAAAATCCTGGAATATGACCAGAATGCATTAGCAGCCACCTAGAAGCATCTTAGCAACCAATAAAACACTAGCATCTAGTAATATCCAAGACCACCCAGAAACCCCAAGCAATCAAACTGCTAACTATTTGGCAACCTGTTAGAACACCTGTTAGATGACCTGCATATGTCTGTCTGTCATTCCATCTATCATTCTGTTTGTCTGTCTGTCGTTCTATCTATCATTCTGTTTGTCCATCTGTCCGTCTCTCTATCTGTCTGTTTGTACATTTGTCCGTAAGTCTCTTTGTCTGTCCATTTGGCCAACCATCCATCTGTCTGTCATTCATTCTATCAAACTTCTTATAATGGAACTGATTGTAAATTGTTGTCTTAATGTGATGCTGTGCAAGTATTTGTGGAGACGTGTAATGTTCAGGTGTATGGTTCCGTTGTGACATAAAAAGTCTCGCTTGTGCTAGTCAACTGAGCGTTTTTATGCAGATTTAATGTTTCTGCTACCCGCGCTCTCATTTTACCCCTACCAGGCTGTCATTTGCTTCCCTCCCATTTGTCTGTGGCCCACAGCCTCACTCCATCAAGCTATGATTGCTTTTTGATGGCTTCTGCCATTTTATTTATCTCTCTCTCTCTCTCTCTCTCTCTCTCTCTCTCTCTCGCTCTCTTGCCGTTCTTCTGTCTCCCATCCCACAATTCTCAGTCGCAACCACTTCAACAAGACAGCAAATGAAAACAGTAGAGAACAAAAGCGAAGAGGAAACAGTTTTGTTCCTATTCAATGGTGAGCCAGAACAGGGTCTGCATTTATTTTTATGTATACGACAAAGATTCATTCTCTGTTCCAAGTCATTCTCCTCTCCCACCCATTTTTAGAGAAAAAAACACTTGGGGTTTACTTAAAATGGGGAAAAACTTGTTATTAATTCGCACATCGATTAGGAAGATGTACCAGAAAGCCTCCTTTTTTATTGTATGTTTAAATTTGAATTTCAATGGAAAACTCTTAAGTCATAATGCGCTCAGAGCATCCCTGATAATGCACCCTGTACTTGAAAGTGGCGAATCATGTATCAGCGAATGGCTGCTTGATGCTTCTGGTTGGGTTTGTAGACTGTGAAGGCTGAGGGACTGCAGCAGTGCAGTGGTCTGGATGTCTGCAGCATTAGACTCTGTCTCACACAGCAGAGGAGAGGAGTCTGGTTTGACAAGCTCTGCCTCAGGCTGTAAATCTCTGCTCTTTATGTTCTGGGGAAAAAACAAACCTTTTCAGAGCAGCTCAGAAAAACCAACACTGTCCATCGGTGTCCATCGAACCCATTGTGGGATTTGCTTTGCTCAGTTCAGCACTGCTTCACTCGCTTTCTCTGGCTCCTCAAACTTGAATACTTTTGTATAGCTCAGGAAACAGATTGCATGGTCTTTATTTTGAAGATAGAATGATTTAATGTATAAATGTCATATATATATTATGTAGGGTATATAGTGTTGAGCTGACTACAGACGCAGACGCGAAATGTGGGGAGAAATACATTTGATTGTAGTTTAAATGAGAAATAATTTCAGTGCTCTGTTCAATTGCTATAGTGTTAGTATCGCTGTAGAGTGAATGTGGTTTACAGGTTTCATAGAAAGAGAATGATGTCACGTGTGAGCGGCTGTGAGTCATGTTTGCAGTCAACTAGCTCAATATGAGAGGCAACTTAAAACGCAAATAAAACGGCAACGGGATTTTTTAAGGATCATTGCCATTAAAAAGTTTAAAAACCCCTTATTAGAAAATCTTGGAAATTCATAAGCAATAAACAAACATTTATTTTTGATGGTCACAAATAATTTACTGTGCAAAAACACATTACAAACCATCTCAGTGTAACTGCTTAATTTTTTCATATTATATTATATTATATACCAAATAAGCTGGCTCTTTCAAATGCCCACTCGTTGGTAAATAAAACGTTTATCTGGAATGATTTTATTACGACCAATGAACTGGACGGAAACCTGGATTAAGGTAGGAGATTCATCACCGTTATCTGAACTGCTGAATTATATTATATCATTATAAAGAATTTAACTGTCCTGGGGGAGATTTTTAATAGTATTTCTTGGTAAAGAAGACTTGTGCAGTTAACAGCAATGCAAAATAAATAAATAAATAAATTATAATCTCTGTCAACCTAAAATGTGCTTAATTTAATGACTTCTGAGTTAACTGCTTTAAAAACGTCTCGGTTACGTATAACCTCTCGCTCCCTGAAGGAGGAACGGAGACGCCACGTCGAGTACCGGCGAATAGGAATCTCGCTCGCGAGCCAATCTACTCGAGTGTAACTAAACGAGCCAATGCACATTGGCATGCAATGATTGCACCAGGTGCTCATGCCACGCTGTGCGGTATAAATGAGACACAGGTGATTGCATCAAATTAGCCTTTGCTGAGGAGCCGAGTAGGTAGGCAGGCACCCCAGCAGGGTACAGAGGACATGGCGACGGACGTGGCGTCTCCGTTCCCTCCTTCAGGGAACGAGGGTTACATACGTAACCGAGACGTTCCCATTCAGTCGGTCACTCGACGCCACGTCGGAGTACCGACGAATAGGAATCCCTACCAAAGTGCCATGGCCTCTGCCCCTTCCAGTGCCCAGTGTGAGCCACCTGAGCTCTCTTACCTGATGAGACGGGCTCACACCAGGAAGTCCATCACTGCTGTTCCGCATGACCCTGTTCAGTGATTATTGGATGACACTGGGAAAGCGTGCCTAGAAAAGGGGCCGCTGCGGAGCCCACATCGTACCCCGGAGGAGTTATGTGGAGTACAAAGCTGAGCCGTAGCCCGCAAAGGAGGAGGGGGCTCAGTCCCGGTGACGGGAAGGCTCTCCCAAAGGAAAGACACGGGCTTCCCGTAGGAGCGACCGTGGAAGAAATATGGGATCCCCGCAGGGTCACTCATATAAGCCCAGCCCATTACCGGTTCTCAAGGATTCAGCGGCAGGGGCCTGATGCCCGACGCCCGCGGACGTCCGGCACCGAGGAGATGGAGGACTCACAGAGTTTGCTTCTGGAGAATAAGAGCGCCGGAGCGCAGCAAGCCGACAAGAGCCGGGCCTCTCAGTGCTTCTACCCGTTTGAGGTGAGAACACAGGAGGAGACCGGCTCTACACGTAGGCTATAGAATCTAGCGAACGTGTTGGGTGTCGCCCAGCCCGCAGCTCTACAGATGTCTGACAGCGAGGCGCCACGTGCCAGCGCCCAGGAGGATGCAACACTTCTAGTAGAGTGTGCTCGCACCCTGAGCGGACAGGGCACACCTTGTGCTTGGTAAGCCAAGGTGATGGCAACCACTATCCAGTGGGCCATCCTCTGCTTGGAGACAGCCTTTCCCTTCTGCTGGCCTCCGTGACAGACAAAGAGCTGATCTGAGGTTCTGAAGCTTTGAGTTCTATCCACGTAGATCCGCAGAGAGCGGACGGGACAGAGCAAAGCTAGGGCTGGGTCTGCCTCCTCCGGGGCAGCGCTTGCAGGTTCACCACCTGGTCCCTGAAGGGAGTGGTAGGAACCTTGGGCACATAGCCAGGCCGGGGCCTTAGTACCACGTGGGTATTACCCGGCCCGAACTCTAGGCACGATTCATCGACCGAAAATGCCTGCAGGTCCCCTACCCTCTTGATGGAGGCCAATGCAGCCAACAGCAAAGTCTTCATAGACAGAATCTTTAGCTCTGCTGACTGCAAAGGCTCAAATGGGGCATTCTGGAGTGCTCGGAGCACCAGAGCAAGATCCCAAGAGGGTATGGAGGGGGGTCGAGGAGGATTTAACCGTCTCGCCCCCCTAAGGAACCTGACGACCAGGTCGTGCTTCCCAACCGACTTACCTTCTACGTGGTCGTGATAGGCGGATATAGCAGCAACATAGACCTTGAGGGAGGAGGGAGACAGCCTACGCTCCAACCCTTGTTGCAGGAAGGAAAGCACAGACGCGATCGAACATCTTCGGGGGTCCTCTCGGCGAGAAGAACACCACTCGACGAACAGGTTCCACTTCGAGGCGTAAGCCTGTCTTGTAGACGGTGCACGTGCCGAAGTGATGGTGTTAACTACCTCTTGGGGTAAGTCACCTAGAACCTCCGCGTCCCGTCCGGGGCCAGACATGAAGCTTCCACAGGTCTGGACGCGGGTGCCACAGGGTGCCCCGTCTCTGAGTCAGAAGGTCCTTCCTCAGAGGAATCGGCCAAGGAGGGGCTGTCGCGAGGAGCATAAGTTCTGGGAACCAGGTCCGGTTGGGCCAGTACGGCGCCACCAACAGGAGCTGCTCCTCGTCCTCCCTGACCTTGCACAGTGTCTGTGCAAGTAGGCTCACTGGGGAAACGCATATTTGCGCAGCCCCTGGGGCCAGCTGTGCGCAAAGGGCATCCGTGCCGAGTGTACCCTCGGTCAGCGAATAGAACCACTGGCAGTGGGACATTTCTGGGGAAGCAAACAGGTCGACCTGTGCCACCCGAACTGTCCCCGATCAGCTGAACCACCTGGGGTGGAGTCGCCACTCCCTGGGAGCGCAGCTCGTGAGAGCTCGTCGGCCACACGGTTGCGCACACCAGGGACATGAATGGCCTGAAGCGACCTCAGACACTTCTGACTCCAGAGGAGGAGATGGCGGGCGAGTTGCGACATGCGACGGGAGCGCAGACCACCTTGTCGGTTGATATACGCAACAGCCGCAGTGTTGTCCGTGTGGACCAGTACATCTTTGCCCGTAACCGCCCTTTGAGGCGGCTCAGAGCAAGATGTACTGCTAGCAACTCGAGGCAATTGATGTGCCAATGCAGGTGCGGGCCCGTCCAAACCCCTGACACTGCATGCCCGTTGTACGTGGCTCCCCAGCCCATGGCGGAGGCATCCGTGAAAACCACAGTATGCCTGGACACCTGTTCCAGGGGCACTCCAGCCCGAAGGAACGAAGGGTCTGACCACGGACTGAAGGACTGGCGACAGGCGGTGTGATGCTCACCGGTGAGTGCCGCGTTGCCACGCCCATCTCGGGACTCGGCCGTAGCCAATGCTGAAGCGGTCTCATATGAAGCAGGCCGAGCGGCGTTACTGCCGCCGCGGCTGCCATATGCCCCAGGAGCCTCTGAAACCGTTTCAGTGGAACCGCCATCCTGCCCTGAAACGTGTTCAGGCAGTTCAGCATCGACTGGACATGCTCCTCTGTGAGGCGCGCTGCCTGCTCGACCGAATCCAACTCCATACCGAGAAAAGAGATCCTCTGCCCGGGGGCGAGTTTGCTCCTTTCCCAGTTGACCCGAAGACCCAACTGGCTGAGGTGTCTGAGCACCAGGTCCCTGTGTTCGCACAACTGATCCCAGGACTGTGCTAGAAAGAGCCAGTCGCCGAGATAGTTGAGGATGCGAACGCCCCGTTCTCTCATGGGCACGAGGCCCCCTCCGTGACTTTCGTAAAGACATGGGGACAGGGCCAGCCCGAAGGGCAGGACTTTGTACTGATATGCTCAACCCTCGAACGCAAAGCGCAGAAATGGCCTGCGACGAGGAAGGATCGAGACATGAAAGTACACGTCCTTCAGGTCGACCGCTGCAAACCAATCTTGGGGACGGATGCATTGAAAATGCGCTTCTGCGTGAGCGTCTTGAACGGTAGCTTGTGGAGGCTCGATTCAGGACTCGCAGGTCCAAGATTGGCCGTAACCCACCGGCTTTCTTGGGTACAATGAAGTACGGGCTGTAGAGGCCGGTCTTCATATCGGCTGGAGGGACCGGCTCTATCGCGCGTCCTTCGCCAGCAGGACAGCGATCTCCACACACAGGACATGGGCATCTGCAGCATTCACGAAGTGAAGCGGATGCCCCTGATCCTGGGGAGCGCCAGGCGAACTGAATCGCATAGCCGAGCCTGATGGTCCGAATGAGCCAGCGAGACGGACCGAGGAGCACTAGCCAGGCTCCCAGGGACCGCATAAGCAGGACCATAGGGACCACCGGCGTACCCACCGTGGGGCAGCGAGGTGGAATGCAGATACCGGACTGGGGCGGCTGTCTCGTGGAGGCGGCCCGCAGCGAGGTGAGAGTGCCGTGCAACACTTACCTGATTCCACAGGTGGGCAGCAGGAACATGAGGGGGTTGTCCACTGCTGCCCGCTGGCGAAGAGGGAGGATGAGTGTGGTCCGGCGTTTGACCGGCCACAACTCTCCGAGCCCCTGCGGACCCGGAGATGGAAGGAACTGCTCTTGTGTAGAGAATTTGGGTACCGCTGGGGCTGAACCCAGCGGCGGAACAGAGACAAAATGGAACACAAGATTCTCCTCCCGGCCCTCCACCGGGGATGGGGCGGTGTGGTCACCATCTCCAGAAGAGCAGTCCTCCCTCACCTCCGGGTCGCCTGTCTCGTGGCAGCCTGCCCTTGGCCTTGCCTCCCCTCTTGGCAGGCGTCTGGACGGGTAGGGCGGCCTGCTTGCACCCGGCTCCACAACGCCGCTTGGGTGGAGGCTGCTGCTGCGCGCGCGCGAGGCGGAGGCAGGCGCAGGCGGCCGCCATCGGCGGCGCGAGCAGGCTGAGGCGCTGCCGGCGGCGGGGTGGAGACAGCAGCTGACCGCCGAGGCAGAATGTGACTGACCGCCTCAGTCTGCTTCTGTGCGCCAAGAACTGATGGGCGAAGTTCTGGGCGCGTCGCCAAGAGGCCAGTCTGGGAGACGGGGAGTTAAGGAACCTGACTTTGTCGGTCTCCCTCATGTCCGCCAGACACAGCCAGAGGTGGCGTTCCTGGACCACCATAGTGGACATCGCTGACGACCCACGGCCCGCGCGCGTACCTTCGTCGCACGAAGCGCGAGGTCCGTTGCGGTTCTCAGTTCCTGGAGAACTGCGGGATCGTGACCACCCTCGTGCAAGGTCTTCAGAGCCGGGCCTGATGGACCTGCAACAACGCCCGAGCGTGTAAAGCGGAGCCTGCCTCTCCACAAGCCAGGTAGGCCTTCCCGATCAGATCGGATGAGTACCTACAGGCCCGGAGGGAAGACACGGTTCCCCTGGAGGTGGAGTTAGGGCACAGTTGCATAGCAACGGCCCGTTCCACGGGGAACCTGGCGTGTATCCCTTTGCAGGTCCGCCATCGAGGGTGATGAGGAGGAGGATCCACTAGGCCGGTTTGGGCAGTAAAAGGTGCCGTCCACGACCTTGTGAGCTCCTCGTGCACCTCCGGGAAAAAAGGCACCGGGTGGGGCGCTGAGAACCAGCACGGGCCACCCGAGAAACCAATCATCCAGCCTTGAGGATTCGGGACACGGTGGAGGGTTCCACACGAGCCCGACTCTCTCGGCGGCCCGGCAAGCATAGCCATCATCTCCCGGATCAGTATCGGGCACAGTGGGTCTACCCGGAGGAGCCCCTGTGCCGACACATCCTCTCCAGAGAGTTCTGACCCTCCCTCCGATGCAGCGATGGACATCTGGTCCTCAAGGGGAGCCCCAAAGGATACGGATGGTGCACATCTCGTGGATGGCCCACCCGCGCTCCAATGGCAGCTCTACTGGCTGCGGAGTGCGAGAGGGATGAGGGTTCCCCGGGGTTGGTTCCCTGGGGAAACACACTCACCGTAACCCTCAAATCAGCCGCCTACTGCCTGAAGTAACTCTCTGAGGAGAGTTAGATCGCGGCAGAGGCACAGAGGCTCCGCCCCTTGCGAGGCGGAGCCGCGATCGCAACTCCGAGATGGTCATGTTCCGCGCAGTGAGAACATGATTCATCCACCAGCGCTGCCTCAGCGTGCTGAACGCCCAAACACGAGATACAGCACTGATGACCATCCCTCAGTGACAGGAAACCACCGCATCCAGAAACACACAGATAGAATGTCATCTTGAAAAAGACGCAAGCTCTATCTGTGTAAGCTCTTTCAGAAGGACGCTCTCCTTGGTGCTGAAGCACGCAGGGGAGGGGTCGCGCGACACAGTCAGGGGTAGTGCAGCCTGGCGTGCGCGCTCTCTCACACGGCGCTCTCTTACCAGCCGTGGGAGCGGCTTTTAGCGCTCTCCACCTAGCGCACCGAACCGGCTGTGAGAACAGCCTTTGTGATCGTTCTATTCAAACAACAAAGAGAGATGATCGGAAAACCACACGACCCGCTGCTGTGCCGTCACACCAACACCGAATGAAGAGATCGCTTCCGAAAGGCGGCTTCCGTCTTCAGTCAGGACTGCGAAGTAAGGAGTGATATCTGTAGTAACCATCTACCACTCGGCTCCGAAGCAAAATGCTAATTTGATGCAATCACCTGTGTCTCATTTATACCCGCACAGCGTGGCATGAGCACCTGGTGCAATCATTGCATGCCAATGTGCATTGGCTCGTTTTAGTTACACTCGAAGTAGATTGGCTCTCGCGAGCGAGATTCCTATTCGTCGGTACTCCGACGTGGCGTCGAGAGTGACCGGCTGAATGGGAACTAAATATTTAGTTACATCAAGGGTTAAATAAATGTCACATTAAAGTTTGAAACTGCATGATAACTGGTATAAAGAATGTTTTTGCTCAGGTGTCCAAATGTCCGCCCAATAGAGAAAAGTTTTGCTCAGCGAGAAAAGAATTAGATGGAACATTGTATGTGGGTGTAAAAATGTTTTATTAAATATTACAATAATAACCGTATATATATATCCATTGTGCACTGTAAAACGAATGTGCACATTCCACGTTCCAACTTCCAATTGTATAATTTGTCATGACACAATTAAGCATGGCGAATTGTGTGGATGTTATTTTTCTGGTGGTCATACCAAGCTTATTCCCAGCATCAGCCTGTATTGTTAAAATGGCTAAATCTGGACAATTGGTTTGGGATATTTGGATATCATGTGTAGCCAGGATGTAAATTGTCACAACGTGTTCTGCAGTCTGAGTTAAACTTTAACAACCTAGTATTGGACGGTGTATGAGTATAGGGTATGTTCATAAGAGACTGGAGAGGTTTAATACCATATGCAGGTCTGCAGCAGGTGTTGGAAGGATATGGACCAATATAGGCTACTTGGGAATCCTGCTGAACAAAATGGAGCCAAGTATAGATGATCTTTTTGGAGATCAAATGTGTATTTTCCAACACGATCTCAAAAAACACAGCAGATGCAATAAAGTTGCACACATTGAAAGTGCTCATGCTTAGGATTTTGAAGTCTTTAAAGGTGTCATGAACTGGCTTTTTTATTTTTTTTATACTGTTGTCTGAGGTCAGCTAATGACATTTGTGTGGTTTTTACAGTCAAAAACATCATAATGAATAAGTAATAGGTTATTTTCTACACTGGTTTTGAGACTCTCTCCTGAACGCTCGGTTTTGATGGGCGTGCCGCACTGAAGACTTGTAAGTAAACACCCACGGCTAGGATTGGATAAGATTTGCATATCTAATGAGCTTCTGCTCCCCTGTCAGTTCACGTGAGGGATTGTTTTGAAGCGGCAAGTGGAATGTTTCTCTCACAGGGCTCGCAAAACGTCTTTATCAAACAAACACAATGATTTATCTCTCATCCACCCGCGATTGATTGGAATATTATTTTTTTTTATTACTTGGCCCGTCCGATCGGTGGATATAAGTGCGAACTGCGCGTACCAAGAGAGTGAACAATGCAGATCAAGAAAGGAATATTATTCCACTATTTAAGATTCAACAGCCTGCCGACGGGCTTATGTTTTGGTAGCCCGTCTGGAAAACACACAGCCCGTTGGGCTTTGCGAGCCCTGGCCCACACATGTCCGAGTCTGATCCCGAATCGCAATGAACCAACAAATAAAGGATTCTCCAGCCTGTGACGGCGTGCTAAGGTATGTTCTGTTAGATGCGTACACATAATCGAAACGATCTGTAACAATGCAATACTATCACATATAAAAAAAACATGTTTTACTCACATAAGTGTGTTGCACCATTCCTGTCAGATCCAATATAGAAGGCACAGCATTGTGTTTTAATCTCAATATGTCTGCAAATCCAGTCTCGACATGTGTCTTGTTTACAAGTGATTCCGCAGTGAAATGAAGCAAACAAACGTGAGCTGGAACTTAAAAAGTTCAACCACTCATTCCTAATATTAGAATCCGAAGGAAGCTTATGCAGCGACTGTGTTCTTCCGCAACCAGGCACAGCGCAATATCTTGCTTTCTTCTGCATGTTTATTGCTCAGTAGCACGATCCATTTAGCACCACGAGTCGGTGGGCGGAGCTACAGAAGCAGGCGTACATATTTATCTGTTGAGGCGGCGTTTCCCCGTTCTATTACGTCATTGATTTGAGAGCTCTCGTTTTCTGGGCCTGGTGTCAATAAAAGCTTTTCTCAATTCATTACCCCTTTAAGTGGCCTCCTCAGTCCCCTGACCTAAAAGCCATTGAAAGTGTATTGGTGTATTTTTCTTCCTAGTATAACATACTCCAATTATTTTGATTGTTTAATTGTTTAATTGAATTTAAAGTGTCATTAAAAGTAAATATTGTGCAAAAAAAAAAAAAAAAATCCCCACTTCTGGCCACTACTGTATAGTTAACCAATGCAAAATGAACCGATTTAGATTAGATTTGTGTAGTTGTTACTGAATTTTTATCAGTGTAAACTTTTTGTGATCAATCATTGTAATCACGTCCAAGTACTCAAACCCATCTCTACTTTAAAGTACTGGTTACCGCTTGATTGTGTAATGAAGGCTTATAAAAATTCATTCCTTCTATCTTCTACTTCATTTTCAGATGTTTTTTTGTGCATTTTATTCCACTTCAAAAACTGCATATTTCTATGGAAAAAAACCCATTCTGTTTGCATTATGCTTGACTGAGCAATTAAGGTCTCTCTCTTGTTGTTTTCATGGAGTGTATCTCATTGTGGGGCCTCCGGCATCTGTGCATCTGACCACTGTGTCATTGAAATCACCAGGGAGGAAAGAACATCTCTGTCCACTGCATCTTTCTTTATTTATTCCATGTGCATTTGCTATGAATGCAGATATTTGTAAATGGAATGATAAAATGCTGTGCGGTTGTTTGTTGGGACCAGGGCCTGTTTGGCAATGCAGTGTGCGCAGGATCACAAGGTTGAGTGACTCCGGAAGCTAGAGAGAGGGAGGGAGAGGCAGACAAACGAGAAAGAGGAGGAGGAGAAATACGGATGAGGACCTGAAGGCTGATATGCATTAATGCCTCTTGGATGAACATCTCCACAAGTTGCACTAATTACTGTATAGCTTCTACTTGCGATCAAGGTCATGGAGGGAAACCAAGAAGAAAAGAAAGAGAGCTCTGCTTCTGATTGGCTGGGGCAGTGGTTCCCAACCACATTTCTGGAGGCCCAACAACAGTGCACATTTTGCATGTCTCCTTTGTCTGACACACCCAAATCAGATTTTGGATTCAAGATTCAAGATTCAAGAGTTTTATTTGTCACATACACAGTTATATACAGAATATACAACCGGCAGTGAAATGTAAACAGGTCCGCTCCATGGACAGTGCAAATTCACAGTTAAAAACACAAGGAGGAAATTATATAGAAATAGGATAAAAAAAAAGTAGTATATATATATATATATATATATATATATATATATCTATATCTGTAGAATTATAAATAATCAAGTCAAGAGAAAAAAAAGGTAACAAATAAGGGTAAAGTGGAATAAAATATTTGAAGTAGACTGTGCAGTGAGTAAACTGTAGACTTATAAATATGTGGTTAACAAATGTATAAAGAGTATAATGTGCAAACAGGTTTATAACAGGTTGTTACACAGTAACAACGAGAACAGAAAGTGCAGTGCAATGTCAGTATGTCGATGTTTATCCAGAAGTGAAGTCACGTGACGTTAAGTTCAGGAGTCTGATGGCCTGGGGAAGAAGCTTCTCCTGAGTCTCTCAGTTTTGGCCATCAGGCTTCGGAGCGCTACCAGATGGCAGCAGCGTGAAATGAGGGTTTGCAGGGTGATTAGAGTCCTTGATGATTTTAGTAGCTCTACCTTTGCAGCGTTTGGTGTAGACGTCCTGCAGAGACGGGAGAGCTGACCCTGAGATACGCTCGGATAAGCGCACGACTCTTTGCAGGGCTTTGCGGTCATGACTGGTGCTGTTCCCATACCACGCTGTGATGCACTGAGTTAAAACACTTTCTATCGCCCCTAAATAGAAAGTTTTCAGGATTTTCAGGTTTTCAGGAGTCACTACTAATGAGCGGATGACTTGAATCAGGTGTGTTTGATTGAGGAGACATACAAAATGAACACTGTTGGTGGGCCTCCAGGAACATGGTTGGGAACCACTGGGCTGGGGGATGCAGAGGAATTCAGAGGTTGCTTATTGTTCTCTTCCTCATGTCCTCTTTTATTGTGCAAACATCACTGCTATACTGCTCATCCTATGTATAAAAACATTGGTACTGTTACGATTATATCCATAGATCGCAAAAAAATAATAATAAGGGAGACGTAACAACTAACCACTTTTTAAAAGTCATTCTTTCTTCTGGTGAACACAAAAGAAGATATTTTGAAGAATATGGGTAACCAAACAGTTGATGGGCCCCACTGAATAAAATTAATTAATTAATTAATTTAAAAAATCAATACCGACATTCTTTAAAATATTTTCTTTTGTGTTCAGCAGAACAAAGAAATTCATACAGGTTTGGAACAAATTGAGGGTAAAACTGTAAATGATGACAGAATTAAATATTTTGGGTGAACTATCCCTTTAAACAATGATAAGTAGGGCTGGGCAGTATGGCAAAAAAATAAAATCTCTTTTTTTTTTTCAGAACAACTGACCGATTCACCATTGCGATTTTGTTTTGTTTTTTTATGTTAAACTTACCAACTATAATAAATAACTACAATATGATGTAACATTCTCTTCATTAACCATCATCGAGTCATTGAGTTTTAGAGGTCAGCCTAAAAAGTCAAGACAATTCAAATTCTAAAGACTAAATGTATAATTCCAGTAATAGGCTATTATAGCAAATAGCAAATGTTTTGTAAATACAGAAAATAACTGCACATTCCAGCCTTTCACCATCATGCAAACATGAAATACTGTATCTACCATACAGTAGTAGTTCTTGCTAGGTTTTTGCATTCCACTGAACTGTTTTTCTATTGATTTTTCTATGTAAACATGCGCTTGACGGATGTGTTTGGTTCTTGCTCTCGCGTCTTTTCCAGCGTCTCGTGCATAATTCTAACAACATGGTGCTCAAGTTAAAAAAAAAAGTGTCTTTTTCCTATTCCACAGCCCACGTCTTGTTTTTTTTTTTTTCACTGCAATAACGCATTCTGTTTGAAAAGACTAGCGATGTGTTATACGGTCACAGAGCGTCACATGAGAGTGTGCCTCATGAATAACTCCAACACAAACCTCTTCATGTCTGTTTGCAGAGTCACTTTTAAAGCGACATGATTAAGCTATGGATATGAATGACATCTCAAATTGTATAATAGAACGTCTTAGTCTAGCAGTGTAAATCGGTACACCAAAAACCATATAGCAACAAGCTGATAAAGACCCTAGAACAACTGCATAGCAACACCATGGCAACCACCCACAACTTCCTAGCATAGCTAACATATAGAGTCATATTTAACAAGACCAGAATATATATATATATTTTTTTTTTCATGGGTCAGTTTATACCAACCTAGCAACAACTCAGAACTCCTTAGCAACCGCCTAGCGACACCTTGGGTGTTTGCCAATATTGTGGCACTACGCATATTTTCTTTAAAAATGTATTTGTTTCCTCATGCTCCTCTAGTGTGCTGTCCTACTTTACAGTCTCACATCCCAGTTCCTACACTCAGAGGCTCTAACTTGTTTTGACTGATAAATGAATTCAGACTGTAAAAAGAGCTGACCAAGCCTTGAGCAAATTAGACAAGCAGAGGGAGCCCAATGTGTTCATCAAGTCTGGCTCGGGCTTTCAGGAATCATAGTATCAAGGAGGGAATTGTGGCAATAAGAGGTTTGGTCTGAAAGCAGCATCATCTAAATCCAATTCCACACTCTCCTGCTGCCTAGATAAGCAGAGGGCAGCATTTGAGGACGTCTGGAGAGTTGCCCCTCAGTTTTCTGTGTTATTTTGAGGGAGTATAGAAAGGGGGTGCTATTCACTGCAGGTTTCTGGTTTGTGACTGCATCTGATCGATATGTTTTTTTAGGTGGTCGGTCACAGAGCACAATGACGGAGGGCTGGCAAGCACCTCATATAAGCACAGAGAAAAGGCTCTTCGGGCACCACAATGGACACTCTTTGTTCCCGCCAGATTCAGAGGCAATGGATAACGAGGGAGGGGAAAATAAAAGGGGCTAGAAAGGAAATTAAAGAAGAGGGAAAGTTTGGCTGTGACGCAATGTTTTGTGATAGTTTGATTAGGTGTGTTAATGAAAGCTTTACGGTCTTTTTCAACGTACGCTTTTACATGAATGGAAAAACTTCTGCGAGCCATGTATTTGTTTGTCCTTTATGATTCCTGAAGGGCATAATGGACAGGGAATTTGCTGGCAGGTTGCAGTTAATTGGCTGACTGTCATTCATGTCACTGCTATCATCAACGGGAAACCCATAACCAATAAAATCCATTATCCGCATGTGTGATGACTGTGCACGCTTGTCCCCGCTACCTGAGAGATTTATTTATCTCTCGTGATAAATCTGTGATACATATGTAGGACATTACCCTTGTTTTTGCTGCAAATTGATATTTAGAGCGTAGTGAGAGATAACAGAAAACCCGTACCCTCCTTCACTCTATCTCTCATGGTTTATTAAACATTCGCCATAAAAACATGTTATTCACCTGAGATATTGGCAAAGTATCTTGTCTCTTTGACAAAACAGTTCATTTACATTGAAAGCAATAAAAATGCAGCATTTACATCATTTACAGACTGTGCCACAGCTAACAAACGTAACTTGGAATCTTGAATTCTCATATCTCTGCATATTAAAATTGTACACATTTTAGTCCTCGCTAAGACAGGCAGAGCATATTAGCACAGGAGGGCTAGTGTCGCTTTCAGTTGTGCCTACAGGTGCACGTGGTGGTGCCTACAAATACGATCTGGGGTCAGAGACAGTTTTGTGGTCTGGATCGATGGTGGCCGCTCATTCAGGGGTTTATTCTACCTTTTGTATGTCATTGCTCTGTATTCCCTCTGCTGATGGCTAGGGGAGCCAGCCGGCTGTCACGTTGATTAATGGAACAATAAAATTTACAGCCAGTGTTTACTTTATTCTCCTCATGCGAGTCTGTTTTCGAAGTACTCCTTTTTTTAAAGTGCTACAGTAATTCCGCTGTCCTGTTCTATTGTTGTTTTGATATGGGAGAAGTAGTGATTTGTACAAGCTGTTTCCTTTCCCTCGTCCGTATGTTGGAGGAGCAGAGCTGTCTAGACTGAGCTCTGCCATGGTGGGTAGGGACTGTGTTGTGCAAAGCTCAGATGGCACAGCTATGGACCATGTGCTGTGTTCCTCTATACTGTGACAGCCCTGATGGTGGAGAGTCGAGGTGTAGAATTGTGGTTTGGGATTAAAATTCTGCATGCATCTAAATTTTACAAGCTTTGCAGGATAGCCCATGAATAGTAGATGGTAACACTTTAGAATACTGTTCCGTCTTTAATGAATAACTACACGGGAACAAGTGAGCAACGCATTATTAACACTCTAGTAACTACTATTGACTAACAATAAACTCTAATTACCAAATTAAGTAATAGTGCTTAGTCGAATGTGGTAGTTCACGATTATGAATAACTACTATATATACAGGTTCATAATGTATAATTCATTCTAAAGTGAAGATCATGATAACCCACTAATGACTCAAGTATTACCAAATCCTTCAGAAGGAATTACTGGTTATTTGGATCAGTATTCTAAAGTGAAGATCATGATAACTCACTAATATTGACTGAAGTCATTGATTAGCTAATAGTGAACTACCACATTCGACTAAGCACTATTACTTAATTCATTAATCAGAGTTTCTTGTTAATAGTAGTTACTAGAGTGTTAATAATGCGTTGCTAATTTGTTCCTGCAGTAATTCATTAATGATGGAACAGTATTCTACAGTGTTACCTAGGAGATTTTACTTTACTTCATAAAGTAATTAATTTTATTTGAGCTTTTTCTTACATGGGCTCGAATGAATTGTGATATTGCAAAGCATTTTATCTGTCATTTTTTCTTTAAAGAAATAGTTAAATTACAAGGTGATTAAAAACGCTGAGAATGTGAACTGTGTTGAATGAAAAGGTAAAGCCTTATTTGAAAGCAATTAGAGGTGATCACATTTGTGCAAGTCAACAGAACTGTTCCTACCATTTATTTAACACATTCACTCTTTAGTGAATAATAATATGAAATAAGAAGTAAAAGAAAATCTTTTTAGCAGCAAATCAGCATGTTAGGATGATTTCTACAGGATGAAGAATGATGCTGAATATTCAACTTTGCATCACAGGAATAAATTAAATTTTTAAATTAAAGTAGAAAACGTTGATTATTTTATATTTTACATATTATTTAAAATAATAATATTGCACACAATATTACTATATTTAACTGTATTTGTGATCAAATGAATGCAGCCTTGATGCGCATAAGAGACTTAAAACCAATAAAAATCGTATCGCCCCTTAACCAAACTTTTGAATAGTAGTGAATTTTGGATCATTTTAGGTAAAAATCCATTTAAAACTATCTAAACAAACAGGATTTCCACTGTTTATAAAAGAGTAAAAGCTTGTATGCAGACAGCAACTGTTGCTAAGATAAGACTGGTCAGTAATATTTTAAAGGCGGGGCTTTCCATCAGGTGACTCAGAGGTTATCAAATGCAAAGGATCAAACAGGCAATGTGTAGCAATAACTGCTAATTGAGATTGTTTTTACCCTGGAACACCCTTTTCCAAAAACACGGTCACATTGGTCACAGTTGCTCCATGTTATCTAACATACATACAAAGAACACATGGACTTGACCTATGGCCCATTTAGCAGAGATGTTCTCACATCAAAAGAGTGAGCTCAACATACTTGTTTGTCTATAAAGGTGAAGTGTCCTTTTTTTCTATTTTATTATATTTAAAGAATAGCAACAAAAAAGTGCATTCTACACCCATTAACCCTTTCTGACAGGAAAGATTCATTCACAGGTAAAAGCATGAGTTCCTCGCTCTATTCCTCTCCATTTCTTTTTATCTCCCTCACCTAACCTCTCATACTAGTGGCACAGCAGAGTCTATTAATCCAGTAACCTATGACACACTCACTTTCTCTTGTCTTTCAGGTTTGTCCATCATTATACCATGTCTGTCTCTTTCATCTTTCTCCAGTCCCCTTTATCTGTCCCTGGATCCCCAGTGTGAGGGCTGCCCAGGTGAGGGGAGTCTGAACAGAAGCTGCTGGCAGTCTGCTCATTCATTTCCCCCTCATTGTGGCTACTCTTTGCAAGGGTGTTGGTCTTTCTCCACTAGCAGTTCATCGTGCTAACGGTTGGTAGAGTGTGAACAGAAGGAAGGCTGATGGAAACTGGAGTGGTTGCTGGCTTTGATGGGAACATTTCAGGCATAGGCCAGTAAGATCTGACTCACCCTGGCCAGGCTTCCATTACAGAGCCTGATCCAATCTGTGGCGGCAGAGGAGCACTGTATCTCCCCCTACAGACACACTTCATCGATTGCTGTGTCAGGGGCTATATTATACCTTACCCTCATTGAACTCTCATCGACAGGCTTTCCTCTTGTGTAGTTAGCCTACAGAATGACATTTATGCGGTAGCTGCCTGGGCACACGCTGATAGCCCTGTTAATGGCTACTTTACAGATGGCATTTACTCCACCAGCCCATTATCATCAGTACAACACAGCTTGATCACATAAGGGCATAAAAAGAGCTATTGCCATTGTTTTTGCCCAGCGAATTGCCTGCCTGTGGATATTTATGCTCTGATAACCATCCATTTGTTAAAAGAAAAGGGTTGATACAGCTGTCTTTTTGTCCCACTGTCCATCAGCTTAACTGTAGTGAATTATGCGACAGAGCTCTTAAAAAGCTGAAATGGATGCTGAAATAATCGGGGGCAGAGGCACAGCTGTTGTGTCCAAAACATGAATATCAGCTAATATTCTCCAAATGAAATCAGCTGGGCAGATGCAGCATAACACAGCAGCCAATTTTCACGTATGAATATTTGACATCCCTAGACAATATAATGTGCTTGTGGGTGTCGTAAGCCAGACATGATGCTTATGATTACACAAGACATTTAAATCACATTGACTTTCATAAAAAAAAAGATAAATAAAAACCGTAAAGCTGCATTACTGTCTCGTGTCTAAATAAATGTGTATACATATGCAGCAACTCCTCTAACTCACACAAGCCACAAATTGTACTCTTCGGGTGATGACTGAACTGCTAATACAAATAAATATTAAGAAAAATATTCTATTTTTATTTAGATGGTGAGGTGAGGTGAAGACCACATGTCCCAAGATTCTGCACTCAAACTTGGCATCATCAAACTACGTCTTTGTTTTGAATAGGCGACCTGACGACCTGGAATAGGCGGATGGAAAAGTTACATAGTGCACCTTTAAGCAATCTATTGTATAAAGTGCTATATAAATAAACGTAACGTGACTTTACTGGAGTGCCAAATTCCAGAGCTCGTGCAAACATCCACGTTGCTTTGATCACATGCTTTTGTTACACTTTTTTAAAAACTGCTTGCTTTTTTTCTCATTTTTGTTGTGTGATTATTTGTTGTTACTGTGATTATTGAGAAGATATTGTGATGTTCGCTAACAGCATATCGCTGCTCACGTATTTCAAACTTCTTTTTACCCCTAAGCGAAGAATGAAAAGGAACTTTGCAGTGAGTGTATTGTGCCTTTAGTCTCCACACCACTGATCCTGTTATCTGTACGTTTTCTTTTGTAAATTTGTCTGGCTCACTTAGATAATTGGTGGGCGGAGTTAGTGTAAAAAGCACCTGCCAACAAGATGGGCTATTTACACTTGGGCTGCATCTGAAATCGCATACATTCCCTACTATATAGTAGGCAAAAACAGTATGTGACAAAAGAAGTATGTCCTAATTCACATTACTCTAATATCCCATGAGGCCACGGGACAGGATTTGTGAACGGCAGTTCTACACACACACACACACACACACACACACACACACACACACACACACACACACACACACGCAGGCACGCACGCACACACACATACCATATAAAACTTTTTTTTTGCAGTCGTGAAGTCATTATTTATTCAAAATAAGTAGGCTACCTACTGTAAAATAGACACTCTGCATTTAGTTTCGTACTGTTTGAACGAGTAGAAATTCTCAGCATTCAAACAATACTTGTTGCTTTGAAGCTTTTTAATGTGATGTGACTAATGCATATATATTAGTCACTGCACTAATCAATAATTGAAAATTGTACATTTTCTCAATCGCATCTCAATCAATAATTTTTAATGTTTGGGCGTCAGTCGGTTGGAGTAGAAACATAATACCATTAGAAAAGACTTTCCATTTTACTTCATTGCATGAAATTTAAAATGTGTTTCTGGTTCTGAGTGAATCAAAATTATGGAGCAGAGCATTTTCAATCAATATTTTCCAATATTGAATAAAAAATATAATCATATTTATAATAACATTTCTCACGCCTGCCTTCTTGGATGAACATTTCCCCTGAGCTTTTCGCAGTACATGCAATTTGACTTAAAGTAGATATTCTAGAAGGTAGCATAATTTTGCGACCTGCTGTTTGGAACGGCCTTCGCATCAGGGACACGTCTGTGATGATTTAAATTGATGTCTGTTTAAGCGACAGAGTTAAAATACATGCTCTTGAATGTACCTAAAGCATAAAATCATCATGCCAGGGTAGAAAAATATGCCAGTGGAACTGTAATAGAAGCTTTCAACAGCTGTTGTAAAGTAGTATGTAATGATCAGACCATTTCACACTGTGAAGATTACATACACATGCTAAAAAAACCCTATGTAGCTAAACACACAGCTGTCACACAAAATGAGACGAAAAATCTTTTCTTTATTGAGATCATTGTTGCTGTGAGTATTATACAGCTGTTCACTCCAGGATGTGCCTTCTATGGCAAATGGATTGCTGAGCCTTTATTGAGAACAATTGCTGGTTCCTTGTAAATGCTTAGAACAGTAACATCCCCATAGGGGTGAGTTCTCAGCGGAATGATATAGTAAATTCTAAACTCACAATCCAGATGGTTGCCTCTGCCTCTCTCAGGATGCATTAGTCATAAGGTAGAATTTCTGTCACAAGCGCCGGGTCTCACAAAGAACCACCTTGTTAACTGATGAATTCTGGTTGTAGATTTACTCTGGGCTCCAAAGTGGCGGTTTGACTAGCTTTTATAACTGTAGTATACTCAACGCACCCCGCTGATATTTTAGGAGGGGGATGCCACTTAGGCTGATATTTACAGAGGAGTCCTCTGCCCCTGACGTGTGCCTGCAACTGTCTGGCATTTTACTGCTGACAATTAGGCATGAAGTCTCAGCATGCAGTATTGTAAACAGATGCAGCATAATGTCAAAAACAGTGAATCTGTAATAGCTAGCCTTACTCTGCTATTGGAATATTAGCTGGCAGACAGTACAGAAGATACAGAATTCACATTCTAAAGTAGACAAATGAGATCGCATTGCATTACACTGGAGATGTAATGGTGTCATCTCAGGTCAATGTGTTCCTTTCTGTTGGAGGTCAGGTATTATGTACATGCCAAGCAGATATTGATTTAACCTCATCTAGAAGGTTAATTAAAAATCCATTTGTAAGCATCATAAAGCGTGTTTATTGCAAAAAACAAATCATTTTCTTAATCATTAATCATGAATTAAATCTGTTCTTCGTACTGCATAGCAAATTGTTTTTAGTAGAAAACGAGAAAAATACTGGCTGGAGGAAATGTTAACTTTATTGTTACCTGATTTGCATGATCAATAAAGTGGATTAATAAAGTAAAACACTTTTGTATTACATGATTTGCATAATTCCTGAAACATGCATTGTTGTCCATTTGAAGAGAATTCTGCCCTTTCTGTTTTATGATTCTGTAATGTTTTTTTTTTTTTATAATTTTTTTTTTTTACTTTAGACTTTTTTAAAGTCAGAGGTCTTAAAACAAGACCCCTGCAAAAAGGCAAAGGATGATTACTGAATATGTAATCCACAAATGCGGTTCACTATTAGTACCAAGCTGCTTGGACAATATCTCTGTGATGGATTGCCAATAAGACACTGTATCTCTCAATGGAAAACAGATCATGTTAATCCAAGAAGACATTCACACTTAACTTCCTGCATGGGAGAATGGGAATTGAGGTGTGAGGAGGAGAGATAGTAAAGTAGTTGAGGCATCACGAGGGATCAATAGTAGGGGGGAAAAGTGGGTTAGTGCCAGTACCCCTGAGAGAGGACGTGCTGACCATAGTTAACACTGAAATGTAGTGGCAGCCATCTGGAAAGGGATGCTTGTGACAGGGAAGGGGGCAAATGGGCGGCGGGGAATAGTGAAAGAATTTGTGTTTGTGGAGAGAGCGAGAAATGATCTATGCTGAGGCAAACATGAGGAATGGAATATGAATTATGAATTTTGGACTACTGCTGTTCTACCCCAGTCTGTTGGACACACACTGCAGCTCTCTGCTCAGCCCTCTTTAATCTCAGCCCTGGAGGTCATTCCTCCCTCCTTCTAGACTGGCAAGTATAATGAGAGGGAATGAGAGGAAGAGTAGGAGAACGGGTGGCAAATGAAGAGAGACCGAAATTAAAAGATGCCCGTTTAACACCTCCTGCCAGGCTACAGCTTTGCTATATTGGATTTTTACCATGTAAGCTCAGAGATGAGAAATAAGAAATAATTTTGGTTCACCTCGAGCACTTTTAATGTCAAATCAAATATGTTCCCCATAAGAGGCATGATTGTATTGTGTGATTTTGGTGTAACAATCTGGCATGGGAAATATAGTTGTCACCTAACAAGTCAAAATGTAACCCCTTTAAATCATGTAATCCTTCCAACCATTTCTAGGTTAAGCTTTGGTTTTTGTACAAGCTTGGTCAAGACCATTATATGGGGAGAAGCTTAATCAGGATAAAGCATTCAACATTCACAATAATTCCTACAAATGGTTGGGTTGTACAAAAACATATGATCCTAACCTAAACATGACCATGACTGTAATAGGAAAAAAAGGCAAGGCAAGCTTTTACAAAACCAAAAGCCTAACTAAAGTAAATGCAAAACATGTCCCAACCAAGATGGCGCCGCCATGTTCGGTCGCCGTTCAGGTCGCTCCGCGAAGATTGTGCTTTTATTTATTATTTTACTTTCTTTTGCTCTCAATTTTTACAAATTTATCATCTGCATTGATCTGCTATGATAGCAAAACTCTTTTGGACATTGGTTACCTCTACACTGGACTGTTTCAGGACACTTTCACCGATCCTCTGTGGCCATCTGAGATTCATTGGAACACCGAGTTGAACAATGGCCAGAGTCGACGGCGAAGAATCAAGAAACAACTTGGGAAATGCGCGGGGATCCGCAACAGACTGAGAAAAAGGGCATTCAGCCCACCTCTCCCGAGCATCATGCTCGCAAATGTCCAATCCTTGGAAAATAAGATGGACGATCTTAGAGCCAGGATAAGTTTTCAATGGGACATGAGAGACTGTAACATCTATTGTTTGTCCGAAACATGGCTCACGCCCGCGGTCCCAGACACAGCTGTGACGCCGTCTGAGAACTTCTCTGTTTTTCGGATGGACAGAACAGCCGAGGCCGGTAAATCCAAAGGCGGTTGAGTATGTTTCATGATCAACAAGAAATGGTGCGACTCCAGGAACATCACCATTCTTTCGTGGTCCTGCTCGCCTCATCTGGAACATTTAACAATCATCTGCCGCCCATTCTATCTGCTGAGGGAGTTTTCCTCGGTCATCGCCACTGCCGTTTACATTCCACCACAGGCAGACACAGGGCTGGCTTTATCTGGCCTTCATGATGCTACCAGCGGCTTCATAAACAAACACCCCGATGCTGCGTTCATCGTCGCGGGCGATTTTAACAAAGCAAACCTAAAGAAAGTCTTGCCAAACTTTCACCAGCACGTCTCCTGTCCTACACGAGGAGCAAACACGCTGGATCATTGCTACTCTCCGTTCAAGAACGCCTATAAAGCGCGGTCACTCCCAGCTTTCGGCAAATCAGATCATGCCGCCATTTTCCTCACACCTGAATACAAACAAGGGCTCATTCAAGTACCCCCGGTGAGGCGGGAAGTTAAACGCTGGTCACCCCATTCAGAGACCGCGCTACAGGCAGCTCTTGATGACGTCGACTGGGGACATGTTCCGGGCGAGTTCATCTGACGTCAGCGAGTTCACGGATGTGGCACTTTGCTTCATCAACACGCTTACAGAGCAAACCACACAAACAATAACATCCCTCTCAAATCAGAAGCTTGAATCATTTCAAATTGGTTTCTTGAACATGACAATGAGTTCACTGTACTAAAATGGCCCCCACAGTCACCAGATCTCAACCCAATAGAGCATGTTTGGGATGTGGTGGAACGGGAGCTTCGTGCCCTGGATGTGCATCCCACAAATCTCCATCAACTGCAAGATGCTATCCTATCAATATGGGCCAACATTTCTAAAGAATGCTTTCAGCACCTTGTTGAATCAGTGCCACGTAGAATTAAGGCAGTTCTAAAGGCGAAAGGGGGTCAAACACAGTATTAGTATGGTGTTCCTAATAATCCTATATTAGGTATATATATATATATATATATATATATATATATATATATATATATATATATATATATATATATATATATATATATATATAATAGTACTTTTTTATTCTATTTCTATTATAATTTCCTCCTTGTGTTTTTAACTGTGAATTTGCACTGTCCATGCAGCGGACCTGTTTACATTTCACTGCCGGTTGTATATTCTGTATATAACTGTGTATGTGACAAATAAAACTCTTGAATCTTGAATCTCTTGAATGTAACCATTGTCCCCTGAGAAGGGAACGAGATGCTGCATCGATGACATTTTGTGGAACGCCTCTGCGTGACTGTTGTCTGAAGCACATGTGCAACTAGTCCTATCTTGATTGGCACTGTCACCTCCTGACGTGTGACTGTGAACCACGGAAGCTATAAATGGATGCCGGCACAAGGCAGTATTAGATTCTGATAGGCTGAGGCAAGTAGCTCATAGATCTTGAGCTCCCGGTGTGGAAGACTAAACTGTAAACTGTAAAACTTTATAAATGTGTACGAGGAGGCCCACCCAGCAGCATCACGCACCTCTTGGAGAGAGGATCCTGCCATCAAGGCCTTGGAGGTCGACATACCCCTCGTAGAATGAGCTCTAATCAGCAGAGGTGAAGGCAACCCACGCAACTCTTAAGCTGTAGAGATTTCCACGACAATCCACCTATTGATCGTATGTTTGGAAGCTGGGGACCCCTTCTTGGGTCACCCAAAGCATACCAGAAGCATACCAGAAGACTTTGTCCACTGGGAAGATCTGAGGACATACACCTTCAAAGCCAAAGTAAGTGAAGCCTCTCTTGGTCCTCTGACACATGAGGAAGAGGATGGAATGCCTGCAAAACTGTAGACCATGCTACATTAGTTGGCACTTTAGGCACATACCCAGGTCTCGGGTGTAAAAAGGCTTTGACCCCACCTGGGGCAAATTGGAGACAACTGTCATGGCCTGAAACTCTCCAACTCTCTTAAGGGAGGTAATAGCCAACAGGAAAGCCACGTGAGCAACTTCTCTCAGCTAGAGTCAATTGGTTCAAAGGGAGCAATTTATCTGGTTAGTCATTGACAGGACTAACCAGATACATTAAAATTATATGTTCTAACAATTGATTGACCTCTAACAAACCTGTCAATGAGGTCCAGTGTTGTTTTGGACTCTACTGACTTCCATTATATAGACAAAAAAAAAAAAAAACAGTTCATCAAAATAATTTGTTTTGTTTCCACAGAAGAAACGAGGAAGTAATATTTGATTTTGCATAAAATATGAATAAATATAGGAACATTCTCTACAAATCTCATCTTTAGATCCCTGTAAACATTCAGCTATAAGTAGTGTATGGTTTCCTGATGAAAACACAGGGTTTTCATCACAGTGTCCATAAATTATTCAACCTTGATGATGACTGATCTGAGCTGCTATTTTGTAGCTCTGATGGTCACTGATATGCTTTAATCTATGGATGGAAAGTGTATGCTTTATCTAACTGCTAATGGAGCAGCTTAGCTGAATGATCATGCTTCCAGATGCCAATACGAGTATGTAGCTACACCACTGAGAGCACTTAGAAGTCCTTCAGATGTAACACAAATCTGATTTGGTCCAAACTTAGAAAGTATATATGCAACTTTGTGGTCTGATTCCCAAAAAAAGCAAGTTGGGAATATTACGCTGCATGTGGCTGGGGAGCGGACCACAGTCACAGGGGCTTTCTCTGATGATCCATTAGGCTGTTCTGGAGTCCATTTTCTGTAATCCCACCAAAGGCTGTCACTGACTTTCCCTGTGTCACATCTCTAATAAGGCTAGTTTGGATTGCAGAGCGATGGGCTTTAACGTTAGCTTCTGAGCTCTTGTGATATGTGCCATGTCATTAATGTACAATCAGGCTCTGGGTTAGTAAGAAAAGGAGGAAGCTTCAAAAGAGCTCTTCCCTCAAGTAGATGTGAGAGTGTCATTGGTAATCGGATTGAGGCTGGAGTGAGGCATGGCCTTGAATATTCCACTGCAGGCTTCTGTGCTTTAATAACTCTCATCTTGAATGTAGTAATAGTAGTAGTACCATTAAAGGAATAGTTCACACACAAATGAACATTGTGTCATCATTTGTGCACCATCATGTTGTTCCAAACCTGAATATGTTTCTCTCTGTTGTTCAGTTTTTTTAAAATGTAGATTTATGCTTTATTTTTGGGTAGACTATTCCCGTAAGTACTAAAACCAAACTTAATATTTGAACTAACAGTAATACCAATGCCCACTGACCTGAAGGCCAGCAACAACAGGTATCTTTAGCTTCCAAGAAATACAAGGTGGATAGTAATCGGGACAAATAATATGAGACACAGTGCCAGTTCTCCACACATCAGAAAGCTAATTTCCTACGTCTGCTTTGGTTTTTAAGCCTCTAGAGACGTGTAACGCTATCATAGTTTGCATGTTTCTGTAGAGTGCGGTTTCTGAAGCATTTCAGCTGAGGTGGCTGGAAAAGAGGCTCTGTCAAGTATTCCTGTATGTGGCAAATTTGCTGACTCCATCTTCTGCTTGACATGCCGCTGTACTGATATGCTTGACATCACTCAAGTGCTCATAACAACTGCAGTTTTCTTCTGAAGTTTGTAAGGGAGAGATAGACACACAGGAGAATGGCAACAGAGATGGAGGAGATACACTGCAACTAGCTTTCAAATACAGTATCTGTGGATGACAGAGCATATGAGCTAATGTGTCAAAGATAGCAAGGAGAGACAGAGAGATCACGTTTCTTAGAGTGCAGCTGCTAGCATAATGAGGGGTGATGAATGTCTCTCTCTAATCACCGTGCTATGCTTCAGAAAAGATGAGGAAAAGTACATTAGAGAGCCGTGGTGTTTTTATGCAGCGGCAGATCTTAATCAAATCAATGAGGAGCACTTGAAAAAGCGTGCTATCTAAACAACAAGAGGTAAGCAAATAGCTCAAGAGCCTCTGCTTTTTAGATGCTACTTAAAAGCTCATGGAGTCAGGAAATCAGAGAAGTCATTTGTAACCCTCTCTTTCCTAACCTGAATGCTAATGGACAGGGAGGATCTCCCAAGGAGTGATTGAGAAGGTGTAAAGAGCGCATTTGGTAGTTAATGTGAGTAAGAGTGAGCGAATAAGGGGACTGGATGGATGAAAGGGTGGGAGGATATGGGGTAGTTTTCCTATTATGAATCAAAGGAAGACAAGGCATCAATAATATATCTTGTTCAATTTCAAGGTGTAGATTAGCGCTCCCTCGGCGTGACTTCAGAAAGTCTTTACATAATTAAGTTGCAATGAAGAACTTGAGAGCGAGTCTATTCTCTTATTCCGCCTGATAATGGAGATTTATGTGGAGCATTGTTGAATATGAATGATTTCCTTTAGTTGGCCACTGTAAAGCTAGAAAGGTGTAGAAAAAGAAATTAGCTTATCTATCTATCAATCAATCAATCAATCAATCAATCAATCAATCAATCAATCAATCAATCAATCAATCTATCTATCTATCTATCTATCTATCTATCTATCTATCTATCTATCTATCTATCTATCTATCTATCTATCTATCTATCTATCTATCTATCTATCTATCTATCTATCTATCTATCTATCTATCTATCTCAAGAGTTTTTATTCAAGAGTTTTATTTGTCACATACACAGTTATATACAGAATATACAACCGGCAGTGAAATGTAAACAAGCACAGTCTTCGCGGAGCGACCTGAACGGCGACCAAACACGGCGGCGCCATTTGGCATATCTATCTATCTATCTAAAATCTAATCTGATTTTGATGTTTGTTTTTGGCTCACTGTCCTGTTGGAAGATCCAAACATGGCCCATTATAAGATTTCTAGCACAGGCTGTCAGGTTTTGATTTTTTATCTGTTGGTATTTGATCAAATCCATGATGCCATGTTTTTGAACAAGATGTCCAGGACCTCTGGCAGAAAATTAGGCCCACAGCATATGTGTGCACTGTGACCCATATTAAGTGTTTGCTGCCAAAAAAAGCAAATTATGACCATAGAACCCGTCTTGTTTGTTACCTTTCAAATGTTCTATGGACAGATGAAATATAAAAGAGCTTACATTTATTTTTGTAGAAATATGTTTATTTATATTTATTTATAAATATTTATTTTTCTGAAAATTCTTGTCATGGAAGAGCAATAGAGTGTATATATATATATATATATATATATATATATATATATATATATATATATATATATATATATATATATATATATATATATATATATATATATATATAATGTATAAATACTGTATTAATGACTTTTCCCAGTCTTTTTTTTTTTTTGAATCTGTATTTACAGTAAAAAAAAAAAAAAGCTCAGTGTGATCCACAAGAGCATTCAGCTATACAAAACTGACATTATTGTATAGAATAGAGAAAGCAGTTAGTGTAAAAAAAAAAAAAAAAAAGTAAATTTGTATATAACAAACAAATTGTATATATTTGTATATAACAAAATAAATATTTGTGAAAAAAACATCTAAACATTTTGACCAATATGGCTCACACAATGACAAAAACATTTTTTATTTTGATGGCACTGGCCAATTTACTGACACAATAACTAGGTTTTGAAGCATGAATTAAATGTTTTGGGTGACTACATTTTGCAGACACGCTATAGAGTTCTGATGTTCCAGCAAACAGCTGAGACAATTGAATTTAGAGAATGTTAAGACTGTTTCGAAAAATGCGCCAAAGCAATTGAGAAAAACTGTAACTACTGTGCCATGTTGAAAGTTGGTTATGAGAACTGTGTAAAGAGTTTTGAAAAAGTGACCTAAATGTGTCCTAGCGACTGTATAGAAAAATAAATAAAAAATAAACTAAATTGCAGCTTGTGGCGAGGCGAGGGACCGTGAGAGCGGGCCGGTGGCGAATGATAATGAGCGTCAGCTGCGCGCCACACCGATCTCGTCTCATGGAGGAGTGACGGGAGCATAAAAGGAGGAGCGACGACAGTGTAAGACGAGAGAGGACCAGGCCTGGACTTTATGTTGTGTTTTGTTTTGTGTAGGTAGGCGGCAGTCGGCCGTGAGGGGCTGCCGCCGTTATTATGTTGTGGTTTTGTTTTGTTTTTAGGCGGCAGTCGTCCGTGAGGGGCTGCCGCCGACATTATATTTTGTGTGTTTGTTTTGATTAAAGTTTTTAAATGTTCGCCGGTTCCCGCCTCCTTCTTCCCTGAACCTTTCATTGCGTTACACAGTTGCATTCTGTTTATTGCCTCAATTCAAATTCAGGAACTGAATTAGATCGGCATTCTCAATTCAATTCTGAATGTCGCAGAACCTTGCTGTACTGACCCAACCGCTAGCTAATTCCCATCACATCCTTCTTCAGCCCAGAAAAAATGTCCAATATTGCTCTTGATTTCAGTGAGAGACAGACAGACAAACACAGAAGAAGCTGGAAGCGGTAGAAATCAATTATGTCAGCCATAAGAGAGAGTGGCATACTCTCAAACTGAGCACAGCCGTCGCTGCTCTGAGCAGGTTAGCTTTAATCATCCACACACCCTCAGTCCCATTCAGCGTCTCGCCACTCTTAGCCGTAGCCCTTAAAGCTTTTGATATGGATACGTCTGCAGCCTTTCTCACTGCTCTTTTTCAGTTTGCAGTCTCTGGTTTAAGAATTGATTGCTCTTGCTTTGGCCCTCTGAATTGCTGCCTGGAAAGAGGGGTCCCCACTCGTTCAAAAAAAATAAATAAAAAATAAAATAGTTTGCATCAAATCAAATGGAAATCTGGAAGAAAGTAAGGAAGAAAACGGATGGAGCCAACCTTCCCTGATAATGGAGGGCATGGTACACTCTATCCCATCATGTCTGTGATTCGTTATGAGGTCACCACCAGTACTGACGGACAGGTGGCTGTTGTAGGGCTGCGACCCATAACAGTTGTGATGTAATTGAAATACAGCAAGCTTTAGAACTCTGTTAACTTCAGATGAAGGTTTGCTTGGGGCTGTTTGATAAGAGATGGGTCAATGATGTGACACTCATCTATTTGCAATTCAGGCTACATACAATGATTTTAATACACCCATTCTTTAACTTAACATGATTTTATGTATTAAAATTAATTTTAAAAAGCCTTTTTATTCTTAAATTTGCATATATATATATATATATATATATATATATATATATATATATATATATATATATATATATATATATATATATATATATATATATATATATATTATATTATATTATATTATATTATATTATATTATATTATATTATATTATATTATATTATATCAGTGTCACTGCTTATTAATTACTTTAAAAAAATCTGTCATCAAAATCAAGGCAGTGTTGTTATTGACTGGAACTATTATAAAATAATTTTCCTTGAAATAATGCTGAAATTAATTATCAATATTAGATTTTGCCAAGCCAACATTTCTAATTTTCTTTGAAGTACTAAAATGACTAAAACTGAAATAAAGATGATTTAAATAAAATGTATTAATATGAAAATGACAAAAGCACATAAAAATGCTAAATGCTAATACTTAAAAAGCTAATTCATAACTAATAAATACTACATTAGTATATAAATAATACTAAAATAACGTGTGACCGTGAAATTACATCATAAAGAGTTTTTCTTTTTTTTAAATTTCCATGGACATGTGGCAGGTAGGTGTGTGGATGCCATCCTTAACATTTCCTCATTTGCAGGCATTTGCATGATAGCGAGGGATATAAGCAAGACTGTAGTGTCATCCTGTGTCAGCCTGAATGCTTTCTAAAGTGAACAAACTGTGAGAATGAGATGAATGAATACAATATGGCCCTCTCGTTGCTCCTACCCTCCCACTGTCAGCCTGTCTAGACAGCATACAATTGTAACATTACAAATCGATGATTCACCCAAGGCTCCACTCACACAGAGGTAGACCAGAAGGTTTGAGTGCCAACCCCCTATCATACAGACCCTGGGTCAGCCAGCTCTCTGATCTATTCAGCCATAAACTTAGTGTAATATTATCCCTGTATGCGCCATTAACTTGTACGGTATGTGCTTTTATCATTTATCAGAGTGGTGCGCAGCAACATCCATGACAATGCACTGCAGAGAAATGTGTTTGTGGGAGAAGAAAGGTCATTTGAAGAGCAACGCCAGCCTGGAAGAGCAGAAGCTGCCCATGAATAAGTGATGGTGTTGCTCTTCCTGACAGTTGTACTCTCCAGAACACACACGCACACACTCCTGCTCTCACACTCACTGTCGTTGATGCTTAACCCGTCTTTTTCCAGACCCTGCCAGGATATTCCGTGTAGATATGGATCATGTGCTGCCCTCCATCCACCCCTTGACACACTCTCTTCCAGTTCTGGCCTCTCCTGCCTGTGTGTTGACATGCAATTAACTGGAGCAGAAATGTAGGTTTAATATTTAATCATTCATAAAAAAATAAAATTCTAGGAAAGAGGAAGGTGTCTCTTTTAGTATGCACACTTCTCTGAGCTGCAGATTCTCTCACGCGCTTTTTTCTTTTTCTCTTTTTTCCCCATTGGCCATCTCTTTTCTGCTCTCTCCAGGGTGTATGTTTGTGTGTGAGAGCAAAAGAACAATTTTTTTTCATGTGCATAAAAGAGGAGACAGTTAGAGGCAGAACGTTTACAGGGATACGAGGGAGGCATCTGTTTGTACAAAGCTGTCAATACAGACTTTATCTACCTTTCTGTGGTTCGCCCTCCCTGTGAGTTCACTATCTGTCTTAGCTGAGCAGCATTACAAAAATGTCCTTGAGGACCAAGGATGGGTACATTAGTAATAACATTGTCTTTAATTGAAGCAAGATGTTTTTAGCTTTGACAAGAGGAAAAGCTAGCTCAGTCGGTGGAGAGTTTGCATTGACAGTGACTTTAGCACTGGAGGTCACCATACTGTTGGTTGCTATATCTATAAATGAGATGATTTATCCATTAAAAATACAATGTCAATAACATTGTCTGTTGCAGCAATGCATTATCTGTCATGGTTTAGAGCATAAATTATTCTGTCAGCCAAACCCTTTTGACCTAAAATATTTACCACTTGAGATTTTAAGTTTGGGAGACATTTCATAAACAAAAGTTGTTTTGTGGATCTATATATCCGTAAAATTGACAATTTTCATTTTGGCAGCGACTATTTCCACTGAGTGAAATTAGCATATATGGACCCACTTTATATCATGTGGCCTTAACCACTATGTACTAACATTTAAATGAATCATTTGATACAATGCACTTATTGAGTACATACATGTTTTTACATTGTACTTGCATTAAAAAAATTACCTGCATGTAATTACATCTGTAATTGATTTCTGTAGTTACATTTATAATTACACTGTTGACACTTCCCTTACACCTAACCCTACCCTTAAACTTACCCATACCACCACACCTGTCCCTAACCTTACCCGAATCCCACCTCAATATCAGCAAAAGTGTTTTGCAATACAATCCGAACACAATATGTACTGTACTTATTTTTTGATTATTTTTTTAACTCTCATTAGCGTATTAGTAGACTGTTAGGTTAGGGTTAGGTGTTAGAGTAATGTGTAGTTCTATGTCTGTTTAGTTTCATTGTGTTTTGGTTCTGTTTTCCCTGTTCCCGTTTTGCCTGTGTTCCTGATCATTATTAGTCTTCCTGTTAGTTAATTAGTTCCTGCGCCTGTTCTGTTTTACCTTTATTACTACCCTGTGTATTTAAGCCCTCAGTTTTTGTTTGTTTTATTTTCCGGCATTGTCTTGGTTTTATGTGGCTGTGCGTTAGTTCATTCCTGCAATCTCATGTATGTTCCTTTGTGGATCAATAAGGTGTTTATGTGGATTCTCCTGCGTCGACTTGTATGATTACTACAGCCACTACTCATGACAAACAAGTCGTTTTTTTAAATACTTTATATATTTAAATACCTGCGGTCCCCTTGGATGTTTCCTGAGGACCTCTAGTGGGTCTTGCCCCCCTGGTTGAGAACCACTGAATTAGATTGATTTACTTGAATAGTTGTTCAGGCAACCAACTGACTGATAAATTTTCACATTTATTAGGAGAATAAGTTGCAATGTAGTTGTTACTTAAAGTTAGTGAAAAGTCTAAAGTGGACAATAGAAATAAAGTGTTACCTGCCAAATTTATCCCAGGCTTCCAGTTAGTTACTTCTGATTGACTAACCTGTTTTTTTGCACTCCACAGAAGAAAGTAAGTCAAACATGAAACGGAGGTTAGTAAATGATGACGATTTTCAATTTTGTATACAACTTTATATCTGAACATACAGCATATCAAAAGAAAGAACAGACCCTCTGCTTTTAAACAAAAAGCTTCATGTTTTTTTTATTTTATTTATTTTTTATTCTAGCTTCATGCAATCTTTTTTTATCATCACTGGAATGTGGGTAAGTTTCATAAAAAAACAACATTTTGAGCAAAAAGCTGAGAAAATCACGTTTGGATTGGATTCAGAACGATGATCAAAACATAAATGGAGGAGATCGAGTCCATCAACACCCCTAATTCTTGCACAGTTCTATAGCTCATCCTGGATCCTCATCCTCATTTAGTAACATTAGGCAGTTTTAAATAATAAGCTTTATTTTATTATTTATTTTTATTTTATTTATTTTACGCGTTATTTTACATATGCATATGATTACAAATGAGATCGCTTGTTTTTGTGTCTTCTTCAAACATGTTTCTTTACCTACCGTATAACAGTGAAAACAGTGAAACCCAGAAAATTCTGTGTTTGGAGGGGAAAGAGTTAGGATGGCATTTACTGTAGTTCAAATAGTCCTTTTCAAACACCATTCCATTGTGCACTGTGACTATCTACCTGTTTTTGAACATTCTCCTTAAAAACATGTCCAGTTATGGTTAAGTGGACCTGAAACTAATTTATCCCAGGCTTCCAGTTCAGGCTACAAAAACCATATGTACTCGAAATGTGCTTTGAAATGCATATCGAAATAATAGAAGAAAATTGAGTTTGAAATTGTGTGCACAAAATGTAGTGCTGACTTTACAATTCTGCTAGCAAAATGTATGTGCATTTTATCGGTTCCTGCGTTCCCTGGGAATCCAACCAATGTTATTGGTGTTGTTAGCGCCATGCTGAGCTCTACAGGCCTGAATGTGTTCAAAATGTCATTACTGTATCACCTCAGATTCAGAGTCACAGGTTGACTTTCTTTGCTCGTTTCAAGTAGAACGTTTCTTTCACCCCAGTGTGAGTGTGTATGGATAATTATTTTCATGATGAGAAGGATCTCTCTTAAAAATTATTTTAAGTTATTAGCATACAGCTTAAGTGAAATATACATTCTCCCGGTCTTCATGAGACAGGTCCAGCGATTGATTTGCGCTCTGTATGATAAACGCAAGATAGTAAATATGCTGAGAGGACAGCATCTGTAAACACATTTAGCATCTAAAAGAATCAATATAATGATACTAAAAAATCACTTCTTGGCAGAATAATCTTTCTTTGGTAAACATAACCAAATCGTCTATAAACACGAAAGCATAAATGTCAGCAAGTGTCACTGATCGTCTTTTTATATCAGGATGAAACTGTTTATCGATCTGATTTGGCATCATACAGCAGAAGCCAGTAAGGAGTACAGCGTAGCCTGGCCTATCCCACACTGCTATAACACACTGCTGTCAGACCACAAAACATCAGTAATTTAATTCCAAACAACCTCAGGTAGGAGGAAGGAAGCGTGGAAGGGTTTATTTGTTGATGACACTCTTCTTGTTGCCGATGCCAGCAACATGAAGGCTGAGAATGCATCGCTAACTTTAGCGTGCTGTGATTTTTCCCAATTCCGACATTCTCATTAATTTCGTGTCAACATGTTCACTCTGACGCTGACGGACAGATTCACTTGTGGTCGCAGCTGACTAATCGTTTCAGCTGGTTGGGCTTTCTGGGTGAGAAGGAAGGAAGAGTGTTAGATGACCTTGTGGGTGAAAAGGAAACCCTTTTGCCACCCTTCCAACCATCTCAGAGCACACAACCCTGACACCCTCTCCAAGGAGCCTCTTGTCCTTGAAAAAAACGTGTCAAATCCTCTGGTCAGAGAGTGTGAGCTGAGTGCCAGTGAGAAAGAGACAATGAACGTTTTACATATTTCACAGTCCTGGCAGTACTATGATTAAACCAGGCCAGGGAAGATCTGTGTATTGGACAGGAAAGCCACAAGAGAGCCATGCAGCTACTGGACACTTGAATGGGGCTCTTTAAAGGTTCTTAAAGGTTCCTTATGGTAGAACCTAAATCAGCTTATACGTACTATGTATATTAAGTTTATATGATTATATTTTGAAGAAGGCCAGTGGGGCCCAATGTTTCGGAGCACATTGACTTTCACTGTATTGAAAAAAAAAAAAAAAACCTTCAAAATAACAATTTCATTCAAACAACATGCGGGTGAAAGTAATCCCCAAGTAATAATTAAAAATAATCCAACATTTAAAACCGAAATAGTCCAAATTAGTCCAAATAGTTCAAATTCCCTTGTGTATGTGTATATGACATTCTTCTTTCAGACGTTTCAGTTGCATAAAAATATGTTCTGGCTCTTCCTACCATTATAATGGCAGCCCCAAAATTTGAAGGAATGCATCCATCCATTATAAGTACTCCACACAGCTCTGAGGGGTGATGGGTTTTGGTAAGAAAAATATCCATATTTAATTTATAACGTGTTAAATATGGATATTTTTCTTACACAAACCCATCGGTTGCTTCAAAAGGTCTTTATTAACCCCCGGAGCTGTGTGGAGTACTTTTATAATGGATGGATGCACTTTTTTGGTCTTCAAATTTTGGGCTCCCATTCACTGCCAAAAAGCTTGGAAGAGCCAGGATATTTTTTAATATAACTCCGACTGTATTCGTCTGAAAGAAGAATGTCATATACACCTATGATGGCTTGAGGGTAAGTAAATCATGGGGTAATTTTCATTTTTGGGTGAACTATCTCTTTAAGGCCGAAGCGTTTCAGAGAGTTCAGAAACAGATATCAGCTTACTGATATAGAGAATAACTCCCTTTGGAATGGGTGGACTTTGTGCTTTGTAACTTTACAAACTGTAAAATTACACACTAAATAAAGTTGAAAATGTAGAAAGGCATAATAGTGTAATGTGTATTCTTTTGTTCCTGTATGTTCCTTTGTGGATCATTAAAGTGTTTGTTTGGATTCTTGTGTGATTACTACAAATAGGTCCTCTTTAAATACATTTAAGTCATCCTGCGGTCCACTTAGATGTTTCCTGAGGACCCCTAGTGGGCCTTGGCCCCCTGGCTGAGAACCACTGAATTAGATTGATTTACTTGAATAGTGTTTCAGGCAACCCATTGACTAATCAATTTTTAATGTAGTTTTGCACATCCTTAATAAAAAAGGGTACAAGTCTACTAGCAATGCCAAAGTCATGTGTTCAATTCCCATTTGTTCTTAAATAACTGTAACACTGTTTATTATATAGTTATATTGTATTAAATAGTTTAAATAAACAAATTTATAGGGCAAATATTCAGACACCACCGTTTGGGACAGCAATCGTCCCCAGACATGTTTTAGTCCTGTTTGTTGAGCTGTTTAGCTTGGAGTATTGTGTTGTCTCCATTCTCTGTTTACAAAGAGTATTGACACTTTTCAAATGTTTACTTTATCTGTAGTCCATGGGGAGGATTCTGTCTAATACAATTACCTTTGTCTGCTTTGTGTTTGGTCTCTGTCTTCTTATTGAGTGAAGCATTGATGTTAGCCTAATGCGGCCATGGTAAACACTGTAACATGTTTCTTATCTTGTCCATTAGCACAAGACAGCTGGGTCTGTTCCCCTCACCTCTTCTAGTTGACCTAACTGCTCTTTGGTTCTTTGCTGTGGTATTTATCTCTAGCCTTGTTAAAGGTAATCAGTAGTATAGAGGGCCTTTTATGTTGTTGATTTTTTTCTTTTACATTTTCAACTTTCTTTAGTGTGTAACAAAAAAATTCTCTGTTTGAGAATAAAAATGTCTGCAACGTTATAAAGCACAAAAGGGGATTTGTTTTCTACATAGTAAGCACTCTTTCTGAACCTCAACTGTAGTGTTGAGTTTTCTTCCAGGAATGTACGTCACAATATTCTTCATTTAAATAATTCCCACCCAACGCATACGCAAAATAAAGGGGCGAGGCCTGGTTGAGTTAGGGTGCGTCTCAATCAGCTCCTTAGTTCAGTAGGCTGATCAGGGCTGTCTCAATCACAGAATCCTTCCAGTACGCTGAAACGTTCGCTTCCTAAAAAGTCCCATAATGGACCATGAAAACCACTATGTTCCCTTAACGCAAGTTCTGAAGCGTGAAACTTAAATCACGTGAGCCAACTCACTACACATAATGATGCGCGGTAGATGTTTTTAATAATACAAACCATTATTTTATTATATTTCGGCATAAACATACATCACTAGACAGGTAATGAAGATAATCTAGCTAAAGTATTTATCATAATGTACTTTAAATAACATCACAAGTAATGTCAGAAAGATATATGCTCTGCTGTTGTTCATAAATCCAGTAGTGATCATCAGTCATCAGTTTCCCAATGTGTCAGCGTCCTTTTCTGTCCTTACCAGTGCCGAAACACGATATGCTGATTCACGAGCTCGTGAGCTAGGGAACTGATTGAGACGCAGCCTTAGCAGTGTGTTGGAACTGGCAGTTATGGTAAGGGGCGTGGCATTTCCGAAGTGGTTAACCAATCAATCACATTTCGTAGAGACAGGAACTAAACAGAGCGTTACTGACAGACTGGAAAGGGGGGTGCTGCAGATATATATATACAAAACACTGAAGCATGAAAAAATATTCTAGTTGAGCCCCAAAACAAAATCAAGACTTTGTAAAGGGGCATAATATGGCCTCTTTAATAAGTTGCTCTTTGGTGTACTGCCGCAATCTGTTCTGTGCATCAGACTTGAATAGTGTAGGCACAGGTATGCACCATATTCTGATATTCATATGAACAGATACATTTTGAGCTTATTGTTTTCTCAACATTCCACATGAGGACAAAATCTAGGCATTTTGTTTAGCCTGACACAGCAGCTTCCAGGCACTAATAGCTCACCTTATCCAAACTGAATTACAGCTGAAAGGCCCGTGGAACTCCACAGATCCCCAAAGACATTGTGCTAAAAAAGCTGGAACTGAAAAGCTTTTCTTTGGTCAATCAGTGCTGATTTGTAACACTTGCATAAAAGCACCAGTGGAACCCCATAGTTTCAGGCTGGTTGAGACTTTCAGAATAATGAATTTTTAATGAAGACCACCTGCGGTGTTCATGGTAGACACTTAACATGGGTTCTTGCAAATTATTTGGAGTCTTGTTGTGGGGTATAGCATCTGCAGACAGTGACATATGACTTTAGTGATGTACTGATGGTTCATTATGCTAATAAGACTGTAGCGTGATCTGATTTACACTGTTCCAATAGGGCATTATTTGAGGGCACAGCCATTTGTAGTGATGTCCGAAACCATAGTGGACATTATTGAGTGCACTCATTCTATCCCACATTGCACCGCAATAACGAGTGTACAACCGAATTCGCTCACTTGTTTTCATTCACTCCTTCAAGTGAACTGTATTAGTGCACTAAAGTAGGGAATAGTGATAGAGGGTTTAGGGGGTGATTTCGGATTCAGCCCTTGTTTATAGATCTATTGACCTGTTGAGAAGTCTGGCTCCCATTTTAGGGCTGGTGGAAACAAAATGGCAGTCTGTGGTGCGTGCTAGTGGACGAAGTTGACTGAGCTCAGCGATGCTGCCGCAGCAGGGGCTCGGTGCCTGAAACTTCTCCAGGTCATCTGCCATACTCGCATTTGTGATGAAATATTAAAGACAGGTTGATCTCTCTCCGTCTCTCTCTGTCTCTATCTCTGTCTGTCAACCTCTTGCAGAAGCTCATAGCAGAGGTGGATTTGTCATCTCAGCAGTTCAAAGCTGAGTCCAGGCAGCCAGCATCCGTCCAGCAGAGGAGAGCTGACATATTTAGTGCCACAGATGCATGAAAAAGCTTTGTTTTGGTAGATTCACAGAGATGAAAGGTATGGAGTGGAAAGAGGAGGAGAAGGGCTGGAGAAAAGGTCAGGGAAAACTTCAGGCCGACCTACACACATGATTGTCACGTATGGAAGTGAAATAGCAAAAGAAGTGCTGCGTGGTGAGCAATGGAAAGAATTGGTGCCAAAAAACACCTACACCATCTCCCACAGACCTGTCACACTGCCATAATTATACACTTTCTTCTGAAACTGTTACATTGTGTTACTCATGAAAATAAATAACTAATATTGTTACGTCATTGCTTGCAGGGGCCAAGCACTAAAGGTTTGAGGCACTTATTTTATTCGTTCTAGTCTTCCCCTCCTCCTTCTTCCACTCTTGATTCTACATCCGATCACTTATGAGCCCATAGAACATGTTGTAAAAAGTTGTGAAATTTGGCCCACAGATAGAATCCGTCATGACAATTTTTCTGCTATTTTGAATTTTCTGAAAAACTTTTTCAAACTGTTGCTTTGATTTTCATGAAAATTGAAACAGATCATCTTCAGACCATGCCGACACAAAAACATGGAATTCAAGTTGATTCATCAAACCGTTCTCGAATAGCTAACGAAAGACCTCGCCAAAATGAATGTGAGGTTATTTCTCTGCAACGCTTTAATATATTCAGACCAAACATATGTTGACTTCACACTGCACGATTTTAGCCCTGATTTTCACTCGCCGACAGGTTTTGCGAAATTGTCGACAAATGCCCAAAATAGGAGGCAAATTGGTGCTCGTTCACGTGACTGACAATCATGCAGTGTTAATTATCAAAGACGCGATCTGAGAGAATTGCAGACGAGTCGCCGATGGCCGTGAGGTATTTGGCATGCTAAATATCTGGACCTGTCTGCGATTCAAAATCCTGCTGTTGTGAAATGTGTTCTGACTGAAAATTACATCAGCGATGACCTACAGCCAATGAGAGAGCAAGATACAGGGCAGCGGGAAGTTTGGGGAGGAGTTATAGACCAGAATATCAGTGTGGCGAGGTTGACAAGCGAGAGACATGGGAGGAGCGAGCGAGACCGGTGCGTGATTGAGAATGAGCGTTCTCGTGTCCTCCCACGTCTCTCGCTCATCAACCTCGCCACAATCAGTATTTTAATAGATATATTTGCAATTATATCAAACAGAAACAAAGCACAAACATTTGCTTGACCAGCCGCAACAGCAGCACATTGTTTCAAGACAGCGCTTCCTTGTGGTCAAAATGTATAATTCAATTTCTAAAAATGCTAATAACTTTTGATTAATTTAGCCTTTGCATTTTTTATGCCGTGTTTCCCTGACATGATGTATGTATATATGCATGTGTGTGTGTGGTTCAGGTAAACCCTAAGTTATAGGGACAAAATGTCCCCACAAAGACAGCAATATCATACTAGTAAAATCATACAAAAAAATGCAGAAAGTTATTTTTTGTGATGGGTAGATTAGGTGAATGGTTAGTTTCAGTTTGTACAGTATAAAAATCATTATGTCTATGGAAAGTGCCCAAAAAACATGACAGCTGTCATTATTTCTGATGACTCTTTTCTGCTAGACATCATAGAGCTCACCTGTTCAGCCCACTCTACACAAGAGAGAGCCAGGCGGAGTGATGCATTAATGGAGGGAAGCGAGAGAGCAGAGGAAGAGAATGAGGAGAGAAATCTGATCAAATAAGCCAATCATGTGTGGAGCAGTAATGAAGAGCCTGGAGGAGCAGCCTGCGTCCTCTCTCTCCAGATGCGTGTAAGGTACTTTGTGTTGCGATGAGGAGATGAAGGGAGTTTGTGGAACTTTCCATAATTGCTTCTGATAAGGGTTTAAAGCAAACACAGTGAGTGAAATGATGGGAGAGAAACTTTTTCCCCTTACTCGTCTCAATGAACTGAATCCAGGAGGGGGAAACATTAGAATCTCGTCATCTCAGCAATGGCTGCTCAATTTACTCAGTCTCCAGCCTTCTTTGGGCTCAATTACACTCTATTTTCTCAACGAGCACTTCAATTTCTTTGTTAACGTTTTATATCTGTTCGTACCCTCTGGCCTAATAACATTTGCTAAATTAACTTCTGATGGAACCCGCATATTTAACAAAAAGCTTGAGCTTCGTTTCAGCATACAAATCTCGGATTTTAAAAAATGAGCAGCCATAGTCCATATAAACAAACTTTTTTAGCATTTAATCCTGTCATGTTAATCTGACATGTTCTCTTAACCCTTAACCGACGGTTTAATCCCGTTTCCGGCATTGGGGGCATTTCATACCTGCTGCATTTTGCATGGATTCTGTCATTTTCTATCATCTGTGACATCCTTTCATTTCCCTGTAAACAACTGCATTGTTATTTACTGGTGTTTTGGGGTTGGACATTTTAAATAATAATAATTATAACAAAATGAAAAATAATTTACTCATTTATTTATGCCCAAAACAGTTTGATTTACTTATTATTTTCTTATAGTCACTGAACATATTTCAGCCCTCCATTGCTAAATACATAAATGTTAATGAACAAAAGATTTATTTTTCAAATAAATGCTGTTCTTTTGAACTTTCTATTCATTAAAGAATCCTGAATCATGGGTTTCCATAAACATATTAAGCAGCACAACTACATCTTCAACATTTATAATAATAATGTTTCTTGACCACCAAATCAGCATATTAAGGTGCGTTCACGCCATGCCATAATTACCGCAAATCAGATTATTGAGATAAGGGACAAAACATCTTTTAGATGTTAAAAATAAAAACTAACTACATTATTAAAAATTAGTATTTTTGTAGACAAAGGTCTGAGATAATGAGCCATGTAAGGCACAGCTTTATTTCTAAATATGTTTTCTAAAAATATATATTTATTTACTCCATAACTTAATTTGTGTCAACTCCGTCAGACACAGTAAAAGCATGCTAATTTTATTTAAACTACTCAAAAACTATGTAAAGTCTTCAGTTATGTAATACTGGTTTTCAGTAAAGCATCTAAATCATAAAATACATTCTGTTTATTTTACTGTTTGTTTTCACACTATCATGAACAACCCAGTTTCTAAATTCCTTAATTCTCCTCCCTCCTTTTAATATTAAACATATATCACCAATGTTCTTGGGTAATTAAGACATATCATCATGTAGTTTTTACACAATAAATTGAAATAAGAATAAGACATTTCTTTCAAAATTAACAAAATATTCCCCATATGCAAAAAAACTTATTATATTATAAAAACTTTTTGAGAGCACTTGTCAACCATCACACATAAAACATGACGGAGTTGACGTCTGACAGAGTTGACAAAATAAAATAAAAATCCCACCTACAGTGGAGCAATTTAGTTTTGTTCCTCAATTGTAGCTGCCTTAATAAACTTATCAAAATGGCAAGATTTATCCCATGACTATTTACAGAAACTATTACACTGCGATGACGGAGTTGACATGTTAAGGCTGTCACTGCAGAGACTTCTATATTGTTTGTTTAAAATATAAAAAAAATATATAACTTCCAGAAGGTGAGATCCACAATGATAAGTGCTCCTCAGAGTTAAAGCTGCCCATGACACTGCCTGATTTACAGAGTTGATGCAAAGGGAGGACACATCTTTCACAGCTATTTTTAATGGAAAATAGAATTTAATATTTACTTGTTGTATTGTTTGATATCTTAAAGATCTCTGCCTTTTACTGTAACTGTGTATTTTTTAATTTTTTATTTGTTACATTATTAAACACTGTTTGGCAGTTTTACATTGTGACCTAATGCTGAGGACAGGTTAGATTACATGCGTTTCCAAGTATAGAGTGTGCTTTTAAAATAATACTAAAGAAATGATTTAAAAGAATAAGCAATGAATGTCCCGAGTATACAAATTTCCCTTAGATGTAACTTTTTAAGTATTTTTATTGTGTTGACATTACTTTTTAAAATAAATAGGACTTTTGTGTTACATATAAATACTGTACTCTAAACTTTTCCATAACCTGAACTAACTGGTAGATGTGTAGTTCCACAAACTCTTTGTATCTTTGACATTCCTTTGGCTTGAGTTCTTTGAGACTCCATTTAAACAGTCTTTTTGCTCTGCTTGGCTATGACCTATATATACATATACCTTATGTATGTTCTCCAAGAGGATATACTTCATCCAAAGCCCTTAAAAATCTTTTAAATCATCAATGGCATTGGGCACGTTAAATGATAGCATGAAACACCTGAGCCCATGAAGTAAATGGTTTACAGTGGGCAAAAGGGCTGTAAATCTTGCTCTCCTGCCCCTGACCCCCATACCTTTTAGCATCTTATCACCCTCTTCTTTTCTTCAAGGCTTTGTCCCACGCATTTCAACCCTTATGGAACTCCATACTTCACATCAGTCCTTCCGATGTATTGTGAATGACAGAGAGAGGGATAAAGACCAGGAGAAAACAGGGAGACATGTTACCTTTGAGTATAAGTGTCTCTTACGTTTTGCACCTTGATATTCAGCAGATTCTGTTTCCTCTACGCATGTCATCAATATGGTTTGTCATCTTCTGAGTTTATCTTCCTCCAAGCTCTCCTTTCATTCTTCTTTGCAATTTTTCTTGGCTTCTTCGTCCTCATTCCACACCTGTTCTTATCAAAGGCTCAGTCTTTTTATTATCAGTACTCTCTACTTATATGGGTTTAGAGGATTATGTTTCCCAAAAGGAATTTCCTGGTGTCACTGTATTTAATTATCCATGCAAATGAGAAACTATCTTTTTAAGCCAATTGACGAAACAAAACCAAATAATTAAACATGTCAGTCTGCAGAAAATCTTGCAAGAACAAGAAGCATTTGAGTTTTTAAATCAGTTGCATGTATTAAGGTGTTAGATTGTAACTTTTGGCCCTGCATGTGCTGGAGGAGAACATCTTGGATGCAAAGCAATATTTCATATTCCCTTATCTGTGCATGAGAGAACAGGTTTGGTCAACAGCCGAACTGAGATGGTACCTACTGCCCAGGAAAGGTGAGATTAATCTCCCCCTCACACCGTCTTACAGCTGCTACATTAAATGCATCCATGCAGAGCCTAGACCCCTGTAACTAGTTTTCTGGTGACCTGGTCCTTTGTCCATATAATTTTTCCTCAGAATAAGTTTAGTCATGATTTTTGTATTTTGATGAAAATATCCTTTAAATCCAATTACCATACTTCAAATTAAGTGGTTCCTAATTTTAAATGATTATTTATCAATCATTTTGCATGTCAAATCATTCAACGAAATATTTAAAGTATTTCTATATTAACTTAAATATTGAGTAAAATGTGTAAACTGTGCTTTTTGTGTTAACCTGAGCTCCTGAGATAATTATAATGAGCACAGTGAAATATTTTGGTTCATTTATGCTTAAGTTGCTCATTGTTTTAGTGCTTTGTCACAGAGAGAACATATTCACATTCACGTGAAGTAGGCATAAAGTGTATGTATGTGTGTGTGAATGGCACTGATGAGCCAAAACATTATGACCAGTCACAGGTGAAGCGAATATCGTTAATCTCCTAACAAGGCTGCATATTAAGGTCTGGGTATAGCAAATAATCAGTTCTCGTTAACAATGTGTTGGATGCAGGAATAAAAGACCAAGTCGAAATCCAATTTTTGTGCATATCCGATTGAAATCCGATCAGATTTAGCAAGTCTGAACAGCCAAAAATCGCATTAAATGTGATTCAGATCACATTTCTGGAAATCCGTTTAAGTCTGACCTTTTCTGATCGGATTTTGCATGGTTTATGCGACTTTCTCACACCACATAAAACGTAAACGCCAGATGTTGTTATAGGAAACATGCTGAAAGTCGCTGCAGAAACAAGGTTGTGTTGTTGCAAAGTGCCGGATGAGCAGAATAATAATAGGCTATAATGAAGACATGTTTTGAAGCAATAAAATCGCTCATACTATAAGTTTCTTCCGCTGTCTCAGAAGACACAGTAGTCCAGCATGCGGTGGCTACACAATGTCATGATGTAAATAAGACAACATCTGTATTGCAAACCCTTCCATTCTACGGTTGTTGTTGTTTTTGGTGTATGCCTACCGACTAAGCGCCATTGCCATAGAAACCAATGCAGATACCTTGGAAAACGAAAGGGCAGCATGAACACACAAATCGAATGAACAGTTGCAATACACAATATGGCCGTTAATTTTAGATCAGATTCCAATCGGATACACAAATAATCGGATTTGAACTGACAGTGTGAACGTAGCCTTAGACAAGGGCCAAATTGTTATGGCAAAGGCAACTAGGTCATCTCTGAAACAGCAAGGCTTGTTTTCCAACAGGGACAAACCACAAACCGCTGACAGGGTGTTGGGCACCCAAGGTTTATCGATGCACAAGGGCAACGATGGCTATCCTGTCTAGTCCGAGCCAACAGAAGGTACTATGGCACAGGTCATACCAAATTTTAATGATGGTTATGGGAAGAATATGTCACAACACACAGTGCATTGCATTCTGCTGCGTATGAGGCTGTGTAGCCTCAGGCCAAACAGAGTGCCTAGTGACCTCTGTCCACCGGCAAAAGCGCCTACAATGGGCATGCGAGAGTCAGAACTGGACCTTGGAGCAGTGGAAGAAGGTCATCTGCTCTGATGAGTCCCGTTTTCACATGTGTACGTGTGCGCCGTTTACTTGGGCAAGTGTTGGCACCACAGGATGCACTGTGGGATGATGGCAAGTCAGTGGAGGGAGTGTGATGCTCTGGGCAATTTTCTGCTGGGAAACGTTGGGTCATGTGGATGTAAATTTGACACGTGCCAGTAAACCCCTTTATGACAATGGTGTTCCCTGGTGGAGGTGGCCTCTTTTAGCAGGATAATGCACACTGCACACATAGTTCAGGACTGGTTTGAGAAACATGATGAAAAATTCAAGGTGTTGCCCTTGCCTCCAAATTCCCCAAATCTCAATCCAATTGAGTTCAATCCATGGCAACTTCACCTTGCAACCTATGTCTTGGTGCCAGATATGACAGTACTCCTTCAGGGTTCTTATAAGCCATGTTTCCACTGTTGAAAACTGTACACACAAACTGTATATTCTGTCTCCCTACACTAAACCTACCCATGACAGAAAACTGCCATTTTACATTTTCAAAAAAGATCATTGTGGCGAGGTGGACGAGCGAGAGATGCGGGAGCGAGCGAGACCGGTGTGTGATTGAGAATGAGTGTGACCTGCGACTCACACCGGTCTCGAGTCCTCTCATGAGGGAGCTCGGAGGCATATAAGGACAAGCGACACCAGTGAAGGATGAGAGAGGACCAGAGCTGGACTTTTCTCGTCCTTTACTGGTGTCACTCGTCCTTGAATGCCTCCGAGCTCCCTCATGAGAGGACTCGAGACCGGTGTGCCTCACACATGACGCTCATTCTCAATCACACACCGGTCTCACTCGCTCCTCCCACGTCTCTCGCTCATCCACCTCATCGCAATCATTCTGTATGATTTCTAAGCTTGTTTATTCACTGGGACCAAAGAAATGCCCCATTTGGTCCCAATAACATGGGTAATACCTGTTACTGAATACACACACACACACACACACACACACACACACACACACACACACACACACACACACACACACACACACACACACACTATTGTTTAAAAGTTTGAGGTCAGTAACATTAACAGTCAATAACAGTTTTTTGTTTAGAATGAAAATTAAACCTTTTTTAAAAAGTAGTTTTACATCAACAATATGTTTAAAGTAGTTAATATTGTGGATGTTCATTTCTTGTCTCTGTTATCACTGACAAAAAAAAAAAAAATCGAGTTAAATATTTTTGTCAGTAATTTTGTTGACAAAAATGAATACCGCCCTAGCTCTCTGCCACTCTCTCGTGCGCTCTCCTGCCACATGGCATTCAGAGCCGCCCCTCTAATCAGAATCATCAGCATGGTGACTCCTCGCTGAATCGAGGCAGACAGATTTCAACACACGCCGTTCATCAGCACTTTTTGGGCCTTTAAACAGCTCACAGACTGTACAGTCACATCCAACTGCTCGCATCCCTCCATCCATCAGACGCGCCCATCTGCCTGCATGATTCAAATTCACACTCCTATTACGCACACCAGGGTGAGGCAGCGCTGGGGAACCGAGGGGAAAAAACACAGCCACCCTCTCTGCAAACGGGTGAAATTCCTCACATTGTTCTCTTAAGTTTTTCATTTAGAGCCCAGGGATTTAATTTCCCTCCGTTTTTTTTTTTAACCAACTTAGAAAATTATCCTCTCTTGGCCTGATATCTCAGCACTGTGGTTTATTCTAATGAAAAAAGATTACATCTTGAATTAAAAACCGCTCATCCTCGGCCAGTGCTCCAGAAAGGAGCGAAGACAATCAAAAGACTCCTGGTTTCAAACCGCTGTTTTTAACATTCACAGCTCTACATGATTTGTAACATATGCATATAGACTCTCATTCCCATTTCTGATATAATTACAAATAGTGTGAGTGTGTATTGCTTTTATGCAACAGTTCAATAAACAAAGACAAAGAGGGTAATACTGAGTACATGAAATTTAAGACCGTATTTTCCTGTTATTTTGTCTATTGCTCTGCTGATGAAAATAGCTCTAAACAAAACCACAGCAGCCTCACATTATTTTAGTATTATTTGTATACTATTATATTATTTATTCATAGTAGTTTTGTCATTTTTATTACTTAAGCTCTAATTTTGTTTTTTATTTTAGTTATTTTAGTACTTTAACATTTTATTTCAAAAGTTGCCAAAGAAACATTAATTATATTTTACGTTCTTCTAATATTTATATTTTATTTCAGCTTTATTTCAGTTAATGAAAACATGTTTTATTAGTTTAAGTTGTAGTTTTCACAATGACAACACTGGTCTCAAGTTTCATTCATGAATGAAAGTAAATGATTCAATGACTCTCTCATAAAGACAGTATCTGAATTTGGAGTAGAGATGAACCCCTCCGGTTGTACTTGCACCGCTCCAAGCTGAATTCGAACCGGTGTTTCTGGCATGAGAGGCAGGCGCACTAACAATGACGCTAAAGACCACAGCCTACAGCGCCAGTCGCTAATGCGCCTCTTGAGATCAGGGGACTGAGGTTTATTCGCACAGCTCTTAATAGCTGGCCTCCATTACACTAGGCTTTCTATTTCTGCTATATCTTTATATGACAAAAGTAATAAAGGTATGAAGGTACAAAAGTAGTAAAGGTACGAAAAAAAAATGGTCGGCACGTCAGGTGCATGGTCCAAAAGGGTTGTACCTAGTCTCTTAATGAGTCATGGGTGTGTTTTGGGTGTAACGTGAAATAAACCAATCAGAGTCTCATCTGCCATTCCCTTTAACGGCCAGTTGCCCTTGCACCATGGTGGAATCACTATTTACATGGCGGGATTTGCGAGTGGAAAGACAGAACGCTTGTGACTGAAAATGTTTGTGTGCTGCTGCGCGTCACTGTGTGTGTAATAAGCAGAGTGTACGGGCGTTGTGCACCTGCCTATAGGCGCATATTACTAATGCACCCTTTAAATAACACTATTGACTTTAGACCAGGTTTTTGTTGGTCAATAGCGCAGTTGTTTTCAGTTGCCTCAAAATAGCAACGTGCCAACAATGAGCCTGAACTCACCTTTTTTTCAGACCAGCACGCAGAGTGCATTTGCTGTTTAAACAATGTGGCGCTGAATGTGAAAATGATAACTGCATCGGGCTAAACTAGCAAAAAACATTTGCGTCGCATTGCGCCGGGTGTATAGGGCCCACAGACTGACAGTCAAACGTGCAACAAGTTGAGTAATATAAACAGTAAAACGTCTCAGTGGTGCTGTATATTAGGAATGCTGCCCAGTCAAATTCAAGGAATGTTGTAACTACGCGTTTTGAAATATCTAAGTGTGGGTTTATTACCCAGCAGTCTGTGGAGGACTTCTTTGAAGGACACTTTTCACTCTCTGCAAAGCCACTGAGGCTTATTTAAGTGCATTTGCATATTTTGGTCTTGAATGAAAGTCCCTGGATGTTCCTGAGAACAGTCAGCATTGATTTATGTTTTATTTTTTTTGTGAAGCCCTCACTGTTTTAGCACAGCTACTGTAGGCATTTACCTGCTTACCTTGCAGCTGTGAAACAAGGTATTTAACAGGGGAAGGTCAGGTGTAAAATAGAGATCCGCCACACTGCGTGACGAACCTCTGATGAGGAAATTCATCAAAACCGTTACCGTGTCTGGCAGTTTCTTTTTGCAGTACCTATTTTCTCTCTCGTTCTCTCTCTCTCTCTCTCTCTCTCTCTCTCTCTCTCTCTCTCTCTCTCTCTCTCTCTCTCTCTCTCTCTCTCTCTCTCTCAACACAGATGTCAGATTATTAAAATTACACTTAGTGTTGCATACATACTGACACATTGTTGGCCAGTTGCCTCTCAATCAAGATCTTTCTTGTCTATCTAACTGTTTAGATCAGTCTTAAGGTTTTTGTTGTTGTTTTTTTTCTGTTCAGCAAAATCTTATCTAGGAAATCTTCATCTTGCTAGCTTTATTCTAGTTGATTGTTACACTGCATGAAACCTCACCTTATTTAAAATCATGTTCTCATGGCCAAAAATCAAAGCACTTGTTTGCTTATGCTGTTTAGGGCTTATGCTGCATATTAATTTAGGAAGGCCCTGCATGTCATGTTGACAGATCTCTGAGATGGCATTTTTCTCTGGCAAATATTTCGAGTTATGAATCAATTACCTGCATGGGTGTCTCTATTGGGTGCATTTCTTTGATGCCATTTTAGTGGAGCATGTTAGTAAAAGCATTGCCATTCAGATCTCAGGGCCATATGGATAAGCAACATACCCCAGGCCTGCATTTTTTCTCTTATTTAAATATTTCAAGGCCAAAAAATGAATCAATTACCTGCATAGGTTGTGTCTCCAATCTAAGAAACTTATATTGCATTTCATTGGAATGTAATGAGAATGTAATGGTTTGAGTTAAAAAGCATGATACTGTATTTACACTATTCAAAAAAATTGCTGAAATATGAATACTTTTATTCAGCAAGCATGATTAAATTTATCAAAGTAATTATCTATATATACACTCCATTATTAGGAACACCTTTTAAATTTCCAGTCTATTATCAGTTCAATCACATGGGCCATGCATTGTGTGGTCCTAAGCAACACTATGTCCCCAGGCCTGCATGAAACCTCACCTGAGGTATTTCACAATCTGCTCAACTGGGATCATGTTCTCAAAGAATGGTGGAAAAGGGAAAAACATCCAAAATCAACTACAAAAAGCCTTGTTGATGCTAGAGGTCAGAGGTAACTGTCTTGAGGTTGCATGCTGATTCCAATCTAAGAAACTTATGATTGAGGTGAAGACTGACTCACCCTTGGAAAAATGTTGCCTGGTCTGATGAGTCTCCCATAAGACTAGAGTCAGAATTTGCACGTAGCTCAACAGCATGATCAAGTTGACAGCCTGATGATGTGCAGGCTGGTGGTGGTGGTGTAATGGTGTGTGGCACACTTTAGGCCCCCTAGTGCCAATTGGGCACTGTTTAAATGCCACGGCCTACCTGAGCATTGTTTCTGAATGTCCATCCCTTTATGACCACCATGTACCCATTATCTGATGGCTACTTCCAGCAGGATAATGCACCATGTCACAAAGCTCGAATCATTTCAAATTGGTTTCTTGAACATGACAATGAGTTCACTGTACTAAAATGGTCCCCACAGCAGATCTCAACCCAATAGAGCATCTTTGGGATGTGGTGGAATGGGAGCTTCGTGTCCTGGATGTGCATCCCACAAATCTCCATCAACTGCAAGATGCTGTCCTATCAACATGGGCCAACATTTCTAAAGAATGTTTTCAGCATCTTGTTGAATCAATGCCACTTAGAATTAAGGCAGTTCTGAAGGTGAAAGGGGGTCAAACACATTATTAGTATGGTGTTCCTAATAATCCTTTAGGTGAGTGTATTTCTGTTTCGAATCAATGTAATAAAAGAAAATGTATTATAAGAAGAAATGTTTATTGGATTTTAGCATAATAGAATGATTTCTGAAGGATCATGTGACTGAAGATTGGCTCCTGAAAATTCACCTTTGTGTGTTGAAATCTTCTAATTTACTAAAAAAGAAAACAGGTATTTTAAATGGTTATATTTCACAGTTTTACTGTATTTTTTGATCAAATAAATGCAGCATTGGTGAGCTTCAGAGAGTTCTTTAAAACCAACAAAGAATCCAAAAATTACCCCAATTTTTTTTCCATGATAGTATATATGAGCAAAGTTAATAATCAGCTGAGCTTTTATTAAACAATCATTTATGACTGGAAATTCTGAGGTTGTACTACGTACAGTTCTTTAGAAATGTATATGTATAATTAATAGTGCTGTCAAATCGATTAATCATGATTAATCACATCCAAAATAAAAGTTTGTGTACTGTGCATAATTATTATGTATATATAATTACACACATGCATGTATTTAAGGGTGAAAAATTATATTTATAGATAAAATATTTAATATATAATTATATAAATATAGTAAATGCAAATATGAAATATATACATGAATGAGTGTGTATTTATATATACATAATAATTATACACAGTACACGCATTTATTATGTAAACACAAACTTTTATTTTGGATGCGATTAATCGATTTGACAGCACTAATAATAATTTTTTATGTATCAATTTCCACACAATATTATTACATTAATTAATAATATTATGGTTCACTTATACCACCTCAGAATTTACTAAATTTAAGTATTCAGATTACAAATTTTAAAAAGAATGACTGGAAGTTTTTACTTTAGAGATGAGCTCCATGGATGCAATGATTTTAGACCACGTTCAGAGCCATGCCTGGCATCCACCATGGAAGACTGTATTAAGTGAACTAAGATGTTGGGCTTCAGACTAGATTAATTGTAGTCACAACTACCTTAGTATGACTACACGGTTAGTGTGTGACATTAAAAAGTGCATTAGAGATTCTTTGCCACAGCTATCTGAAATATATACATTTTTCAGATGACATAGTCTTAGAGGGTGGCTGAGGATAAAGCTGGTCATGATGGTGCCAAGTCCACAGCGCTCTTTCACAGTAGGAGAGTGGATGGTAGGTTCTGCTTAAGATGCCATATCAAAATGGGGGTGACAGCTTGTGTGGGATCACTCCACAATAACAACAACAACATCATCAGTGAGCCGTGTTCCTTTTTTTCCAAACATGCCACACGCTGGGACGGGGCCGCTTCTCCCTGCCAGTGAAAGCTCTCAGTACTTTGATCCTCCTCTTCCACTCCATCACTTAACCAGCTCAAGCTGGCTTTCAGGACACCTCCCCAGCCGCTCCACCCTGTGCTCTCTCCAACCATCTTGTTCAACGTGCAGCTTTCCTTTCTTATCGCTCTTCCAGCAGAGGCTTGGGTTTAGGACAGGAGTTTGGAAACAAATTAAATGTGAATCATTTGGCATGTATCACTTGGTGTAAATCTGACTTAATAGGAGATAAATAAAGATCAGGCAGGGACAAACCAATAGGACTAAAAATACCATTTTAAATCTATCTATCTATCTATCTATCTATCTATCTATCTATCTATCTATATATCTATCTATCTATCTATCTATCTATCTATCTATATATCTATCTATCTATCTATCTATCTATCTATCTATCTATCTATCTATCTATCTATCTATCTATCTATCTATCTATCTATCTATATGTCTGTCTATCTTCAGTCCATCCATCCATCCATCTTGTTTTGGAGCTTGATTAAATAAACGCTTTGTTTATAATGAGAAGGGTGTTTTAAGCTATGAAACTTGCAGGATGTTTTAATGGTACACAGACCTTGTATACGTCAGAAGATCAGGGCAAATTTGATTTCTCATGTCATGACCTCTTTAAATTGCAATCATGTTTGATGCCTCAATTAGATTCAAATTCAAGAAATTCAAACACAGACAATCTCAATTCAGTTCTGAATGGCACACAATACTGGTTCAGGAAATACCAATCCACTGCTTTATCTCTGTGGGCAGATGAATGCTCCTCACAGAATACAAACCCAAAGACCCATGGTAACCATTGTTTCGCTCTTCTCCTTCCCTTCCCTCCAATGATTATTTTACTGTGAGACCCATCTGCTGTTAAAAATTTATTTATCAATAACCATCTTCCTGACATGCAGTCACTGGATCCTAATTTGTCCGTAAACGGTCTCAGCGAGGAGAATCCTTTGACATGCACTGCATGAAATTCAAATGCACCCATTACCTTTATTATGCACTAGCCAAAGTTGAAACATGGCAGAGCCCCAGAAAGCTGCACACTAACATCAACAGTCAGAAAATATTGGTATAAAATGCTGGCATTAAACATTTTTGATTATTTCATTTAGTGTCCAATTTGCTTGAAAACGGTTATTTCAAACAAAAGCATCTAAATAACAGACCTTTGACTGAGTGCCTTCCAAATATTTATGCAACAAAGCATTACCCAGATGTAATTTGCAGTGGGAATCACAGTGAATGAGACCTCATCAACCCAATATATAATTCCGCAGTGGTCAGGGTTGATGTTTTGGATGAGAAACTGCAATTAAGGTTAAAGTTATGGCAGAAGTAGCCCTGTAATTAGCGGTTTGCATTAGTGGTGCACATAATAGTACACAGTGTTAATGGTCTCTTGTTTTGTGCCAAGGTTGCTGGCCTGAGTATTGGGGAGAAATCTGATTCGTGCTTTAGAATTGAATTGCTTTTTATGGGTGACAGTGGAGGTTGAAATTAGCAGCTATGCAACAAGCCGAGAAAATGAGTTAAAAATTCTCCAGCAGCACAAAATACCTCTAATGAAGTGAAACAACATCAATTAATACGAGAGGGAGGGGGCCAGGAGAAAGAAAGGGAGGATGGGAATGAAATGCGTGAAGCAAGGGAGGCAGGAGATCAAGATCTGATAGGGCAACCAAATCGATTTTACTGATTTCATAGATGGAGAAACTTGTGAAATAAAACAGTGTTTACTCACTTCTGCTCGCCTAAGGAGGTCAGTTTCAGATATCAACAACCTGAATCATTTATCCACATTATCCGACACATAACAAGCTCAATCTGCAAAAGCAACTTGCTGTATTAGATCAGAATTGGTCTTTTTTTTTTTAAGAGCTAATGCATGTTGGCAAACAAGCTTCATATGTTGCATCAGCTCATGAATGTTTCATACAGTCATTCATGCAGCTCTACATGTTGTGGGTTTGATTCTTGAGTCGTTTGTTGCTAAAATATACCTTGAATGCATGGTAAGTCGCTTTGGATTAACATGTCTGCCAAATTCAAAGCCTTGTGTTTGAGAAGGATAATAATGGATTCATTAATGTTGTCTTTCTTTGTACCTCCACTCTCTCTCATTTCTCTGCATACATGGCTGTCAGGCGGTGGCATGGCCAAGTCGAGCATCCTGCGAAGGGATGATTGAATTTTTCATATTAAGCCTGACTGATCACAGCAAGTCACATCTTTGGTCTTCACAAGACGGAGACAAAGAGGAGGAACAGCTGGGAGCCACTACTGTAGCACGTGCGCGGTCCTGACCGCGCTTTCATCCGGCCTCGTCATACACCAGACTCCATTATGAATGAGCCGAGTGGCCCGGGGAGCCTGCTTACGGAGATTTTAAAGAAAGGGGTGGGAGAAAGTGTGCGCGCCGAAGATCAGCAGCATATGGAGACTCTTTTGGGAACTTGTTCTGAATGGGGTGTAAGCTTCTTCTTTTAACTCTTTCCCCGCCAGTGTTTTTTTTTTTTTTTTTTTTTTAGTTGCCAACCACTGCCAGGGTTTTTGATCATTTTCACAAAAATGTAATGGAACAATTTTGTTGTATGAATATCTGAGCATGCAATATATCAAGAGAAAGAGACCCTCAGCTTTTAAACAAAAATGATGTTTTATTCTAGCATCATGCATTCCTTTTTTATCAACACTTACATATGGGTAAGTTTCATAAAAAAACAACATTTTGAACAAAAAGCTGAGAAAATCACGTTTTTGTCAAAGACTACATCCAGGTCAGATTCAGAACGATGATCAAACACAGATGGAGTAGATCGAGTCCATCAACACCCCTAATGTTTGCACAGTTATATCTCGTTCTGGGTCAACATTTCATTCACTAACATTAGGCAGTTTTGATTTATATGTTTAATGTTGATATGTTACATATGCATCTGCTTACATACGATTGCTTGTTTTTCGTTGCATCTTCTTTTCCTGTGTTTTGATCAGGAGATTTGGTACTCATTCAGAAGATGCATAATAGCACCCCCTAGCGTATAACAGTGAAAACACAAAAGAACGTTTTCTCACAAATAACGGAAAATTCTGTTTTTGGCGAGGAAAGAGTTAAATAGACTATGTGGTGATCCAGGGCCTGAGGGGTGTGCATTATGGGGTCGGGTTTGTAAGGAAGGGTGAATGTGCAGTGCCGTTCAGTGGATGTGGATCTGTCCAGAAAGCATAACATGTTGTATGTTAGGGTTGTATGATAGAAAGTGCTGTGAGTTTCACTGTAAAATCCCCTGTAGCAGTATGTGGTAGATCAAAGAGACTTCCGGGAGACTCTGTCCACATGCTTGCACTCCTCTCGCCTCTCAGTGTGTACTCAAACAGACAAGACCTATGAAAAACAGACCTGGATTTGATGAAACTTTGCTAAATTATTGATCAACCTGCACAATAGTGAGCGAGAGAGAGATGGATAATAAAACAGAAGATCGCAAGAGTGCTGTTGCTGTGAGCGTGTGGGAAAGTCTGTTTCACAGCAGCCAAATAAGGTCTGATCTCTGTGTCAAAGTTCCTGGTTCTGTGATCAATAGCATATCTTAGAATCACCGTTCTTAAAGGAGTTCTTGGTTATTTTTCATTAACCTTGCCTCATGTGTTTCTGCTAAAATGATTTTATAAAAATTAGGCAATTGTTAGCATACTGTGAGGGTATAGAGCTATAACATTCATATGGATAACACAGCTCAGAGTGATTTTGATGAGAAATGTTTAAAAGTGATTTAAGTTCATAGTAAAATCTCTGACCGTGTAGACTGTCTCGGCAAACCTGTGACATATATTTTGAAGAATGTTGCTGACAAAACAGTTTTGGTTCCCATCAACTCACATTTTATACAATGGATGTAAAAAGAAACTATTCAAACTATACAACATTCTTCAAAATATCTTATTTTGTGTTCAGCAGACATAAAGTTGAGTTAAGGATGACAGAATTTTTGGGTGGACTATCTCCTTAAAGGGATAGCTCATCCAAAAATGACGATTCTGTCATTATTAACCCCAAACCCACATGATTTATTTCTTCAGTGGAACATAAAGTTCAGCATCCATATAATGACACCACCAGGGGCCGTCAAGCTCCAAAAGGACACAAAAAAGCATAAAAGTATCATAGCTGCAGTCCATACGAATTGTGCAGTAAGTCTTATAAAGACATATGTTTGCTTTCAATGATGAATGGTCTGAAATATTAATTAACAAATTAACATTTTGCTTGGCATAGTCATAATTTACCTCACTTTATTGAAAATAGTGACTTGAACATGATACTAAACATCTCATTTTGTGTTCAACAGAAGAAAGTCATATTGGTTTGGAACGACCTGAGGGTGAGTTAATGACAGAATATCCATTTACTTCATGTTTTCTGTATTTATTTCCTTGCTGTCTAGGAAAAACATAAGTATGGTTTGTGTTTTTTCTTTCAAATATGGACTAAAATATGCATTGGTATAAATAGTTTTTGAATCATTATACACCATGAGTCATCATGAGTGTCGATATATTGAGGGAGACGAGATTATGGCTTTGTATACACCTCTCCATAAATATTCCACTTGATATCAAGTGCATCTCTCATTTTATATGTCCTTGATGAGAAAGTGACATCATGAACTAATGTTTTCTCTGTATACATTTAGTGAACATATATTTATATATAGCCTTGCTGACACATTCCCAGAACAATGGATGCAGAAAACCATGTGAAATTAAAGGGCTTTTAACGAATCAATTAGCAAAATCTGCCTGTGATATAGCTGATAGAATGAAATGAGTGGGGAGAGAGAGAGAAAGAAAAGAGGAGGAAAAGACCGAGGGTAGGAATGGTGATAAGGCCTCTCGTTTTCTTTCTCATTGCCTCGCTCTAATTAGACAGGCAAGTGTGATCTGAATACTTACTGGAGAAAGAAAGTACAGAGATATAGAGAAACAGAGATTGAGAGGAGGGGTTTCACTCTACCTGAACCACGCTACAACATGCAGGAAGATACACAGACATCTTTATAATACAAAGAAAGATGAATCTTAAGCAGCATATGTTATGAAGAGGTACATTACTCTGACTTTTATATGCAGGATAAATGCATGTAAGGGCAACAATGGAATAACTTTTAAGGGCACCAATGTGTCACATCTGCAAAACATAAATGTTGCTAGAAATCAAGACATGCACTGACTGACAATGGCACAGTTTGTAAAGAGCCAAATGTATTCATTTATTTATTTATTTTAATGACAAAATCCACAAATATGCTATCTTGGTGGAGAGCTGAGTCAAAAATAAATAAATAAAATGATAAAATAAAGGTAAAATTTGAAAAGAAAAGGCAAGACTGAATATAAGTGTGCCGATTTACATCTCGCTTCATCTCACATTTTGTGTTGGCGCCCCACAGATTTGCAACACATCTGTATACTGCTTACTATTTTGGACAACAATAATATATTAAATAATAAGTATGCATGCTAGCTAGTAATGTAGCTAGTATCTAGGCAAGCTAGCTATGTATCTAGTGTCTTATAAAATTAAGTACCATTTTGTGTAAAACTGCCTTAATTTTTGGTAATACAATAAAATTTGTAAATAATGTATCACTCTAGAAACGATTGGACAACCAGACTGCAATGCACTGTGGGATAGAGTTGGATGTTCCACACAATGTGCTCTGCTTGTTTACTGCATATTTTTGCAAATGTAAGTCGGATATTGTATGCATACCAAAAATTGTGTATTTTGCATAGTATAGCATAGTTATTGCATCTACCAGTAGGGGCTAACAGGGCCACGCTAACCAGCCAAAACTTAACCCCTGAAACATACTACTTGAAGGAAAATAAGAATGAAGGGATATTGGCAGGGTGAGAAGAAAATAGAGAGAGGAATTGGAAGACCAGTAATGAACAGTAACAGTCAAAAGACCTATTATAATATATTATATATATTATATTATATTATATTATATTATATTATATTATATTATATTATATTATAATATTTGACAATATTAGGCAACCAAGGCAATCAAGGCAACACGAAGGAGAGGATAAAGAGAGACAGAGAGCAATGGATAGACACGAGAGAAAAAGAGGGAGGGGTGATTGTGAACATCACTTGACAAAAACCTGGTAGGCTGTTTATAAAGTGCAAGAGACTAAAAGGTTTATGTCAGTATGTGAGAGGGCAGTCTTGAAGGAGAGCCACTGCTGGCTAGTTGGAGGTCTTCTGTCTGCTGAGCAAAGGCAGGAGCTGTTTCATGCTGCCTTAATCACATACCCTCTCTGCTCACAGTCACCCACCATGACGCCAACTCTAATTTCAAACTCAAAGCAGCTGGCCTGGAGGCAACAAAGAATTCTGGAGTATTTTGCTTGTTAATCTGGAACTATTAGAATGCTAATAATTGTTTTTTTTTTTCCATTTATGGTTACAAACCAGTAACAATAAGGAAATGTTGACTTTTTATCAACATGAGAGACTTTAACTGTATTGTGTTATAGATTAGGCTAAAATGCAGTATAACATTTTGGTGCCAGATATCACAGCACACCTTCAGGGGTCTAGTGGAGCCCAAGTAAGCGACGGACATGCACCCAGCCATCCACATGATGTAAAAGAAAATGTGATTCATCAGACCAGGCCACCTTCTTCCATTGCTCCGTGGTCCAGTTCTGATGCTCATGTGCCCACTGTTGGCACTTTCAGCAGTGAACAGGGATCATCATGAGCACCCTGACTGGTCTGTGGCTATGCAGCCCCATACTCAACAAACTGCGATGCACTGTGTATTCTGACACCTTTCTATCAGAACCAGCATTAACTTCTTGAGCAATATGAGCTACAGTAGCTCGTCTTTTTGATCGGACCACATGGTCCAGCCTTCACTCCCCACGTGCATCAATGAGCCTCGGCCGCCCATGACCCTGTTGCCGGTTCACCACTGTTCCTTCCTTGGACCACTTTTGATAGATACTGACCACTGCAGACTGGGAACACCCCACAAGAGCTGCAGTTTTGGAGATGCTCTGACCCAGTCGTCTCGCCATCACAATTTGGCCCTTGTCAAACTCTGTCAAATACTTACGCTTCCCCATTTTTCCTGCTTGTAATAGATTGTCTTTGAGGACAAAATGTTCTCTTGTTGCCTAATATATCCCACCCACTAACAGGTGCCGTGATGAAGAGATAATATTCACTTGTTATTCACTCCACCTGCTCATAATGTTATGCCTGATCGGTGTGTGTGTGTGTGTGTATATGTATGTATATATATATATATATATATATATATATATATATATATATATATATATATATATATATATATATATGTGTGTGTGTGTGTGTGTGTGTATATATATATATACACACACACACACACACACACACAAAGTTGTAAGTCATTCATTTATTCATTCAAATGAATCCTAAAAAGTCATTCAAGAACAAAACAAGTCAAGTATATCTATCTGAGTGAGTCATTGAATCAACACTTCAACCATCTGAAATATTGATTAATTTAGGAATGAAACAAGTGACTGATTCAATTACTTTATTTCACTCATAATCCATTCCATTCAACTGATTCTTTCAAAACATTGATTCATTCAGTCAGTCAAAACGGTCATATTTACTCCATTTAAGATGATGAACAGTACTTCTGTGAACTGTGAATACTGTGAACACACAAAATTATAATAAATTATAAGTCATGTAATAAAAAAGTCATGTAGCCATTGTATAAAAGAGCAGTGTGACATATTTTGATTGATATACAGTACGTGCCAAGTTGCTTAGAAAACCATAAACAATAACATTTAGTTTTTATTGCAACATATCTCTTTATGTATAAATTACACTTAAAATAAATTACAGTTATTATTAATTTGTTGGTGAACTCCCTCTCAGATTTTTAAAGTGCCCCTGTCATCCTATTTTAAAGTTTCCTAATTTAGTTTTGGAGGTCGCCAACAACAGGTTTGCATGCATCAAAGGTCAAAAAACCTTTCATTTTCAGTTTCTTATAATACACATTGCACATCACCACAATGTTCAATAATTCTCAAACAACTCGATGGATGAATAAGTCTCTCTAAATCCCTCCTTTCCACGAGCCTACTCTGTTCTGACTGATCAGATGGCCCAGTCTGTTATGATTGATCTACTGCATACAGTGCGTATTTTGGAAATAAATGCTCATTACCATAACTGAACTCCAGCTCTGTCCGAAGGCTTCTTAAAGCTCAGCGATTGTACACACTGTAAAGACAGTAACAATGAAGTCGATTTTACATCAATCGTGTGTGTGTGTGTGTGTGTGTGTGTGTGTGTGTGTGTGTGTTTCTAATTTATTGCAGTGCACATGCGGGAACTGTATCAATAACAATGCATGCGTTAGCCCAGCACTAATGTGAATGACTGATGGAACATTAAGGTTTGCAAAACAAAACTTGCTCCATCCTTTATCTTTACTCAAAGTTGTAAGAATTACAGACAATCTGCATTAATAGACACAGTTTTAGGTAACACTGCAGCCCACAGGAGATTTACAGTAGTATTTCAGTAAGATATACTGTAATAACGTGAGCTAGCCGGTTATCGAGATACTTACACAATATGAAACACAATAAACACACTGTAGAGTACAGCGTCTTCTCGACACGATGCTATCCAGTATCCACAGGAATCAGCTGCAGTGTTTGAGGTGGGTCAAGTCACAATATGTGGACGGACAATAATATGCTAATGTTTTGTCTTGACGTCACAACGAAACGGCTTGGGATTTGATTAAAAAATTATTCGTTTAATTGAGTCGACTTCTCTTACTTTTGAGAGACAATAACTTCACATACGGTGCACTTTCAGAATTAAAACTTCGCAGGCTGTTTTAATTCACTTAGAACTATGTTACACACTACATGAAAGGTAATTTTCAAAAATCCATAATAGGGGTACTTTAAAGTTATCACCTTCAGATTTGAGATAAAACAGGGTCAAACTTGTGGCTTGATCCACAATGTGTTTTCTATGTCATTCTTTGGTTTATGATCAAAAGGAGGGTTATATTAAGTAAAATATAATAAAAAATAGTACAAATTAAGAATAATAGTGATAAACATGTGGTGTATAGATAAGGAATATGAAATGTTGGTAGCACTTTATTTTACAGTCCTGTTCTGCATGTACATACTATGTACTTATTGTAGCAATTGCAATAACTGGGTTATAACTACTAACCCTGATCCTTATGTTACGAGTGCATTCTTGGGTAACTACACTGTAAGTACACATACTGTAAAATAATGTGTAAACGAAATGTCTTTAAAAAGCATGATTTGCAAACAAAAGAATGTCTCGCTATATTCTTTGCCTGACCTTACCTTGGGAGGTCTGTCGCAAATTTGAGATTCAGACTGCGCTCTGTTTTGAAAAGAAGAATCCCCATGTCTCACAGAATCAATGTTAGCAATACAAGTGGCAGTCTTTTGTAGCCAGAGATGAAAGATTCATCAGACATCAGAAAAAACTGCCAAATTCCTAAACTAGAAATCTCAAACATTTCATTATTTATTGAAATCAGAATGAAGGTGAATGACTTTTCCTTTCTCTCTCTCTCTGTACCCGAGCACCGCACATGAAAGTCAGAGGCAGAGTTTACGTTTATTTCTTATGAATGTAGCAGTGACCCATTTCCCTCAGTGTACCTGTTCAATGGCACCACATCAGTGAGAAAAGCAATCAATTATTCAGAACTGTCAGAACAGAAAGGAAAAGTGGAAAGGGGTTTCAAATGAGTCATAATTACTGTGGTTGTATTTATCGATGCTAATCTCTCTGCAGCATTAAAGATCTTCCTATAGGATTACATGCAATGCTTTAAGAGTTTAACTTAACCATTATTATGTTACATGAGTCCTCCAAGCCGTTGCTCATCTGGTGCAGCACAAACATTTAACAATATGCCATATTAACGTTCAGTGGCTTTAAATATGTTTAAATTCATTTTATGAACGTTTCACTCAGAAAAGCCATTAGATTATTCCAAGCCGAATCTGGCAGAAATGTCTGTGCTGTCTTGTCTTTTAATAGATCATAAATCTGAATTCATTCAGCTCTTCTCATTAGAGAAATTAGAAAGTAATGTTTAATTACTCTGAACTGTAGAATCATTTGGAAGTAGCGTGTCTATAATTATAGAAGTTAATGTTGAACTTCTGGTAATATATCTAATTTGATATGTGTTATATTACATAATATGTGTTCATGCAGTGTTAGTTGCTTGACTAGAAATAAATAAACTTGCTCTATTACCCCAGATTCAGTGGTAACTTAAACTTTCCCTAACCTTACTTTGTCTATTCAGTGCCAAAAAAATGTGATTTCACTGAGAACCGTGGACATTGCTTGAGGATAAAACATGGTATATATTATATTGTCTTCTATAGATCTGCTCATAGCTAAATTGAACTCATTTCATAATTGATGAACATTACACAGTTATTATACTGAACTGAATCAACACAATTGACATAAGCTGAATAATAGCACTATTGTCTTTTTAGAGCTGCTTTACAGCTGAATTGGAATTTGTTTCATATTTGATGAATGTTTGCATCATTGATAATTATTTTCCTGTTTAATACTGTGAAGCTGTTTTGAAGCATTCTGTATTGTATAAAGCACTGTATAAAAAAAGGTGACTTGAATGGACTATATTGTGCCTTTAGAGTTTTTAGGACTTATTACTCAGGAGGGAAGATATTTATTGCTGGGCTATGTTCTATAGCCATAGCTCACTATAATAAGCTCTATTTATCATTAAACACCCTCATTAGATGATATTATGAAATATAAGGGTGCCAACAGTCTGCATCTATGTATATTGCAATCTATACTGACATTCAAACAATATAAATGCTCCACATTTTCCACATTATGGACCTCTTGGAAAACTCATCATACTTGTGTGATACTGCAACTATGCAAGCAAATAATCCAGCTGCTACTGATTCTCGTGATTAAATTTCCTTGCGACTGGCCACCACAGCAGGGTGGGTTGGCCCTGGATGGAATTGGAGATCAGAGGAGCGAGACCTCAATAATAGATCTCATCCATTTACAGCAAATGATCGCAATTTTATTATTGTGTCTAGAGTAAATACAGTGTGTGCTAACTGACCTTAAACTTTAGTAGACCTATTTCTCTGCAATGCATGCTTCAAAACCAGAACATATTCTTAAATCATCAATTAGAGCTCAAAGTAATGTCCATTTAAGGTCATATATGTATATAAAACCTTAAATGAGTTAAAATATATAAGGTGTCCTGTGGTATCTGGCACTAAGATGTTAGCAGTTGCGAGGTGGGGCCTCAAACTCGTTGCTGTGCTCCTCAAACCATTCCTGAACCATTTTTGCTTTGTGGTAGGGTGCATTATCCTGCTGAAAGAGGCTACAGCCACCATGGAACACCGTTTCCATGAAAGGGTGGTAGGTATCCCTCATGGTCTGCAACAATGCTTAGGTAGGTGGTATGTGTCAAAGTAATATCCATATGGATGGCAGGAGCCAAGGTTTCCCACAACATTGCTCAAAGCATCACACTGCCTCTGCCAACTTGCCTTCTTCCCATAGGTAAGCGATTCCAGGTAAGCTGAAATTTATACAGACCGGGTGTGTACCCGGCCACCAATCAGGTTATGACCACTGACAGGTGAAGTGAATCATCATGACACCTGTTAGTGGGTGGGATATATTAGGCTGCAAGTGACCATTTTGTCCTCAAAGCTGATGTGTTAGAAGCAGGAAAATGGCAAGCATAAGGATTTGAGCGAATTTGACAAGGGCCAAATTGTGTCAGAGTGCCCATGCTGACCCCTGTCCACTGCCAAAAGCGCCAACAGTGGGCATGTGAGCATCAGAACTGGACCACGAAGCAATGGAAGAAGGTGGTCTGGTCTGATCACATTTTCTCATTTCTCAATCACATTTTCTTTTACATCACGTGGCTGGCCGAGTGCATGTGCATCACTTACCTGGGGAACACATGGCACCAGGATGCACTATGAGAAGAAGGCAAGCCGGTGGAGGCAATGTGATGCTTTGGGCAATGTTCTGCTGGATGTTAATTTGACACGTACCACCTACCTAAGCATTGTTGCAGACCATGTACACCCTTTCATGGAAATGGTTTTCCCTGGTGGCTGTGGCCTCTTTCAGCAGGATAATGCGCCCCTGTATATATATATTACAGGTTACATTTTATATTACAGTTCAATCATGAAAAACTGAAATATATACAGACTTTCTCAAGGAATTGTTGAGAGAAATGTAACACTATGACGTAATATATTAATATTTTTAAGCTCTTTCAATAATATCTTAATAATTGTCTGGAGTAACACTTGTTTGTTTAGCCAATTTGAATTTGTCTTTAATTGTAAAATGTCTTGTTCAGCCAATATATTCTTATCAAGGAAACTACAGATTTCTTGTTCAGCAACATTTTGATCGTAATAAAAGTTTACTAATCATCATTTTATGTTTTAATATAAACGTATTTGTAGTATTAACACAACTGTAAAAACACTAAGTTCTTTTATTATTAGATGGCTGGCAATACTCAGAATAATGTGCTTCTCATTTTTGTATTGTCACTGTAAAAAAGTTATGACGACGTATGCTTTTACATTGCATTCAAACTTTTTTTTAGTATAGTTTTTTAGTTTTTTTAGATAGTTGAGGTCCAGACAGCATTAGACTGTACAATATTTCTCAGTTTGTGTTCCACAGAAGAAAGAAAGAATACAGGTTTAGAATGACAAAGGGTGAGTAAATGGGTTTTCATTTTTGGGTGAATTTTGCTATTAATATCACCACACTGCAAATAATTAACTGGAATGACAAAAACACCAGCTAAAAAAGTCAGCAAACAGCACAATAATGCAATGCATTCTGTGTACTCAAACATTTTACAAATAAGCATTATTTGGATCAGACAACTTCATTAGACCAGCATTTAAGGAACATTTGTGGTCGAACATGTTTTTAAGTAGATTCAAAGTAATTTGCGTTTGCATTCTGTGACTCAAAACTCCCAGTGTGCTTAATAAAATGTAATAGATATTTCTTTTTTTTTCTTTTTTTTTTTTTTTCAGATAAAATAATAACTCAGATGGAGCAGAGGGCATGATGGGTATTATGTGTATCTGGTGAAATCTGCTGTAGCTACAACCTTTGGCACTGGAGGGCACTTTGTCTTTGCAGTAGCATTTGTGTTGATTCAAGTGACCTTTGTTATAAATAACAATGCCTACCAAAATCTGGCACGACCCACTGTTTATCTACGGTGTTCGAACCATGAGAGCAGCATCCGTGAAAAAGGCCAAATGTATCTAATGAGCTCTCAAGCTTGATAAGAGCGGACACTCGGTCCACAGCGAATATAACATAACGAGGACTAGGGAACGAAAGTTGACAATGTTAAATGAGCAAGCAAACACAATCACTGAGTAAAACAAAGACAAAAGTGGCCTTAAAGAAGAATGCCACGTTGAGTGACTAAGTGAAAAACTGGGATATATGTGTTTTTTGTTTTGTTTTTTAATAGCAATGCCAAGGAGGTGGGCAGTCATTTGTCCAGGACGTGATGAGTTCATGTTCCCCTGGAGCTCTTGGAGTCTGGCTCCCCTCCACTTTTCTGTGTTGCCTGTGACAGCAAACGACGCAGAGGTGTTTTATTGTAACCCACCATTTTTTTTTACTTATCCATCTGTTATCAATTAATTATCATCCATTTTGCTTTAGGACAGAGAGAAAATGAGATCAGGCTATGGTGGAGAGAGAGAGAGAGAGAGAGAGAGAGAGAGAGAGAGAGAGAGCCCTAGAGAACGCTGCAGTCAGGCGGTTTGAGAGAAATAGAATGAATGAAATAAGTGGAGTGTGTACATACTGGCTGTTTGAGAAGGATCAAACGGTGCATCCTGACAAGAAAGCAGACCTGCAAAAGTGTTTTTGAATCCTGTGTGTCTCTGTATACCAAGCGGGCAGTGGGATTGGGCTAAAAATCATCTGTACTGCGAAAAACACACGCGGTACGCTTACCACCCACCAATAAAGAGAACAGAACTCTGAGGGCACTGGGGGCCAATAGGAGGGCAATAAAGACTAACACGCTCTGTGCCAACTGCCTGTGAGTCATATGCCAGACAGAGAAGCCAGGAGGGGACGAGAGGGAGCAGAGCGAAATGACAGCAAAGAAAAGCACAACTCGGGCGGAATGAGCCGGGTACTTGAGAGCAGGGCTGCTGATTTAAATAGCATAGGCTTTGATGAGATAGGCAGTACCTTGCTTTTGGCCCTATCAGAAATGTTTACAGACAACCAGAATACAGACTTGCTGCACTTGGTTCATGTCGGTGGTATAGAAAGATTCTGCACCGTCACTGAAGCCCAAAAAAATCTCAGGAAATCCAGAAATGTTTCAGTGCTTTAAGCATAGGAAATGTTCAGTATGTGTTTGCATGTGATAAAATGTAATTATTTAACTAATTAATTAACTAACTATGCTGTGCCTAAATATTTTATTTTAATTGAAATCCTTTTGCAGACTTTTAAAATTCTGTTTAAAATAAATAAATAAATAAATAAATAAATACATACATACATACATACATACATACATACATAAAATATACATCACAGGTCAAAAGTTTAGGCTTGGTAAGATTTTCTTTATGTTTTTGAATGTATATGTTTTTTTCTTAGTATTATCAATGTTGAAAACATGCTTAATATTTTTGTGGAAATTATACTACTTTTTTCAGGATTCTTTGATGAATAGACAGTTTAAAAGAACAGCATTTAATTGAAATAGAAATCTTTTGTGACATAAATGTATTTTATTAATTGAAAGCATCTTTGCTGAATAAAGGTATTCATTTATGTATTTATTTTTATTTTACTTTTTAATGTAAATTTTTTGAACTGTAGTGTATTTCCTAAAAATATTGCATTATATGTACAATGATGAAAATGGCAGATTCTTTATATATATATATATATATATATATATATATATATATATAAAAAGAAACTGCAATTTTCATCATTGTATATATATATATATATATTCAAGGTTTTAGGCAGAGATGGAAAATCTTGGAGCTTTTAAAAATATTGACATGAGACCCTTTAGACCCGTAGGCAAAAGATCGAAGGCTTGTCCTCAGAAACTTTTTGTCCGAAACTTTAAGCTGGTTAAAATTTCTGGTGTGAGGAAAATGTTACTTTTCATTTGATAGCTGCATCATGTTTGAAATGTATCTACAGTACAAAATATAAAAACTGTATGAAACCAACATGACTACAATTGTTACATTACTTTTTTTTTTTACTAGATTTTTTAAGGACTTTTCCTTTACATATTCTTGGATGTTCTTATTTGTCATAGACTCACAAGTGTGGTGATTTCTAGGGACATCGGGATTACATGAGTACACTCTCTTGACCTTTCGTGCAATGCTGTGCCCTTGCATGACTGCATCAGGCAAACAAGGCAGAAGAAATGCCACTATTGACAATGCCTGCTCGGAATGCCACAGAACAGTTGCCCAATGACCTGTGTTTAGCACACTGACCTTGACATCTATAACAGACAGATTCCCTGAAGAGATGAAACCCACAGTGACCCCACTGTGAAATTTCCATAGTAACATCTGTACAGACGAGACTGTAGATCATCACTGCCGCTCCACTACCTCCACCGTCACTTGCCAGAGCAGGTACAGGAACGACAACAGAGTTTTTTTTAAGTGAGTGTGTGTGTGTGTCTTTGAAGATAAATACATACACAAAGAAAGTGATGATGAACGAGTTTGCTTGTGTCCTTTTTTTGTCTTTACTAAAAAAAGAGATGAAAAACACATTTCCATGCAAACAACTGCAGCTATTAATACAATCTAATATTTATATATATTTACAAAGTTTAGTGTTAGTAGGAATTAGAGTTAGTTAGAGGGTTTTTTTTGTTAGTATTTTTGTTTTAAGGAAATGAATACTTTTATTCAATCAATGCTTTAAATTGCATCATAGGATCACAGGAATAAATTACATTAAAATTAGGGATGGGAAAAATTAATCATGATTAATCGTATCCAAAATAAAAGTTTGTGTTTACATAATATATGTGTGTACTGTGTATAATTATTATGCATATATAAATACACACACATGCATGTATATATTTAAGAAATATGTTTATACTGTATATATAATTTATCTTGTATATAAATATATATTTTTATACAAATATAACATATTTTGTTTAAATATATAAATGCAAGTGTGTGTATTTATATATGCATAATAATTATACACAGTAAACACACATATATTATGTAAACACAAACTTTTATTTTGGATGCGATTAATCACATTTTTCCCAGCACTAATATATATTTCATGAGTCATTTTAAATTGTAATAATGATATTACTGATCTTACTATAATCAAATAAATGCATCTATAATATATCATACATATCATATATATATATATATATATATATATATATATATATATATATATATATATATATACACCGATTAGGCATAACATTAAGAGCACCTTCCTAATATTGTGTTTTTTTCCACCTTTTGCTGTCAAAACAGCCCTGACCCATCGAGGCATGGACTCCACTAGACCCCTGGAGGTGTACGGTGGTATCTGGCACCAAGATGTTAGCAGCAGATCCTTTAAGTCCTGTAATTTGCAATGTGTGGCCTCCATGGATCGGACTTGTTTGTTCAGCACATTCCACAGATCCTCGATTGGATTGAGATCTGGGGAATTTGGGGGAATCAAATCATTCCTGAACCATTTTTGCTTTGTGGTAGAGTGCATTATCCTGCTGAAAGAGGCCACAGCCACCAGGGAATAGCGTGGAAATGGTCTGCAACAATGCTGAAGTAAGTGGTACGTGTCAAAGTAACATGGCAGGACCCAAGGTTTCCCAGCAGAACATTGCCCAAAGCATCACACTGCCTCCGCCGGCTTGCCTTCTTCCCATAGTGCATCCTGGTGCCATGTGTTCCCCAGGTAAGCGAAGCACACGCACCCTGCCATCCATGTGGATATTAATTTGACACGTACCACCTACCTAAGCATTGTTGCAGACCATGTACACCCTTTCATGGAAATGGTTTTCCCTGGTGGCTGTGGCCTCTTCCAGCAGGATAATGCACCCTACCACAAAGCAAAAATGGTTCAGGAATGGTTTGAGGAGCACACAACGAGTTTGAGGTGTTGACTTGGCCTCCAGAATCCCCAGATCTCAATCCAATTGAGCATCTATAGGATGTGAACAACAAGTCCGATCCATGGTAGGCCCCACCTCGCAACTTACAGGACTTAAAGGATCTGCTGCTAACATCTTGGTGCCAGATACCACAGCACACCTTCAGGGGTCTAGTGGAGTCCATACCAAAACACCTGCAAAGGCCTTTAAATGGTCTCTCAGTCTAGTTCTGTAGGCTACACAATCATGGGTAAGACTGCTGACTTGACAGTTGTCCAAAAGACGACCATTGACACCTTGCACAAGGAGGGCAAGACACAAAAGGTCATTGCAAAAGAGGCTGGCTGTTCATAGAGCTCTGTGTTCAAGCACATTAAGAGGCCACTCTTGAAGAACAGACAGCGTCAGAAGCGTCTCGCCTGGGCTAAAGACAAAAAGGACTGGACTGCTGCTGAGTGGTCCAAAGTTATGTTCTCTGATGAAAGTCAATCAGGGTCCCAGAGTCTGGAGGAAGAGAGGAGAGGCACACAATCCACGTTGTTTGAGGTCCAGTGTAAAGTTTCCACAGTCAGTGATAGTTTGGGGTGCCATGTCATCTGCTGGTGTTGGTCCACTGTATTTTCTGAGGTCCAAGGTCAACGCAGCCATATACACATAAGTTTTAGAGCACTTCATGCTTCCTGCTGCTGACCAACTTTATGGAGATGCAGATTTCATTTTCCAACAGGCACCTGCACACAGTGCCAAAGCAACCAGTACCTGGTTTAAGGACCATGATATCCCTGTTCTTAATTGGCCAGCAAACTCACCTGACCTTAACCCCATAGAAAACCTATGGGGTATTGTGAAGAGGAAGATGCGATATGCCATACCCAACCATGCAGAAGAGCTGAATGATGATATCATGAACTTTTTGATGATATTCTAATTATATGACCAGCACCTGTGTATGTGTATGTGTATATATATATATTAGGATTATTAGGAACACCATACTAATACTGTGTTTGACCCTTTCGCCTTCAGAACTGCCTTAATTCTACGTGGCATTGATTCAACAAGGTGCTGAAAGCATTCTTTAGAAATGTTGGCCCATATTGGTAGGATTGCATCTTGCAGTTGATGGAAATTTGTGGGATGCACATCCAGGGCACGAAGCTCCCATTCCACCACATCCCAAAGATGCTCTATTGGGTTGAGATCTGGTGACTGTGGGGGCCATTTTAGTACAATGAACTCATTGTCATGTTCAAGAAACCAATTTGAAATGATTTGAGCTTTGTGACATGGTGCATTATCCTGCTGGAAGTAGCCATCAGAGAATGGGTACATGGTGGTCATAAAGGGATGGACATGGTCAGAAACAATGCCCAATTGGCACTAAGGGGCCTAAAGTGTGCCAAGAAAACATCCCCCACACCATTACACTACCACCAGCAGCCTGCACAGTGGTAACAAGGCATGATGGATCCATGTTCTCATTCTGTTTATGCCGAATTCTGACTCTACCATCTGAATGTCTCAACAGAAATTGAGACTCATCAGACCAGGCAACATTTTTCCAGTCTTCAACTGTCCAATTTTGGTGAGCTTGTGCAAATTGTAGCCTCTTTTTCCTATTTGTAGTGGAGATGAGTGGTATCCGGTGGGGTCTTCTGCTGTTGTAGCCCATCCACCTAAAGGTTGTGCGTGTTGTGGCTTCACAAATGCTTTGCTGCATACCTCGGTTGTAACGAGTGGTTATTTCAGTCAAAGTTGCTCTTCTATCAGCTTGAATCAGTCGGCCCATTCTCCTCTGACCTCTAGCATCAACAAGGCATTTTCGCCCACAGGACTGCCGCATACTGGATGTTTTTCCCTTTTCACACCATTCTTTGTAAACCCTAGAAATGGTTGTATGTGAAAATCCCAGTAACTGAGCAGATTGTGAAATACTCAGACCGGCCCGTCTGGCACCAACAACCATGCCACACTCAAAATTGCTTAAATGACCTTTCTTTCCCATTCTGACATTCAGTTTGGAGTTCAGGAGATTGTCTTGACCAGGACCACACCCTAAATGCATTGAAGCAACTGCCATGTGATTGGTTGATTAGATAATTGCATTAATGAGAAATTGAACAGCTGTTCTTAATAATCCTTTAGGTGAATGTATATATATATATATATATATATATATATATATATATATATATATATATATATATATATATATATATATATATATATATATATATATATTAAGTTTTTACATACACAGGCACATTGGACAGAGGACGGTGTATTACACCACACTAACACTTTGGATTAGCGGTCTAAAATAGCACACTGGATCTGAATGTTCTGTCATTTTATTTTGTCCTTCTTCTAGAAGTGCCTGGAGGATGAGGGACTAGGTACATGGAAAAAGTATTTAAGCATGACAGAGGACTGGGAATTGCTTAAAGCTGCAAAAATACTGCACTCGGAAGCCCTTTTGCTCAGCGTGTGTGTGAGTGTGGGTCTCTTCATTGACCTGAGATGAATCCATAAATATTTTTAACCATATTTTAAATTTGCACATTTACATTTAGACATTGCGCTTCCTTGAAGGAATGCTGCTGCATGACTTTTTATGCAAACATATTTTCTCTTAATTATAGGGGTGCGCTTTGCAGCTACAAGGAGCTGGTTCAAGTGGTGTCGGCAACCATATGTGGCGAGTTTGCATAGTGCTGCAGGGCTGATTTAGATGCTAAATGCTAAATAGCCGGGCAGCTGTATGCCTGAAGAAATCTGAAATTCCCAATCTTTTAAGAGCCAAGAACCTAAACTGCTGCATCATTGTCCATCTGTAAGTGTCTTTCTTTTTCTCTAACTATTTTTGCTCCGTCATCCCATTTCCAGCCAATGAAATTTCAAATAGACAATTCCAGCGCTCACTGTCCCTCTGTGATTGCCTCTCAGACACGCTTCTTTTTCAATCCAGGTCTCTGTCAACATGTCTGCCTCTCTCTGTTGCTCCCGTTCTCCAGTTTTCCCACTCGAACCACTGTATCTAATGGAAAACCAGATGGATTATGTCTGTCTGAATATCCTACTGGTCTTTTTAGTGTCTGTAAGAACAATTAAAGCAATACAGGCTCATTGAAATAACATGCCTCTACCCACATGTTTGCAAAGTTCCAAAAACATACCTATATATACAATTCACTGCAGTTTCCAGTTAAACTGAACACGAGTGACAATAAAACACCAACAACTAGTATTCTTTTTCACACACATTATGTTTACATGGGTAGATTAATAATGACTTATTTGTATGTGGTTCCTAGCACAATACTAAGTTATGACCTCAAAATGCTCTTATCATAATGTATGATTTGTAAACTAATATATTTGGACATTTTCATCACACAACCACCTCCATATATATGGATTTTCTGGTATAGGTAAACTTTGCACTTTTGTAAGTTCTACTCACCGCCCCGAAATCCAGTGGCGTGGGTGAAGGTATTCTGCGTGTACCTTTTCTGACGCTTCTTTAAAAATGTTTTCTAATTTAAATTCTGACTCCATGGATAATTTTATGTGATAAGTGATGATTTAAATTGAATATGTTTCTGATTTAGCAGCTGATCATAAGTAAAAGAGCCAATCGTTGATTGGTAAAGTCTTTGCATCACTGCAGCTGCCGTTAGAAGCTCCGGTTCCCATGGAAACATGAGACTTGCGTTTAGGACTGCACATGCGAATTGGCTCGTTTAGCCTGAAAAATAAGCTTTTTTAATGTTATTTGAACATAAGAAACAACATTTATGGGACAGTTTGTGTCAGATTTTGTTGCTGATTTCAAATATGTTATTTAATTGGGTTTTCGGCAAGCAGTTATTGAGATTCCAGGATTCCACCAATCAAATAGATAGGACTTGGTATTGTATGCCCGAAATAGGTGCCCAGAGGCGTTGCAAACATGGCTGCTGAGTGAACAGACTTTCCTTGATAGGGACTTTGGTGTCCCATACTTTCAGTTATTCGTTCATTAGTGACCTGGTGTCGCATAGAGTCTCACATCGGCCGAGTCGTGATCTCACAGACACAAAGTCGCCAATTCTAATCTTAGACAAAGGATGCAGGGTTAACTATTTACCTTTAAGTCTGCCGCTACATGCTTGCCTATAGCAAAAAGTGTAATTTTCATAGTCGCGTTCATATAACTTGCTAAGTCAGTGATGGGCAGTAATTAAAAGGTCCCTGATGATGTGCCCCATGCTCCATTCATTTATGAGTCTTCAGTATGTTCTATCCTGGACACAATATTCGTGTAACACCAGACTCCACTTTAATCAACTAGAAATAACAATTTCAGAAAATCAATCAAGATTAACATTTATTTTGCCAGGCAGAAGTACACATTAATTAAAATGATTAAAATGAATGCATGCAAATTGGTTACAGAACTGATCAGCATGACATACAAAGAACAAAACAAAAAAACAATTCAAGTACGTAATATTAAAATAATTTCAAGGAGTCAGCATACCTGGCAATAGAGAGACACACAGCAACTGTGTGGGAAGTTCTGCTTACAGATGCTTCCATGAGTGGGTTGCCAAATCCCTTTAAATACCCAAATGGAACAAAAGAACTATAAACATTTAGCACTCAAATATTTATGAAGCTTTTGTTGGACCTACTCTCGTGCCAAAAAGGGTCACGTCTGGTTATGGGGATGAATAGTTATCGAAGATCTTTATTGGGACACCCACATCGGAAGAACAGGTTTTTTTTTTCTTTATTCTGGCCTGTTCTATTGATGGGGAAGTGAGAACACTTTACCAGTCGCACCAAAAATATTTATATTGACCACACATAATCAAGTTGAGACAGTAGATTTGTGAGATATGCACGACTAACTAGGACCTGAGGAAAAGGAAAGGAAGTGGGGAGGTGGGGGCTCAGCTTGGGAGAAAGAAATAAGGTTGGGTGCTCTTTCTCCTATTCAGATTAGTGAGTTTTGTTGTTTTATCACAGGTTAGGATTCTCGAGTTCAGACAACACTTTTGTTTGTACTATGAAACACACGTTTTTATCTCACATTTGCGTTTCTGTTAGATTTAGAGTAGGGTTAAGTGTAGGTGGTATGTTGTTTCAAATGCAATAGAGCATTAACCTTTTAGTGCCACTCACCAGAAATTTAATTTCCGACCTGCCGCGATGCACAGTACAACAGCCAATACTGGCTCATTCACGCTCATGTACTGCTGAACACGCTTTTAGCGCCACTCACTGGACATTTCACATTGAAAGTGTCATGAAATGTGCAGCATAATATCATTTAGCAGATATGTTGCCACAGGCATGTTTTTCCAAAGAGGCTGGGTTGAATTAAAGTGGACATGACCTTATCATGCCATAACTTGGTCTTATACCTTGTCCTAGCATTCCTATTCCCCATCCAGTGAGCTGTCTTCTCCTTCCTCTACCTATCAAAAGCATTAACCTTTTCACAGAAAGACCAGTACAGCTTTGGGTACCTTTGAAGTACTCAGCTCCTGGAAAAGATGATTCTAGGAAACTTCCAAGGGCCCCTCTCGCCCCATCACACAACAAGTCCATTAGAGGCCAGGGATGATGGGAGAAGCGATCTCTTCTCTAGATGAACCTGACTCCCTAGGGCTTCCTTTAAAAGAACTTTACACTCCAAGATCCTTCACAGACCAGTGAACACGCAGAGTAAGTGTACTTGTGTGGGGGCGAGAGTTTATGATCATTACATAGTGTATGGCATGTGGGAGGCCTTTTAGCGGAGCTCCCAGTTAGTAGAGAATACCGTGCCATTTATCTCACTTAGCCGGGACATGTGATGCGAGTCCAGCTGTGGCGTCTACGTGCATCCAACAACGCTGACAAAACAGTGCGCAGGACCACATACAATCTGCAACGGTTGCCTGGCTAACATCACTACAACATACCCTGGGCTTTTGCTGGACATATTAGCAAGTTTCACTGAGGCCAGGCTACACTGTCTTGCTGTTTAAGCAGGCTCTAAATATAGAAGTGGAAGTGGAGCAAAGCCTCCGGTCAGAGGGGTAGGAGGGCTGGACCGGGTCCAGCATTAAAGCGATGGGAGACTCTTAGCCTCACTAATGCCTGCTCCCTTTAGAAAGTCTGTACAGCCCTAATACTGCCTACTATTAGCCTGTAGCCTGAATACCAGTTTGCACTCAGCACAAAGATGCTGCTTTCAGGATTACAGAGGTAGAGTAACATCAGTGTGAATATAATCAAGTGATGATCTAGATTTCAAGAACCAATGAGTCATGTTGGACACAACATAGTACAGTATTTAAGATCCATTGTGTTTATATAGGTTTCAGATGTTTATAGCCCAACTTAATACATTTAACACATTTCTATATCGACCGCTTCTTCCATTGTGAAACAAATTCAACATACACCGCCCTCTAAATGACTGGAAACCCTAGGCGAAGTGAGGTTTTTGGACAATATCTGGACTGGTCTTCAATGATAATTGCAAATTATACATTTTATTAATGCATATTTTATATAAAAAAAATATATAAAAAAATAAAGTTTAATTAGAATTCCTTCACAAATAATTTCTTATTCCTTCAGAAACATTTCTTATTATTATCAGTGTTGAAAACCGCGGAAACTCTAATACATTTTTCAGAATTCTTTAAGAACTTTTTATCCCAGGAACTTTTTTCCCCCAGACCTGTTGCTGTCTGCGTTTCCACCGCGGTCTAAAGTACCATGAAGATTAGGTGAATTAGTCCGGTGACGTAGGACTGCGCACGACTTTCCAGTTCCCGCTGGATTTTGTCCTCCGCATATAAGCTTAATAAAGCCTGAACCTTGTCATCAGTCCATCGGTTGTATTTTTTAAACTACATTGTTGATTTGAATAGCAAACAACACTTTTAAAAATGGGGTTTGAAATAAAATGCCGCGTGAAGTCAACAAATCAAAATGCTGCGTGAACCAATCAGCATGTTCAGCGCCTAAGTCCCACTCCAAAAAGTTCCTGAACTTTTAAAAAGTACTACCTCGCAAGCAGGGACTAAACTTTTTAGACCCCGATCCCTACAGTCAAAACACACAGAGTTACCACCACAAAGTTCCTAGTTTCTGGGTAAAGTTCCTGCTGTGGAAATGTGTCTTTAGATGACTGGAAAGCATTTATTCGTAATAAAAATATTTTGTAACATTATAAGAAAAGAAAGAAAAAAAAAAAGAATGCATCCTTGCTGAATAGAAGTTCCTATGTGGGAAATGAAGCAGCTCACTATGTTTCAGAATGCAGCAAATGAATTTAAACCACAACTCACCAATAGTCCAGTAGTCAGTTGAACACCAGTGACTAAAAGAAGACTACGCATGCTACTATTCTCAGTGTGTGTCTGACAGCATTAAGGAGGCTGCTCCCATGTGCTCTACTGCTGGCTCTGCAGCTGTCTTCTGCTGGAGTCCTCATTACCTCCCTTTATTATCAGCAAGATTGAACTCCCAAAATCCGCTCTCCAGATAACTCAGGAAACAAATAAAGAGAGGAGCACAATACAGCTCTCACCTGCCAAGCATTACACAGGTGGCACGCTACACTCTATCTGTTGATCTGTCTGTGTCTTCATGGCTTTAGCCACTGTTGTCTCTCTCACTTTCTCTCTCTCCATTTCGCCAACCTCTCTGCTAGCTCCCGCCATAATTTTTCTGCACTTATCTCCTGCTTTCAGGCAGGCAGAGGCGACAGGGTGTCACAACACATATGGTTCTTTCTACCCACTATCTCACTATCTCAGGTGTGCATATACAATACTGGCTAGCATTTACATCGTTGAGTTATTGAGCATATGAGGATGCAGACTGCAAATTATGTTCTTCAGCAGTAATTTTATGCTGCATTTATTTATGATCTCTGTGCTAATACTTTTAAGGGGATATAAAGTCATGTACATTTTGTCACCATGTATTCACCTTCAAGTTGTTCTGAACCTGGATGACTTTCTTTCTTCTGTGGAACACAAAAGAAGATATTTTGAATGTTTTGGATGAACTATTCCTTTCAATACTGCTATTTTTTAATTTTATTTTTACATTAACATAATAAAGCAGTCAACAAATAGATTTCAAAGGCTTTCAATTGGAGAGTCATCCATCAAGACGAGTGGCTAGAAGATAAAAGTATGTTCATGATGTTGCCGGTGGAACGTAGCCAGACAGGAGCAGTGCCAGCCTACCCTTTGAGAGAAGGGTCATGTTTTGAGCTGTAACAGGCACACAGCAAAGATACACATTCACATCTAATACACTGAGAAGACTGTTAGCAATATGCACTTCTGGAACGGACTGTTCACGTGAAGAACTCTTCTGATACACGCTATCAATGTCCTAATTTTCTTACAATATTTCTTCTCTCTGCACTCCTATGAGTATAAATTTGGCATGCACAGAGGTTGATAATGAGCACATCTGGATCCATATTACATTCTCTCCTCATTAGAAGTCCTGTAATACATCACACAAGCTCAGGCAACACAAGTGTATGTATTCTCTTCATTCATTGGGACTTTGTGGCACTGTGTTTATTTGTATAATTCTCCAGGGCATTTTCACAGCAGAGTATGGGTGCTCCAATCTGGTTTGTAATTGGTGTGAAAGCAATCAGACATAATTTGTGGAAGTGAACCACTATTGATGACATAATTTATGATCATATTAATTGCTTTTTTTCTCGGGAGTAATTGCTTCGGATGATTTTTTGCATCATTTGCAATGCAACCACTGCAGATGGATGCATGAGCTGTTTTGTGGATTCTTTTGTAGTAAAACGAAGGGCACAATAAAACTGGACAATAAAGCATTTGATGAAATTCACTGTATATCTTGATATTTATGAATTTACTTTGAAATGGCATTTTAATATTTTAACCAAACAGCTATTGTTGCTAGTGAGAACCTAGTTGAAATAATCAAGCCATGTTTTTCATTAAATGAACACAATTAACAATAATGTTAATTGAATTCATTACGATTGATGAATCTAAAAGTAGTGATTACATGGACTCGAAATAAAGTGATCGGGTTGTTGTGCGCATTTAAGTCACAATCTTCAAATCAGATTTTTTGCCATGTGCACACTGCACAAATATGCAGTTTCCTGCTGTTTGCGCATAATAACTATTCTCCTACATTGGTTACTTACTTAATATTTATCCATTTCTGGTCATAATTTGGAGATAATGAGCATATGAACAGTTTTGACATGCTGCTTATATTTATCACACAGTAAAAATGCCCCTCCCCGCGCCCAAAGTCGTCTGTGGATGAGAATCCAAAACAAGGATTGGTGGGATGTTGTCCTGCTCCACTTCACAGATGCTGAGTGAAAGGATAATTTTAGAATGACGGAACACTCATTTATATGACACTTTATTCAACAGAAAGAACAGCTCGTTCCATGCCTCATAAGTCATTATGCTATTTCGAAGTCAGTGCACATGCGCAGTACTTTCAGTTTCGTTTTTCAATCCGATCAAGTGTTTACATATCCACTCGATTGGATTAGAAAAAGAATGAACCACCCCTTTCAATCCATCCAAAATTTTGGATCGATTAAGGTGTTTACAATGAAGGCTTTTCAGTCAGAAGGCTTTTGAGCCATCAATAAGATTACTAATACATTATTTAGTTGCATGTAAACATAGCCAGTGATGTATAAGGTTAAAACAGAGGCTATCCCATCTGGACCAAACCGATGGATGGTCTACTGTGGCACATGGTTATGGGAGGAATGTGTAACAACATCACACCCTGTGTATGTGGCTGTGTAGCTGCAGACTGGTCAGAGTACCCATGATGACCCCTGGTCTACCATTGAAAGCACCTACAATGGGAACGTAAGCATCAGAATTGGACCTTGGAGCAGTGGAAGAAGATCGCCTGATCAAATGAGTCCTGTTTTCCTTTACATCATGTGGACAGTGTACACGTGCACAGTTTACCTTGGGAAGTGATGGCACCAGGTTGCACTTTGGGAAGACGACAGCTGATGGAAGGAGGTGTGATGCTCTGTGCAATGATTTGTTTGGAATCTCTGGGTCCGGCCATTCATGTGGACATCAATTTGACACGTGCCACCTACCTAAACGTCTTTATAAACCAGTTACACCCCTTAATTGCAATGGTATTCCCTGATGGCAGGGACCTCTTGGTTTGAGGCTGGAATGGTTTGAGAAACATAATGAGTTTAAGGTGTTGCCCTTGCCAACAAATTTCCCTGATCTCAGTCTGACTGAGCATCTATGGGATGTGCTGGACCAACAATTCAGATGGCACCACCTTGCAAAATTATGCTATATTAACAAAGTTCAGGAGGAACACATTCAAATTGCCTATCCAATCAGTACAAGAGGAGGCTTATATATATATTCTGTGTGAATATAGGACCTATGTTCCTCGAGAGTTTTCTGCATCCCTCCACCAACCCATCTCCTCACACTTGCCTGGTTTCTATCCTAACCAGAGAATTCTGGGTTATGCGGTTTTTATTATTGAAAAGATCAGAGATGATTTCCATGGCCACATTAAAATCAATGCAATATTTAAAATGTATATTGCCCAGCCATAGTTAGCAACAGATTCAGATGTATCCTTCTAACTTGTTGCATAGCCACAGTAGTAAGCAGCAGCTGTTGAACTCTTGGTGGTACTTACTGATGATGCAAATGTACCATGGACTGAATCCAACTGACACATGTGTTAAGTGACCTGCGGAGGTGGAATTGAATTCAAGTTTGGATCATGCAATCAAATCGAGTGTGAAAACAGCCTAAAAGCCTGTGAATCTCTCCACTTTAGGGTCAATGACGAATGCTGCTTTGGTTAAAACTGATTAATCGCAGTCAGCTCCCACCTGCTTTTGCCATGCTTGACATTTCAGAAAGTGCAGCCCTCCACCACGATGTAATTCATGATGAATGGTAATATAAAATACTCAATGACATATTGGTTTTTACTCTCCTTTGTTCTAATTTTTCTCCTCTTATCTTGCCATAATCATTTTACCATAATGGAAATTATGCAAACATGAACGTAATTACAATTTATTATGCTAAATTTCTTTTGCCCATCTAAAAAGGATGCAGGAGACTAAAGGCAGACAGTGCTTTAAAGTTGATTTGAACATTAGACCTCTGCTGAATGCTAAAACATAACACCATTAGCGAGTGCTAAAGCGCTAGCCCACTAGTGACCACTAAAACTCCAGACCTGTGATGAGTACTAAAACGGCAGAACATTAGACTACTGCTGAGCAATAAAACATCAGACCTCTAGTAGGTACTAAAATATTAGCGCTCTAATGAACTCTAAAACATTAGACCTCTAGCAAGCACTAAAACATTAAACCACTAGTGTGCACTGCAACATCAAGCCCTAGTGAATTGTAATGCATGCAGCCACTTTAGAAGCACTGACCGCTGGTGGGTGTTACTGAATGTGGTAGCTGTATAGGACATTTGGGCCTGCTGTGTTTGCGTACCTCTGTTCTGGGAACAATGCGTCCTTATTTCCCTGAAGGAGACAGGGAATGTGGGCTGCATAGCCCCAAAGCTCAAGGGCTCATTGATTGATTGTTTGTGGTGGGGCATGACCCTCAACAAAGACAAGAGGACCTTCCAGCACACGTGTGCACGCTGAACACGAATTTCTGAATGCATAGGCACACGTAGCACACAGAATCCTGTCATGCTTTTAGTGAGTCCCTGGTGAATAGTGGCTGTGACTTTGAGAATACAATCACATCTTGCTCATCTGAGCAGGAGAAACGAGGCCTGAAAGGGAGGGAGAATGTGTGTAGATATAGTCTAGTGACAACATGCAACATGGGATTATATGAGCAAGCTGTCCTTGAGCTTTTATGAATATTTATCTGTTAGCAATGCATGTGTTAAAGAAAAGAGATTCATATTTTTACTGCACATCATGTCACTAGGGAGATATTTTCTTTAACAGAAATTGCTTTTTAAGGACTACAACAAATGGCTGGTAGAGACTACAACAAGCTTCTTCCTGGGTTGGTGACATCACAAACCATAAAATATACGTAAACCCTGCCCCCAGGAATATGCAACAAAGGGGGTGAAGTCATGTTGGGATGCTGTAGAGAAGAGGAAGAGTTGTTGTATTAGACCACATTTAGGGGTCTGCTCAAGCTGTCGCATCCATCTTTTCACATTTATTGCAATACATTACATAACACAGATGCAATAGCATGTCATAAAAGCAAGATGACAACATAAGTTATAACTCTATTGAAACTAAGCTATTTGTATCTTCATGCAGCATATATTCTCTGGCTCTGAAGGCATCTTACAACAGTACCCACATGAGCGATTTATAGATTATAATATGCGATTTATAATATGCTAATTGATGACTTGAAGATACTTAACTCCACATCAGTTACATAAATTAATTAACTAACCATTCATAAATGTCCTGTTGCATTCTACATGTTGTCACTTCTTAGTGAGTCTCTCCATAATTGGCCGACTCCGGTTTGAACATGCTGAACAGTTTCTGACATTTTCGGTGTGTGAGGTAATCAGAGCTGCTAACATGAGCTCGTGAAGCTCCGCCCTCTTCTAGAAAGGGGGCCGGAAGCACCAGCTCATTTGCATGTAAAGGGAGACACAAAAACGGCATGCTTTTGCTCACCCTCAAAAAGTGACATGCTATAAAAAATTATCTGTGGGGTATTTTGAGCTAATACTTCACATACACACTCTGGGGACATCAGTGACTTATTTTAAACCTTGTAAAAAGGGGCATAATAGGACCCCTTTAAGAAAGTAGCAGTGTATTAAGTAAAATAATATGCAGACAGCCTGACATTATCCATTTAGGTTCATATTGCAATGATTATACCATTCATGATATTTATCAGTGTCTTCAAAGCTTTGCTCCTGTCTTGTTTGTGCCTGTTAGGGTTAGGGTAAGAAAAACTCTCTGTACTTCTCTGTATAGGTCACGTTGATGTGTGGTCGTTGTGCATGTCCCGTGAACATCTCTGTTTGCTGGTTACATCCTAATCAGTCTAAGGCAAGGTGACAAGGTGCTTAGCATCACTGTCGATGCACAGACCACCACATGACTACACACACACAATGCTCTGCAGGTGAGGGCAGGTGCAGTAGGGGACGAAAGGAGACACTGGAGGAACAGACAGCCACCAAGCAGCTGTTAGACTCTGCCAGCCTGCAGCCGGTTATTTATTGCAGGCTTGGCTGGTAGCTCAGCATGGTGTCTGCAAACTGGGTCAACCTCTCCCTCTCTCTCTCTCTCTCTCTCTCTCTCTCTCGTCTTCGCATTTAGTCTCATTTTGCATACCGCCTCTGTTTATATCCTAGTTCTTTGCCTGTTGCTGATAATCAATATATATTTCTGTTTAATTTATGCTTTTTCTTGGTCTTGTAATCTGCCTGAGAGCAAGCATCTGCACAAGCCTCTGTATAAAAAAAACATGGATCCTGCCCATTGATCAGTCAATATACTGATATGTATAGCCTCTTTCTCTTTCTCTCCATGAAGTACAAAATAATTAATACACATGTAGCCAGAGCGACAGAAAGAGAAGTTGCAACTCCACTAATAATCAGCAGGTCACACTACTGTAGCCCAGGCACCCCATGTGCTTCATTAGCAGCCATTCGCTATGATTCAAGAATCACATTTAGCATAATAAACGTGGCGGGCCTCTCTAGAGTCCACATACACTTGCACACACAGACGGGTTCCTGCTGAGAACTCTTGCCCAAAGGCATTTTTCTTTCTCCATCCTCCTTGGATGGTGCTGAAAGCTAGCGCTCGTGAGAGAAGAATGCGACACGAGAACCAATGCGGCTAGAGAGCATCAGGTGCATTTTGTCCCTAAACCTCAGAGAGCACTTGCTTCTCTGGCACATCTATGATTTCCACAGCTGACTAGACTGTGCTGAGTCCAGCTCTGACTGTAAATGAGGCAGCAGAATCCTTCTCAAACCTCTGACTCTAATCACAGTCACACTTTTCACCCTCTCTGCCACCCCATAAGTGCCTTAGAAATATTCTGGATTTAATACAAATTAAGCTCAAATGAAAGCATTTGTTGATTACCACACACACACACACACACACACACACACACACACACACACACATATGTTGGTGTACCTATCATTATGAGGATTCTCCATAGACGTAATGGTTTTTATACAGTACAAACTGTATATTCTATCCCCTTACACTAACCCAACCCCTAAACCTACCAATCACAGAAAACATTCTGCATTTTTTCAAAGGCAAAAGTCAAAAATATTGTACAGTGAGTTATTTAAAATGGAAGTGAATGGGGACAATTTTTCAAGGATTTAAAAGCAGAAATGTGCACAGAAAAGGTTAGTGGGTGATTTTTTTCACACTAAATAATGCTAAAATCGTGTACTAATATTTAGTTCCGAGATCAATTCAATTTCTGTCATAATTTACTCACCCTCATGCTGTTCCAAAACTGTATGACTTTCTTCTGTGGAACACAAAAATGTTATTTTGAATGTTTCAATGAATTCAATTAAATTTTCATTGTATGGAGAGGGAAAAAAAAGACTTAGCAATGTTAGCCCTTCTGCTAGAATAACCCTCAGTCCAAAATCTCACCTTTGAATACAAGCTACTGTACTTGTTCTAAAATAAGAAATATGATGATACTATGAATTAAATGAACTATGATGTTCCTATATTAATGTTTTTGTGTTTAAATAGCAATTTAGCTAATTAAGGGATAGTTCTGTCAATTTACTCACCCTCACTTCATTCCAAAACTTTCACAACCAGCTATGAAAGTTTTACATTTCACTGCCGGTTGTATATTCTGTATATAACTGTGTATGTGACAAATAAAACTCTTGAATCTTGATCTTGAATCTATGAGCCATTTTGTCACTTGTGAGATAGCCTCAATGTGTTTCATTACATCTTGTTAACATTGCATTGCATTTCATTCACAAAATTACATGCAGAGATGTTCCCACTGCATCTCTACACACATACATGTAAACTCACACAATTATACTGCCTCCCTCTGTCATTCACACACTCCGTTATAGTAAGAGTCAGTGAACAAGAGAAGTGAAAGTGAACAGCACAGCTGGGGACTCTCTCTACGGGGGACTGCTACCAATTAATGTGGGGCCTCCATGCTCTGAGAAGCTGTGGTGTACAAAGACAAAGCGCCGTGTTTGTAATCTGGCCCGGTGTCTGGTGGCCAGACCATTCTCATCAATCCTGCTTGCAGCAGGAGGCCAGGGAGCGCATGGAGAGCCAGGCACGTACAGGGTCAGCCCATCAGCACTCTACTTTCTAGTCCTGCCCTGCAACACTCTCCCAACACCCTTGTTTTGTTCCTAAATGCCAGTAGTCTTCTAGCTCTCTCCACTGCCCGAATCTTGACCTTTAAATGTGTTCTAAGACAGATACTCAACTCACACTGTACAATAACTACCATACAGTCCATAAATTGTAGTTTTAAACTTACTGCACCCAACAAATACTATTTAATATTATCTGAACATCCAACTGATGCTTTTACTGCATCTGCCACTGTGAATTTTGCTCATTTTGATTGCTCGGGCAAGGCAGTGGGGGATGGAGCAATTTCTGTCTGCTCTACTGTTTACCTTATTTACCTCTGAAAGGTTCATAGGATTACCTTAAGGATACATACCTGTAGTACTACTCTAATGTACTAAAACTAATTTGGATAGATAAGGTAGGGTCAAATTTGACAAATTCTGACTGTGTAGCATCTTTCACCACACCATGTTTTATGATGCCTGTCAAGTTAAAAATAGTTAAACTTTTAAAGACCTATGTGTTCTGTTGCACTCCACTCCATCAGTTGTGCTCCATCTAGATGTTTTTTGAATCTAAAAATGCATCTTCTGTGTCTCCAAAGAGAGGGTTGAGTGCTGTTGCTGCCCCAGACTGAAAGTCCCAGAGTACAACTGTTTGTGCCCTATTTACTACTGAGTACCACTGAGTATTTTGAAGTTTTCTTAGATTTGATAACAATGTTCACACCAACTTTTCTCTAAATCTGTAGTTTAGCCAAACCTATGTGTTGCAGGACAGATAAGTTTATGGTTTATGGTTGCTTATACATTTGGTTTGATTGACGGCTATGACTACTTTACCACTGTAACTCTCAGCATGAGTTTTATTTTATGTTTTTGTCACATGTTTTGTCACAGGTACAGACACATACTTTTGCCTAAACTGAATGTAATGCAAGAGATGCAAAGAACACAAGATGAAATGCTATTTATTCTGGAGACAAGCAGGTATGAGACATGCACCATCACCAATAGCAGCAATAGCGACAGCTTGTATTTGTATCAAATGCAGATCGTACCTGTAACTCATTATTGAATTAAAAGTGAAGTGTTTTGAAGTGACAAACCACACAGTTACTGTGTTTTCATTGATAAATCATTGCTGTCACTTCCAACTAGTCGGATACTCATTCCCTTCCCTGATGCTGACAGTACAAACCGTTTTACTGTACTACACTCCATTAGCATAACATTTTATGTCTGGATTTATTTTTATCTCACCATTTCCTTTGGTCTCCTTGCATGCATGCAGCCAGTCGGTGAGGTTGAGGCTAGATTGTGAGATACGTAATTTGGTTCCGATATAGATAGAGACAGAAAGCCAAGATATATAGTGAGAGGGTTCAATGATGACAAGTGGACATTGGTTCCTTCCCTATTCAACTGGCTGTGCAAGCCTTCCCTTAGCTTATCTTCATCAAACTCCTCTCTGACATTTACTCACTGCATGGCTGTGGCCCACTCTAATAGCTTTAAAGAAAGAGCTTGTCCATCTGTCATTTTTTCATCTCTCTCTTCTCCCTTGAGGGCCCTGCAGATATTTCTTCTATTTTTTCCTCTCCTCTGTTCATTTGTCTTTCTCATTCCAGCCCAAAAAGTTCCACAATGCCTCGCTTCTGTGAGCACAACCCCCCTTATTTCCCACTTGTTTAAAGCGATAATGGAGACAAAATCTTCATTTTATTAAACCTTAAGTTACTCCCCCCAAAAACCTCTTCCTTCTTCCTCTTTTCACTACATAATTACCCTTGCCAGTTCGCGTGCCTTCTCTTAATTTGATCTTCAGTAATGACAGGGATAAATCTAACTCATTTTCATCCTTCTTTCATAAAGAAAATTGATTGTTTTGTCCCCTCGCCATTATAGAGACATAGCTCATATATTATTCAAAACCGCTGCCCTTTAGTTAGATTAAACATGCAATGCAAGTTTTGCTTTTGAGTCTGCATGTTTGTCATTTAGATTGCAGTGTGTACATTTAATAATGTGAATCTTGACTTTCATTCATGCGTTCACAGAGGTGACACATGTGGTATATATGTCTGCAGGTGTAAGGGAGATTGCACATATGTGCGAGCTGACAGCCTTTGTGTGAATCGCATCCTTGTCACTCCTGCGTGGATTACATGCAGATGGCTGTAGAGTTTTCAGCCATTTCGATAAGGCATGTGACTTTGTTTGCCCACCAAATTGATCACATTATGTCTGAGTGTGTTTCCCCAAAGCCTAGTTTTATTGCCACTGACAGTGACAGGTACGGTGTTGAAAGTGAGACAGCCTGGTTATCAACGTCCCCATCAGCGGTGCCACTCAAAAGCCTCTCGCAACAGATGCCACCACGGTACAGCAGGCTAGGGCTTCAGCTTGGTTGAAACCCCCTAACAGCCAAAGCTCAGCTTTCATTTGTGTCAGCTCCACGGACAGTTCCCTGCATAGTTCAGGCAGAAGCGTGACTGTCAAGAGCTTTTGTGGCAGCTGTGTTCTGTGATGCACAGAAACCGCCAAAATCAACTCAATAGCAGGATGCATTTGATCTCCATCTTATGAAGTTCTGTTTATGCCATTGCAATCGACTCTAATGGCGGTCGGGTAATCCACAGGCTGATGGGAAGGAAATGCGTTAAGGCTGCTGTTTTTCCCTCTCTGATCCCTCTGTAGTCTAAACAAACAGTCTCAAACCATTACAAATGTCAGGCGAAGCAAAACAGCCAAATATGTCTACACCATGACGCATAGCCATTTATGTGTATAATGCTAGATGCTCTGCTCCTATAACCCATCCTGTCACATTTCCAGTTATATTATCTCCATTCTGGAGTCAGTGGCTCCAACCCCCAGCTCCCTATAGAGCAGCTCTGAGAGACATTTTATAGCTGCCTCAGAAAAATATATTTTCCTTTAATGGTTTTACTTCACACCATTGATGGCACCATGACAGCTGCTGTACTTTACAGTCTGTATCTTTCTTTCCCATACACATAGACACTATTCTGCCAGTGATGCAGAAAAAAAATGCACTTGCAATGGGTTCAAAATAGCTATTATCTCAGTTTCATCATTATAAATCTTTGGTACCATAATAAGCTCCTGATGTGAGATGAGAGGGAACAGGTAGCTTCATTTAATTGGCCAGATTGCATTGACATAAAAAAACAACAACTGTGAGGAATACACCCATTGCCCTAAACATCCTATAATGAATGACATGTAACATTGAGATGGGGCGGGACTTATGTTCTCTTGACGTTCGTGCAGGTGTTAAGAAGTCTTTTACATGAATATCAATTGTGCAATTATCACACTGGTGATGTCAACTGCACGGTAAGAGCGAAGGTTCTCCGCTAATCTTAATGTGCGAGAGACCAGTGTGTGATACAAGTTCTTATTTTAGTTTGTATGATCAAAGATAACAATGTGTGTTAGCATACAGAGAAACAACATGAGCACAGGAAATACCAGTGAAGTGAAGACGTATATCATCACAGCTGATCAGAGAGAAGCGCATTCATGCAGATATTAAAAAAGGACAGTAAAGTAAGACAGTAAAAATAAGTCAGGAGCTCTATTCAAAAACCAAGTGTGTTGTTTTCTTGTCTACTTCCTATATAGGCAGCCTTCAAGCTGCAATGCAACCCTAATGAATGAGTGATCAATTTAGAACAGTCATGTGAAACAATTCTGCATGCCACACAAATGCGCTCCACATGGTACTGTAGATATTATTAATAATTTCAATAGTTAAGGTTAGCATGTTGCTAAGCTAATCGTGGAAGACTCTTAAAAGTATATGCTTAGTATACACAAATATTGTGTAAAAAATTTTTTTAGTTACATTTGCATAGATATGTAATAATAGTTATTTATATATTATATACTTTCTCTTGAATCTTGCATCTTGATTTTTTTTTCACTGAACTTGTCGCAGTGCATTCTGGAATGGAAAATTTTTCTTGTTAAGAGTGAAATGATGCCTTAAAATGCTGCTTCCGTAGGCTGCTCACTAGGTTTTGGAACAGAGCAAGGGTGATATTGTGACAGATGATCCGACAGTGTGTTAATCTGGTGTTTTGCAAATGCTCTGCAGGGAGACTGCAGAGTCTTCATCCCTTAATGGTCACCGCTGATTCATCAACAAGCGTCTTGATTAGCGCTGTGGATTAATCAGGTATGATAATTTAGGGCTAAAAGAAAGAAACACATACATGCACACAAAAACTCAGATTTAGTAGACCATCAGAATGCAGATCACATCGCGTTTTGTTAGTGTCAGATGAGGCCGGCTGTTAACATGCAATTCACGAGTTCCACACGTTCATATAATCCTTGAGCTAGATGAAGGTAAACATATTTGGTCTGTGATGGAAGGCTTGGGTTGAGTCAAGCTCTAAATCCCCTCCAGACTATTTAATTAAGATAATAACATATCAAATTGAAGTGGGCTCCAAAATTCTGAGACTACATTGAAAATCTGTGAATCAAAATCTGATTTAAACCTAGAAGTAAACAAGGTTCCCTTTCGAAAGGGAATGCGCGCTGCATCCCCTAGAGGGCACTGTGGGGAGTGCTTCCGGATTGACCGGTGTCTGAAGCATGAGTGTAAATACGATGAACTTGACACTGGCAGGCGGCAGCCTATGACGTCACTACTGGTGCGACCGTGAGTATAAAAGGGCACCTGTGAATTATGTCATCCACTTTCTTGTCTTCAGGAGACCGTTTGTTTGTACATGAGTGAGGAGCGTGTGTTTAGCTCTTGAGGGAGCTGAATACGTGCATCGCAAGGATTTCTTAATGAAAAGCTCAATTCATGCCGTCACTATTCTTGAGGGTGGAATGCTGTCTTCTCTTCAAGCAAGCTGGATGGGCTAGGTATGATGCATTCATGAGACTGACTACAAGAGACAGGTAAGGAGCTTTTTCCTTTCTGCTCTCTCTTAAGGGACAATGGTGTGGGGGTTGTATGCATAGTCAACAAGACAAGGAAGTTTTACTTTTTTTGACTCCTCTTGTTGACTCAAATAATACTGTTGTTCTATGTTATGCATCTAATTCTGAGGAATTGGAGACAAAAATAAGATGCTGAGCTTTGCTTGGATAGTCATTAAGCTTTCTGTAAGCCTCCTTGGTAAGCTGTACTGAGCGTAGGATGTAGTTAGGACTCCTCTCGCTTTAGAGAGTCGTCATCCTGAGGTATCCGTTTTTAGAGCTCAGCTAGGCAGTGGTACTAAGAGTCTCCTTGGCTGCTGACTGTTCAGCAGTGGAGTAGTGGAGCATTGCTAGGCCTCCTCTTCTTATAGAGAGTCATTCTTCTGAGGCCTACGCTTCCTAGAGCTTTGTCTAAATAGTGGCCCCCTCTTGTTATAGAGAGTCGTCCTTCGAGGCCTGGGTTCCTCTCGCTTATGCTGAGGCCTCTGCTCCTAGAGCTCGGCTAAGCGGTAGGGTAGTATGTCAGGTTTTTAGGCTCTCTGTGATCCTCCTTGGCTACTGACTTTAGTGTGGAGTGTTGCTAAGCCTCCTCTCATTATGAGAGTCATTGTACTGAGGCCTCCGCTCTGCAGAGCTTCATGGGCCAGTTAGACTAAGTTGCTAGCTCTTTCAGAACTTTTTTGGCTACTGCCTTTTGGTAAGAGCATTGCTAGGTCTCTTATTGTGGCCTTCACTCTCCACGGCTGTCTGAACAGAAGTTCCAAGTGTTAGGCTCTCTTTGAGCCTCCTTGGATGCTGGCCTGAATATTAGGCCTCCTCTCTTTTAGAGTCATCCGGTTGATTGTTCTTGAGAAGCTCAGGTCTATGACAATTATTCCCTTAAAGGTGTTCTTAGGAATACCAAGCTCTTGAGATTGCCTGTAAGAGGTCTTGTAGCTCAGGCTCTGACCACAGGGAATTAATCGTGATGCTGGTGTGCACCTTAGGATGGGGACTCCTTTGAATCTTTTACTTATATCAGCCAATAAGACACTCATCCCTTCAGCATGGCGGCATGGGTGTTTTGTTCACGCAGTGTGAGTTCCCTTTCGAAAGGGAACATCTCAGATTACGCATATAACCATGGTTCCCTGTGGTTTATATTCTTTTGTATTGTGATTGCCAAGATTAGATGAACATGCTTCCCCTGAACTTCAGTTTATAGATCCATTAAGCCAAATATAGTCATTAGTATCAGTGGGTCAGTTAGAACACATTCAGAGATGTTCACAGTAGTAGTAGTTTAGTTGTTAGTAGAAGTTTGGTTGTTAGTTGTTAGTAGTTAGACACACCGAAATACTTGCAATCTATTCAGTGCAGTGCATAAAGTTAGTAGTTTCCATCAAATATTGTTTGTTATTAAGAAGCTAGCAAGCACTCTGAAGTTCAAGCATTAAAGAAGAAACAGCATCGAAAGGGATTAGATTTGTGCCAGAAGTACTGAATGTAACTAAATTATATAAAAAAGTGAAGTATAATATAAATTGTGTCAATTATCTCATATTTGTGTCAATTAGCAGACCTGTTGCTGTCTGTTATGTCCTTAATATGAACTAATTATATTATTAATATAAAAACACTCATTTGTTTCTTTATAGCTGACAGTTTAGTTGCATAATTATTGATATGCTTGAAAGCAACATGTCATCACTTATATATTTTATTATTTATTATTATTATATAATTTGTTAAAAATTCTATTAAAGCTGCAGTCCATAAGTTTTGCCTCAGTGTCATCATCTCTGTGTGAATCTGTGTGGAGTTATCATCTGTATGTGAACATGCTCCTCACTTGCGTTACTACTACTAGCCGGACTCCTTTTTTATGTATACAGACGTGACATAATGGCGCAAAGACATGCTTGAATTTCCCATGGAAATCCACCATACCACTCTAATTATAACACATTATTACAAGCGTACCGTTGTGAATGGTTCTAAGGTGAGGAGATAGTTTTGAATACTGTTGTGTTGTGTACTTGTATTTTGGATAATTTTTAACCAAAAAATGTTACGGTCTGCAGGTTTAATATTTAACTTTTTAAATAAAGGAGTGTGTTTAATAGCAAATTAGTTCTTGCTGTCATATTGAGAATGGCCTACAGAAATATTGGTACCATGAAAATATCTGCTACAAATCTAATCCCATAGCATTAAAGCCACAAACTGCAGTTAGATGCATGAGATGCATATTAGTAGTTAGTGTTATAAGACAGAAGCAGATCATTTGATCTGTCTATAACAGGTTAAATCAGTTGAAAGATCATCAGGATTGGCAGAGCAAAGACAGTGGGCTGCACAGAGAAGAGAGCAGGTAAATAAAGAGACTGGAGTGTGTTTGAGGTGAGTACTGAGATAGTAGTGACAGGCTCTCATTGCCTGCCATACTCTGCCTCAGAGCAGACCGGTCTCTCCCCTGTAGCCTGCAGTGGTGGACAGGTGACAGGTGACAGGTGCATAAACAAACAAACACACAGACACAGACACACACACACACACACACACACACACACACACACACACACACACACACACACACACACACACACACACACACACACACACACACACACACACACACACACACACACCACATTCTGTACTCTCACAAAGAGACTGGTAAAGTTCAGTTGCCACAAAGCTGATACAAAGTTCTCTTACCAACATACATACACAAGCACAAAGAAAGGCACCCACACAAATGAAAGATACGCCCATTCATAGAAGGACACTATGAGGACAAATTATTTTGTAAAAAACAAAACAAAAACAACATAAAACTATAAAGACAAAAATGGTTTGCCAATGAGGTAAGAAAGTAAGACCTTAATTCAAGACAAATTGTCTTAAAATATTTGTATTCCCATTAAATCTTTAAGAATATAGCAATAATTCTCATAAATGTGGGTTTATATACCGATCAGGCATAATATTACTGAACAAACTTGTTTGTTCAGCACATCCCACAGATGCTCGATTGGATTGAGATCTGGGGAATTTTGAGGCCAAGTCAAAACCTCAGACTCGTTGCTGTGCTCCTCAAATCATTCCTGAACCATTTTTGCTTTGTGGCAGGGCACATTATCCTGCTGAAAGAGGCCACAGCCACCAGGGAATAGCGTTTCCATGAAAAGGTGTACATGGTCTGCAACAATGCTTAGGTAGGTGGAACAAAGTAACATTCACATGGAAGGCAGAACCCAAGGTTTCCCAGCAGAACATTGCCCAAAGCATCACACTGCCTCCGCCGACTTGCCTTCTTCCCATAGTGCATCCTGGTGCCATGTGTTCCCCAGGTAAGCGGCGCACAAAAGAAAACGTGATTCATCAGACCAGGCCACCTTCTTCCATTGCTCCGTAGTCCAGTTCTGATGCTCACATGCCCACTGTTGACGCTTTCTGAGGTGGACAGGGTCAGCATGAGCACCCTGACTGGTCTGTGGCTATGCAGCCCCATACACAACAAACTGCGATGCACTGTGTATTCTGACACCTTTCTGTCTGAACCAGCATTAACTTCCTGAGCAATATGAGCTACAGTAGCTCGTCTTTTTGATCGGACCACACGGTCCAGCCTTCGCTCCCCACGTGCATCAATGAGCCTTGGCCGGAACACCCCACAAGAGCTGCAGATTTGGAGATGCTCTGACTCTAGCCAACACAATTTGGCCCTTGTCAAATCCTTACGCTTGCCAATTTTTCCTGCTTCTAATACATCAACTTTGAGGACAAAATGTTCACTTGTAGCCTAATATATCCCACCCACTAACAGGTGTCATGATGAAGAGATAATCAGTGTTATTCACTTCACCTGTCATAATGTTATGTCTGACCGGTATATATTGCAATGTGACTTTACTTCATACAATATGACATTTTATCTGACAATGTCATGTATTTCTCATGTTTTAAATTGTATTTCTCATTATTATGGGTTTATAATTCACAAAATTACTTTATATCTTACAGTGTGACTATTTCTCACTTTCATTCTCACTGTTGCAACTTTATTTCTCATAATCGTGGATTGATATCTTGCAATGTGACTTTAAATCTTACAATATATAAATACAATACACATTATGACAATTCTCATTTTAAAAAGGCATCCATATCTACAGTATGTGCTGACCTCCTGTGTGAATGGCTCTGGTTAAAGCAGCTGGTCTTATTTATTTTGAGTTGGACTCACTGCAAGATCACACAACTAGACTGCAGAGGCACTTTATGGGAAAAAAAAGAGGGGAAGAGACTGAAAATACATTCTGGCCCGGACATGATTGCTGTGGACAGCACTCTCTTTGATGCCAGGAAGGCAAAGGTTAATCTGAGGCATTCTCACCTCCTGTTTTCTCAGTTTCTCTCTCTCTCTCTCTCTCTCTCTCTCTCTCTCTCTCTCTCTCTCTCTCTCTCTCTCTCTCTCTCTCTCTCTCTCTCTCTCTCTCTCTCTCTCTCTCTCTCTCTCTCTCTCTCTCTCTCTCTCCCTCCATCTCTCTCTTTCTCATGCTGCTGAGCCATGCATCTTGCTTTCATAACACACTGGACATGCACTTAATAAAGCCTAGCCTTTTTTTCTCGTGGGTGAGAGCCTTCATTACTCCAGAGATGCATGAGGAATAATGATAGACCTCTTCAGATGGGGATTTCAGAGAAAAGATTCCTAAAGCAGATTCCACCATCAAAACAAAGACTGTATATGAAATAAAATTGATTCATCATCAAGTTCATAATATTGGAAAACAACCAAAGATGATCTGACAATTTACAACATTCAGGAAGTAATGCATTTTCATGTGGCTTTTCTATTACAAAATACTGAAATACAAGCATTTCAGTTCTATGTACCCTCTTCCCAGCATGCACTGTAGAATAACTAATATTTGACCAATTGTCCTTTTTTTGCCCACAGTTGTTGATTTTGTTGCAGTAGTAATTTATTTAGTAATTTATCTTGTCGGATGTGATGTCAGGATGTGTTTTTCCTGTACTTGGTCGGTTAAATGATCAGCTTTTTACCATGTTACATGTACCAAGTGTTGAGTTTTGTATGTGTTTTGGTAGCACTTTATTTTAAAGTCCTGTTCCCCATGTTCATATGTGTACTTATTACGTTAATTGCAATAACTGGGTAATAATTGGGTAATAACTAAGTGTTAACCCTGAACCTACCCCTACACCTAACTTTAACCCATGCAGTTACCTTATATTACCCAGTACTTTCTTAGGTAAGTACACTGTAAGTACACGCAAATGCATATACTGTAACATAAAGTGCAACCGCCATTTTAATGTTATTTGTCCTATGAGTGTTCATGTGATGAGTATTCATGTGATTCATAAGAAAGCAAGCGCTTTGCTCCCAAGACATACACATTTAACATGATAAAGCATATATTATAATATTGAAATAAATTAAATTAGATTATGAATACATCTAGCTGGCCTCCATTATATGTATATAAAATCACACATTATATATATATTACCGGTAAAAAGTTTTAGAACAGTAAAAAAATGTTTAAATGATTTTAAAAGAAGTATCTTCTGCTCACCAAGGCATTTATTTGATCCAAAATACAGCAAAACTATATTATTGTGAAATATTTTTACAATTTAAAATAACTTTTTCAATTTGAATATATTTTAAAATGCAATTTATTTCTGTGATTCAAAGCAGAATTTTCAGCATCATTACTCCAGTCTTTAGAGTCACATGATTTTAATTTTACATACATTTTAATAATGTTTCACAATATTACAGCTTTTTGTATTTTTAATAACATGAATGCAGCCTTGGTAAGCAGAAGAGACTTCTTTAAAAACATTTTAAAAAATCTTACTGTTGACTGGTATATATATATATATATATATATATATATATATATATATATATATATATATATATATATATATTTATTTTTTTTTTTTTTTTTTGCTTATAATAATTAAGTAGATGGATTACACTGAAAAAACTACACAACCTTAAAATATTTAATGTACAGTAAACTATAGAGGTCATAGTTTCTGTGTGTCTAGTGAAAGCACAGAAGGGTTAAGCTTGACAGATGTGGGCTGCAGCAGGGCCACAGGTGCTGGGTTGTTTTAATGAGATGGAGGAAGCTGTGAGGACTGAAGATCTAGCATTTGTTGCCATTGCACACTGATTGGTCATTTAGTGGTCATTTCACCATACCCCCCACCACCGTGGTTGGCACTGTTAATCTCTCCCTCTGATGAATCTTTCACATTGGTGGCTGTGTGAGATATCAGACCAGAGTTTTATGGGCAGAGTTATACAGCAAGGCAGGAGAGAGAGAGAGAGAGAGAGAGAGAGAGAGAGAGAGAGAGAGAGAGAGAGAGAGAGAGAGAGAGAGAGAGAGAGAGAGAGAGAGAGAGAGAGAGAGAGAGAGAGAGAAGCAGTCTGCTGTAAGTCGTGCCTACACTGTCGCAGCACATTGACCATCACAGTTTAAATGCATTCACCCCTTCCACCTTAAATCGTTCAAGTCGACTTTGCTGACCCCCTGTGCCTGGCCCTCTGAACGCAAGGAGAATAATTACTGTTGTCTAAGTGGTAATGGAAAATCTGTGTCACGCGTACACGCTCTGCACATAAACTCGCATGCACTGAATCGCTCAGCTGCAATCGGGAGACCGTAATCAGTTTGGATTTGCCATTACGTACGCTCTGCACTTCAGTGGGGCCTGCTGTGCACCTGTGATATGGATGTTGGTTAACAGCAGTGTCCTTAAAAACAGCAATGTTCTGGTTCTTAGCACTGTTTGCCTTGTTTTATTCCCTCGGTGAGCAGATTGTGCCACCATCCAATCGCATTCTCCCAGTTCCCCTTGTACACGCCAGAGTGACAAGCACAGGCTCTGTAGTGGGCTTCACAGTACTAAGGAAAACTGCACATAAGTTTTTTTTCCTCCTGTTTGAAATGCTTCCTGTTTGGCATGGCCAACGTGCTTAGGCTGCAAAACAAATTGACTAAGCCCTGGACTTGTTGCATCATGCATGTCTGTGTGTGCAGAAAGATTTGTCTATTCTGTCTGTGAATGCAGATAACACTGATTCTTGGGTCTTCACCGTGGTGCCTTGCTAGCCATTCTTGTTTTGTGTTTGTTTTATGTCTAATTAGTCATAAAATGTCAGTACATCCCTAACCTGCCGAGTTCCGGATCTCTGGCCGGATTACCATAAGTGACTTCAAGAGCATGGATGCTTGATGTAGCTGGAACTCTCAAAATAACTCAAAGTCATTTACGTGGTGCTGTAACATAATGGGTGGCAACATTAATACAACAATTAGCATATAAACCTGCTGTAGGCATACGGTTGTAGGGTTGGAGTTAGCCATGTAAAGTAGGGAATTCTGGAGGTGGATGATTCTTTTCCCAAAACAACAGTGTTAGGTTCTGTTAACAGTTCTTGCTCATTATCTACTGATGTGTATGGGAACACTGACAGTGTTTTTAAAACTGTAATTCAGTGCATCACAACACTGTTACTCAATCAAGGGTAAAATATAAAGTGCTGTCTGTAGTCCGTAGTCTGATTACCAGAATGAATGACTCTTTTGAACCGGTTCTTTTTAGTTAATAATAAGCATGACCAGTCCAACCAATCTCTGAATGACTCTTATGAGTTAATTATTTTAGTAAATCTAAACCATAAACACAACCAGTGTAGTCCAATGGCCGAACTAATGACTCTTATGAGATTTTTTTTTTCTTATGTGAATCATAAAATATACTGCAGCCAGTGTAGTCTTTCATAATTAATGAGAGTAATGCATGATGTATGATATAAAGTAATGGTAACACACTGGTAATGACTCAAGTATTACCAAATCCTTCAGAAGGAATTGCTAATTACTTGGATCAGTATTCTAAAATGAAATCATGATAACTCCCTAATATTGACTGAAGTCATTGTACGCTTTTGAGGTTTTTGTAAGGTTTTGGATGGTAATGGCTCAAGTGTTACTATATCCTTCTAAAGGAAATGACTAATTATTTAGATCAGTATTCTAAAGTGAAGATCAGTACCACACTAGTAATGACCAATAGTTTTACCAAATCCATCTGAAGGAATTACAATCCAAAACCTTACAAAAACTTTTAAGTAATTACTAGGAAGTCATCATGCTTTTCATATCCAAATAATTAGTAATTCCTTCTGAAGGATTTGGTATTACTTGAGTCATTACTAGTGGGTTACCATTACCTTCACTTTAGAATTAATTATACATTATTCATTTTAATTATGAACCTGTATATAGTAGTTCTAATCCTCTGGGAGGTATGAAAAAATAGTAGATATTGAATAGCTAGTGAACTACCTCATTCAACTGGCTATTATTATGCGTACACTCTAAAAAATGCTGGGTTAAAAACAACCCAAGTTGGGTTGAAAATGGACTAACCCAGCGATTGGGTTGTTTTAACCCAGCAAATGGGTTGTTTTAACCCAGCGGTTGTGTTAAAAGTTTGCTTAGAACAACCCAATTGCTGGGTTAGTCCATTTTCAACCCATCTTGGGTTGTTTTTAACCCAGCATTTTTTAGAGTGTACTAATTTGTTAATCACAATTTCTTGTTAGTTAATAGTAGTTACTAGAGTGTTAATAATGTTACTCGTTTGTTCTTGTGTAGTTATTCATTAATGATGGAACAGTTTTCTAAAGTGTTACCACTTTTTTATAAAAAGTAAATTATAGAATCAAATGCTTTTAAATAGTACTGTATATAGTTAAGGCCAACTATTGAACTGTATGTGTCTGGCCAAATTGTATGTGAACATCTATGAAAACAAATCCGATTCTCTCAAGATTACACTTTTAGGAGAGGCACTTTTATGGCTTAATAGCCACATTTTCAGCCAAAGCCAGAATCGCACTCACATTTAGCATTTCATTCTCTATCAGCACCACAAGCCAAACACCTCTGGCTCCAACAGGAAGACAATAGTGGAGATCCTGTGAAAGGGTTGCGGGGTAAAATTACCGGCTACAAATTGGCAGCGCTCTGGCAGTTCAGTCTTCGCTGCTGTGCCGACAGACAGTCGCCTGTGTCTGCCCGGGCTTATCTTCACAATGAATGGCGATGATAGGAGATCAGAGCCAGTGGTGGAATATCAACAGCAGCCAGTCTACACTGCCAGCGCTGTTAATCTGCTAAAGGTCAGACAAAGCCTTCAGGCTGATCACACCGAGAGTGGCTGGCTCTCTGATCAGCTTCACCACCAGAGAGGGATAGAGAAAGAGAGAGACCACATGCTTATGATGACTATCGGACCCCAGAGGCTCTGCATTGTGTGGGGGGGCTTTTAGTTCAACCTACACTAACAGGTACTGTGGACTAGAATCTCGCTGGGACTAGATGAAGGATTTGATCAAGTCCTAAGGACAGAAAGTTCTTCCTAAATGTTAGATACACTGAGTGTGTGGGGGATTTGCTAAATGAATCAAGCCCCCAGGTGCCTACCTATAGTGTCTGGTGTTTTAGCATAAGAAATCATGCAAATAAGTATCTTATTCGGGGGTTTTGATTCAAATTTGTGCAAAAGTTGCTGTTTAGTGAATTAGACCATGTGTTTATGTGCACACAAACCCATTTGTGTGTTTTGAAATAACCTTGCTGCTGTAACCAAAGGTACAGATGGGCCGTGTGTGCCCCAGTGCCCACGATTCAGGCAGGTACAGCACACACACACACGCTTTTGAAAGGCAGAGATAACACTGATGCCACCATAGCCAGCATGACAAACTGCTACACACCCATCCATAACAAATACACATCCCTGAAATATATCTCAGAGACCTTTCTGCATGGAAAAATACACTGTGCCAATCCCAAGGGCAAAAAAAAAGAGTAGAGTATATATAACTCTGAGATATTGGCTATCTGAAATTGTATCTGTTTACTTTGTATCTGTGTTTATATGCCTAAACTACTTTAGCGTTAGATGACCAAAAGAGCCCTTGGATGTAAGGCAAAAATAAATTGAAAAAAATTTATCCCCATAATGAACAAAGAGTGAATAAAGGTTTCAGTTTCAATCTGTTTATAATGCAAAGTGACTGTGTTGCTTCATAAAAATGTTCAATATATCAGTTAAGTTGTATGGATTCAGTTTTCTTTTGGAGCTTGAAAGTTTTGGACAAAAATAGCTGGCATTCTTCATAAAAAATAAAATAAAAATAAAAACATTTGAGTTTGGAACGACATGACGGTGAGTGAATGATCACAATTTAAATGATTTTCATCCTAGGGTGAATTATCCCTTTAAAGGAACATTCTGACTTCATTCTAAGTTCATTTTATAACTTTGTTTCCATGACAGCAGAATATTAAAACCCTGAAACATCTGTAAAAATTATGATTGAAACAGCTTTTGTTAGCAATTATTAATGTAAGTGCTTTTATCAAATTATATATTTTTGCTTTGAAATCCTTCAAAAACTGGCCCTATTCACTTTTATTTTAAGTGACTGCACCATAACCTTGATTCTTGCTTTTTTGGGAAGGGATCAAAATAGTTTTTTGTGGTAATCAACATTATGCCATAAATGCTGTCGATTCAGCTTAACTTGTACTGAACCCGGGATATTCCTTTAAATACAAGTGTTGTTCGCCACTCAGACAGCTCAGTTTAGAGAGATGCAGTCAAAACAGCCTCTTCGCTTTATTAGATAATGGCTACAGATGATTACTCTATAATTACGTAGACCACACACTCAAATGAATTCACACACTCTTGTGCAGTATGTAAGGGGCAAGGCACTATTTCATAGTGGAGCTCTTTCATTTCTAAAATTGATGTCAATAATCACATTCCAAAAACTGAAATCATGCACAGTTTATTTTTTCGAATGCATCGTAATTGCATCGTTTTCGTAATAACTTTGCTAGAATAAGACACGGGTTTATTTTAAACAGCGCTGTTGTGTTGACTTGATGCATTTCAAATTGTGTGTGATAAACACACACATTCACCCCCGACTGAAATCCACCCTCCCCCACACACTCACAGTCTGCCCGACAGCGTTTACCGTCTATCACAGCAGCATACACTGAAACAGCGCTCAAAGAAAAACAAGTTTTCAGATGAGCACACTTAGTTGCCAAGTGTACAGGCCCTTGAGCTGCGGCTAATGCCACACAACTGTAAGCCTTTCTCTGAAACTGAAACAATGACATATAAATAACTTGACTTCAATAGAAATAGAAAAAAAAATGAAGAAATGTGAAACCATGCAGGACTGAGAAGACAGTCCTGCAGAGCACTCTGACTCCATCCTATGCAATTATCACAGTGTGGGTCGAACCTATTAAGCAATAGGCTCTATTAGAAGTCCATAGTCAAACTGCACTGTCTAGTTCACGTTATAGCCATTACAGACTCAGCATCCGGTAATTCCCAAGGCAGACGTGATCTAACTCTCAAGGCGATGCCACACTCTAAACAATTGAGTTGTTTTAACCCAGCGATTGGGTTGTTTTAAGCAAACATTTAACCCAACCGCTGGGTTAAAACAACCCATTTACTGGGTTAAAACAACCCAGTTGCTGGGTTAGTCCATTTTCAACCCCACTTGGGTTGTTTTTAACCCAAGTACTAACTTGACTATATTTTTCATTAGCATGACAGAAGTTCAAAATACAGTAGCTTTTCCAGTAACAAGTTACTTTTTCCCCAACAGTTTAGTGTGCTAAATTTCATATTATTCGAGAAAACACATTCGTAAACTCATTTGTAAACTAGTCTCTTTCATTTACTCATACAGTATGTACAGTAGTATTGGAAAGTATTGGAAATTCATTCTCTATAGTGAACTGGATGGTCCATGAAAATGAAAATTGTACAGTAGTTTAGGTCTTTGTTATATTGAAATATCTGCTGTTTGTTAATGTCAATGAATTGAGGTCCATTTATTTGGAATTGTTGCCAACATTTGTCCACACAATGAAAGTCATTGGGGTCCAATGTTGTTTTGACTTTCATTATATGGATGGAATAAAATTATTTGGAATAAAACATAAATAAGAAAGTCATACAAGTTTAGAACAACATGAAGCATAAGCAATGGCAAAACTTTCTTTTTTTTTTTTTTTTTTTTGAGTGAACGGTCCCTTAAAGGGTCTCTTAAACATTAAAATTGTGTCATCATTTACTCACCCTCAAGCTGTTCCAAACCCGTATGAGTTTCTTTCTTCTTCTGAACACAAAATATATTTTCAAGATTATGGTTAACCAAACAGTCGATGGACCCCATTGACTTCCATAGTAGGAAAAATACTTTGGTTATGGTTATTTGGTTTGGTTATTGATCTTCTTATATATATATATATATATATATATATATATATATATATATATATATATATATATATATATATATATATATATATATATATATATATATATATATATATATATATATATATATATATACACTCACCTAAAGGATTATTAGGAACACCTCAATTTCTCATTAATGCAATTATCTAATCAACCAATCACATGGCAGTTGCTTCAATGCATTTAGGGGTGTGGTCCTGGTCAAGACAATCTCCTGAACTCCAAACTGAATGTCAGAATGGGAAAGAAAGGTGATTTAAGCAATTTTGAGCGTGGCATGGTTGTTGGTACCAGACGGGCCGGTCTGAATATTTCACAATCTGCTCAGTTACTGGGATTTTCACGCACAACAATTTCTAGGGTTTACAAAGAATGGTGTGAAAAGGGAAAAACATCCAGTATGTGGCAGTCCTGTGGGCGAAAATGCCTTGTTGATGCTAGAGTTCAGAGGAGAATGGGCCGACTGATTCAAGCTGATAGAAGAGCAACTTTGACTGAAATAACCACTCATTACAACCGAGGTATGCAGCAAAGCATTTGTGAAGCCACAACACGCACAACCTAGAGGCGGATGGGCTACAACAGCAGAAGACCCCACCGGGTACCACTCAACCACAAATAGGAAACCACAAATAGAAAAAAGAGGCTACAATTTGCACGAGCTCACCAAAATTGGACAGTTGAAGACTGGAAAAATGTTGCCTGGTCTGATGAGTCTCGATTTCTGTTGAGACATTCAGATGGTAGAGTCAGAATTTGGCGTAAACAGAATGAGAACATGGATCCATCATGCCTTGTTACCACTGTGCAGGCTGGTGGTGGTGGTGGTGTAATGGTGTGGGGGATGTTTTCTTGGCACACTTTAGGCCCTTTAGTGCCAATTGGGCATTGTTTAAATGCCACGGCCTACATGAGCATTGTTTCTGACCATGTCCATCCCTTTATGATCACCATGTACCCATTCTCTGATGGCTACTTCCAGCAGGATAATGCACCATGTCACAAAGCTCGAATCATTTCAAATTGGTTTCTTGAACATGACAATGAGTTCACTGTACTAAAATGGCCCCCACAGTCACCAGATCTCAACCCAATAGAGCATCTTTGGGATGTGGTGGAACGGGAGCTTCATGCCCTGGATGTGCATCCCACAAATCTTCATCAACTGCAAGATGCTATCCTATCAATATGGGCCAACATTTCTAAAGAATGCTTTCAGCACCTTGTTGAATCAATGCCACGTAGAATTAAGGCAGTTCTGAAGGCGAAAGGGTGTCAAACACAGTATTAGTATGGTGTTCCTAAAAATCCTTTAGGTGAGTATATATATATATATATATATATATATATATATATATATATATATATATATATATATATATATATATATATATATATATTTGTATTCTGCAGAAGAAAGAAATTCATACAGGTTTGGAACAGCTTGAGGGTGAGTAAATGATGATACAATTGTAATTTTTTGGTGAACTATCCCTTTAAGGGGTAAGCTAAAACTGTAGCTTTCCTCACACTGGACGGGACACACTGGGTAAGATTTCGATGTCAACACAAGGGCCAAATGCTCGATGTAGCTTTTGTTTTCCGACAGAGCTAAACCCACAATAAAGATAAAAAGACCATTAGCCGAATTTGTTCCGCCTGCCAGCTTACATTCACGAATCCTCCGCCCGCTTTCATGGGCACGACAACCCCGTCACCCCTTTGATGTGTGTGCAGAGCAGTCAGGATGTTGATGGAGAGGAGATCAGTTCAAGCCATCCCAGCACTGCCACTGTTATTAATAGTATCCAAGCTGACATTCAGCCAAACAAAGGGCACGTGGAGAATAGACTGCTGATAGAGTGGATATAGAGACAGACTGGTGTCAGTTGCCTTGGCGTTCGTGTTTGAACAAGGTTTGTGTGTGTGTGTGTTGCATGTTAATTCACTCCAAAGTAAAGTGATTCTCATTGTCTTTGAAGATGTCAGGAGGAGATGAAAGAGATCTCTCATGCTCCCTCTCTCTCTTTCTATTTGCACATATCCCAACACTGACGTGCTGGCTGCACCACTGTGTTCTTTATCCAGGGTTTTGCATAAGGGACTGTCTGTACTCACTTTGGGCAGGTGTAGAAATAATTTCAAATCTTTTTTATTTTCAATTCACTTGACCCTAATCAGACGCATTTCTTAGGAGGTGTTAACTCAAGACACATTCAGAAATGTGTGTGAAAGCTGTGTTCATTTTTACACCGCCTTAGTTTTTGACACAAATATCCTAAAATGTAGTCAATATTTTGTCAGGTCAAATTCACAAATTTTAGTTGACAAAAGGTGCTAAATTGAATAGTCTAACATTGATTTTTCTTGTCACTTTTTAACAGTATGTTAAAACATTTCTTGTTGATAAAAAAAAAAAAAAAAAAAAAAAAAAAAAACTTCATTAACTTATATTTGCGTTAGTGATTTTGTTGTCGAAATTGACAGAGTGCAAGACAAAGTTGAACAAATTTTATGTTGACATGCTACCTTAAAGGAATAGTTCACCCAAAAATGAAAATTCTGTCATAAAGCTTTCACCCTAATGACTTTCTATCTTCAGTGGAACACAAGAGAAGATATTCTGAAAATGAAACTCAACGTTTTTTTTTTTTGTTTTTTTTTAACATGTCTTCTGCAGAAGAAAGTCATAAATGTTTGGGATGATGTGAGGGTGAGTAAAGATGACAGAATTTTCATTTTTTGGGTGAACTACCCCCTTTTAAAAACTCTTACTGACAAAACTAGTTAACGATCCCTAACAATGTGTCTCTTAACGTATTTTTGAGAGATACTTCTCACCTTAAAACTGGCAATAGAGTCCACAGGCAAAAACCAGCCCACACTTTTGGTTATCTAAGTAGGCAACACACAAACACCATTCTTGTGTTGTTTTAGCCACAATTAGCACGTTCACCCTTGCCACTTTGAATTCACGCCCACTTCTCGGCACATAAACAGAGGAAGAAATTAGAATAGGCCTGTTCTTCGCTTCAAAATGTGCCTTGAGTGCCGCCGGTTGTTGTGTGCCGGTTGTCACTTTCTCTCCTGCACGATCTCTCTCGGGGGCCAAATCTTAATGGGGAGAAAAAGCCGGTTTTGGCATGCTGCGTTGCACTAATGCTGGGCCAGACATTTGAATTCAGAAGCAGTGCCAGTCAGAATGGTGCAATGGAAAGCAATAGATGGAATCAGATTTAAGCCTCTCATCCACTTGCCCAACAAACTGCCGGACCATACGGCATTCTGGATCGGCAGAGTACAATTGGCCTGCTCAGGTAATGCGGATTCTCATTACCGATTTACTATAAGGAGAGGCATGCTTGACGCATTACACAGGCAGAGCCTACGCTTATTGGAGGGTGTTTAATTCTCTTTTTGCAGTCGTGCTGGTCAATATGCCGGTATCAGTTCCTCCATTTCTCACTCGCTCCCTTTATTTATCTCACATATTGGAAAAAGGAATATCATGTAACAACATTAGCTGCAACAATACTGTAGCTACCAGGTGCAGGCTAACAGTTTATCTGCTCTCATCTCTATATGTCCTCAAGTTATCAAGAAGGACAGTGTGCTAAGTCCATCAAAACAGACCTTAATTCGCCAATCTGTCTGCCTTTTGTCAAGCCAAAAAGGCGATCATTAACAGCCCTGTCTTGCTCACCACACTCCAATGAGGATCTGGTGACTACAGACGCTGTGATGAGAGACACTGTAGCAGTGGTCATGTTCGTTTTGTCTCTTAATAAGCTCTGCTGGTGAAACTCTGCACAGAGCTGTGCTGCAACACAATACTTAGAGAAAAACCAAAGGGGACCGCCTCAGGCCTCCTGGGGTCATTTAATGGCTATACCGGGTGAACAGACGACAAGGAGGAAGTGCATATAATGCTATAATGGGCTCCAGCTGCTAAAATGGCTTCTTCGACTTCTAATTTCTGTCTGGCTGGTTTTCAGAGGCTCTGCTTGTTCTCTAGACCCTACCTGGTGCTTAAATAATTTATTCTTCAACCTACAGAATACTGCTACTCTCCGCATTTGAAACATCCTGGTGTTCCACTGCAGGGTTCATAATGCAGAACCAACAGGAAGACTCTTCCAAGGTCAATTAAAACCAAGAGGCTTCGTAGCAGAGGAGAGCTAGTTAGCATTAATCATCATATTGCTTTTTAGGCATTTCTGCCCCCATTCCCAGACCAATGAGTAGAAAGAGATGCCCAGGGAAATCAGGTGCTGGATACAAAACAGCTGTAGATGATCCTGCTAGACAATACAGCTCACGCTAGCAGCTTTGTTTTTGAACATGGTAGCACAGATAGATAGATATATAGATAGATAGATAGATAGATAGATAGATAGATAGATAGATAGATAGATAGATAGATAGATAGATAGATAGATAGATAGATAGATAGATAGATAGATAGATAGATAGATAGATAGATAGATAGATAGATAGATAGATAGATCACTGCAGTTATTTTTCAGGGCCATATTTAATAAACAAGGCAAATTAGCATGAAAGCGCAATACCAAAAAAGTGCAGAAGGGAGTGGAAAGTTCTGCACACAATCTACTAATGATGCGTAAATTAAAGAACACAGACGCAGCCGGATAATTTCCATAATGACCAACGCATTCTAACAAGAGCAGCACAAATTAGTGTCTGGTTTAAGACATGCTTTTTTGGGGGCGTTAAATAATGGTGCAAATACCAGTAAATTGACTAGAGCAAACCTTAGTAAATCACCTTGTATAATTAATTTAAATACTCTCACATATACATTTTGTATCTGAAAGGGAAATGCCAACAAATGCATATTCAGTAAGGTCAGCCGCAAAAATAACCCTGTATTTTTTTTAGTATTTTATTAATGCCAAAAGAGGGTTTGCGCTGGCACAAGCTGTTAGTAAATCTGACCCTCAGTATTTTGCCATTCAAATACAGGATTAAACGGCATTCTCAGTTCGGTTCTGAATGGGACACAAACCTGCAATAGAGGGCTGAAAGCTGACAGTATACCATGGCGGTATTATTCAGTATCGTACCCGTCACAGGATCACGGATTCACAGTTAGCTCTCTTAGGGCCTGGTGGTATAGCAAAGAAAATTGTGTTGTTGTGGTTTAGCAGGCCTAGCGGGGAGCTCTGTGAGCGGATGCTGCACCAGCTACTATGGTTTTATGGAGCAGTGGTCCTCTCCCTGGAGGCTGTGTGGTGTGAGCAGTAAACACAGTGTTAATTGAGAGGGAACTCACATAGCTGTTGCTCAGCAGGTGTGATGGGAGAGGAGCTATTGGAAGATGGATGATCTTGTATTTCAGATCTCAGGTTTGTTTTTAAAGTCTTGAAATGGAGACAGCCATGGAGTCTGGGGAAAAATACATCTCTTTCTTGATATTTTGTCAATGCTGAATTGGACTCCAAAGCACATTTTTTACAGAGACCATGTCAGAAATACATTAGAGGTTTGTAAACTGGCAATACATTTTCAGTGTGTTACCTTTTAAACCGCTTCCAATACAACAAGGAAAATACAGAGTATTTCTGTGGCTCATATTCTAGACAAATTTCTCTTTAAAACACTTTCTAACTGACTTCCCATTAATTCTACAAGATGCATCTTTGTCCTCCTAGAATGCTTCGATTGAACACACGACTGCGGTTTGCAAATTCCTCTAAAAGCCCTGGCCATAAAACAGGATACAGCTCAAACACTAATCCGCATTTAAATTAACTATTAAATACGATCAAAGACTATTCAATCAATTTCCAAACTCAGTGTGCACAAATGTACCTTCAACAAGCTTCTGTAATAAGGTAGATGTATCTGCGTGTGAAATCAGATAATTATGGCAGGATCGAGCGGACTCGCTTTAATTAAAGCGCAGCAAGAACACGCCCCGGCTGATGGAGGGGGCAGCTGCAGAGGTCAGGTTGCGCAGGCTTAGCAGTTAAAGCTGTGTCTTACTCCACGCTGCTCACAGCGCAGGTGACCTTATCAGCAAACTTAATTGGAAGCAAGTTTTGATCTCCTCTGAGGATTAATTCAGGGCTGCATTACAGCTTGTCAAACAACAGGCTATTTTCAATTAATACAAAATTAATCTTTGATGCTGCGGCCACGTGTTTTAGCAATGTGAGCGTGGCATTTTTCTGATGTCCTGTTTGTAGTGTGCACTAGAAGAAGGGTAGTAATTATTCCACTACAGCAGTTCCCGACAGAGAGGGAGTAGAAAATACAACTGCGTGATGCTGTTCTGAAGTGCCGAGTTTATGGCAGTAGATAACGCTGCGACAGTGACATTATTTAGCATCGCGGTGGGGAAATGATAACATTAAAAGCGCGTTGCGTGAGGAGCCTCAATCCATTGAGCATTATGTGAATGAAAACCAGCCATGTGGTCCTCAATTATTAAATGTGTTGTAATAAAATGTTAAAATAAATCTGGTGGCGGATTGCCGCGCTATGATAATGCATCTGTTGCAGGGATGCTCAGCCACTCCATAAATGCTATTCTTCTGGGGGATGCTGGGGGCACACACAAAGAGGTAAATTGTTGTGCTGGTTGAAGAGAGAAGATGACCTTGGACTCTGGCAGGATCTAAGCTGGTCCTGCTGGGTCCTCAGAGGAGAGTGTGTGTGCCTGGGTGGAAGCCAGTGCTGCACAATTCAGTCCCCAATTGAACTGCATTGATTCTGTTGGCTAAAAGAACATAATGGGTAAGAACGTAATGGAGAAAATCCTACAAATATAGATACAAATATTGTCTTAACTATGTGAACATGCTAATTAATGTCTTAAATTAGGTTATATTTAATATCATGAAACTATAAATTGTCAAATGAAACATTTTATGTTCCTTACTCTTTTTTTAGCTAGCCCACAAGCAAACTCACTCAGCGTACTGCTAGCTTGCTAGCCTATTATATACTCTACATAAGTTAGGGGGGAATTCAGGATGATTGGGACACTTTTGCCATTGAGATGCCTGGGAAAAGTGTCCCAATCAACCTGAATTCACCTACTGTACTTGTAATCACAGCAATCTGTTTGTTAACTTATATATAGTAGGCAGTACAACTGTTTTCAACATTGATGTTAATAAGAAATGTTTCTTGAGCACCAAATCAGCATATTAGAATGTTTTCTAAAGGATGTGACACTGAAGACTGGAGTAATGATGCTGAAAATTCAGCTTTGTCATCACAGGAATATTACTGCTTTTACTGTATTTTTGATCAAGTAAATGCCTTGGTGAGCATATGGAATTTCTGTAACACTTTATTTTGATGCTCCCTTTTGAACATTCTGTTGACTTTAAGTAACTTTGCAACTACATGTCAACTAACTCTTATTGGAGTATGTAGACTGTATGCCTAATATCTACTAACTCTTTATTGTCCAACAGACGTTCTACTGACTATAAGTAACTTTGCTACTACATGTCAACTTACTCTCATTAGAGTATTAGTAGACTGTCAGCTTAATATCTGTTAACTCTTTATTGTAATGGTCCTCCAACAGACGTTCTACTGACTATAAGTAACGTTGCAACTACATGTCAACTTATTCTAACCCTAAACCTACCAGTCTACTAATACTCTACTAACACTCCAGTGAGTTAGTAGACATGTAGGTGCAACGGTACTTATAGTCAACAGAATGTGTTAAAGGGACTATCAAAATAAAGTGAAATAAAGTTGGATTTCTTTGAAAAACACTAAAAATAACTGACCATAAACTTTACAATGGTAGTGAATATAAAGTGTATATAAAAAGTTAATATAAATGTTTATTAGTATTATTTATTAATTGCAGGAAAACAATATCCATATGAAGTCCATGTCATAAAATGAAAAAACATATTTGTTTCGCAAGATATCGGGATAACGTGGCACATTTTTGAGCAGGCATCAGAAGTGGCTACCATGTGGGGTCCAAGGGGGGTAGAATCTCACTCAACACTTTTGAACATCTTTTCCATCAAAATCTTTCCATCTTTTTTCCATACGTCTCTGTCTTTATTTCTTTCTCTCTCTGTGTTCCCTAGTGTGGTTCCTCTAGAGGGTTGTTGGGCTATTAATAGCAGGCCAATGCAGGGAAACTTGGCCCAGCTCAGCATGGCTCTGCCTCTGAAGCAGACACTGTGAAGCTTATTGCGGTTTTGTCTTATACAGTTCAAGCATCTTGCACCCTTCAGGGCCAAGCTGTGTCGCCCTCCTACAAGACTACAGGCCGCCCAAATAGAGCTGCCTTTGGCAGTGGATGTGGAAGTATCAGTGTTCCAGTCCAAATCAACCTTGGTCAATTTGACAATCAAACTGGCACTGTATCACAGTTTAAACATGTAAACAGATCAAATATGCACACAAATATGCATTATCAAGGCATTGCAATGAACAAAGTTACTGGCGCATTTGATACATTCCAGATTAAACCATCTCTATTAGAAGCAAAGGGCTGTAATTCACTGCGAAAAAAAATGGCTGAGCAAGTGCATTCGGCAAGCGATTAGTTCGTAATTACCTGTGCTAAGAGGTTATCGTGTTGGAGCAGGCATTGTGTAGCATACTCTGGTACAAATAATGAAGGGGTTTACTTAAAGTACACGCTGAGGCCGAAAAAGAGAGGCACTCTGAATAGAGATTGCAGATGCCCTGGATCAGCTCACTGTCTGCAGCATGTGGTGGCTCAGCTTGCGTTTGTGATTCGGTAATTTGGGGGAAAGGATCAAGAACTCCGAGTGCCTGAATGTTGCAGCTTAAAATTAATTGTTTTTTTTTCTTGTCTATTTTCCACCCCAATCTCTTTAGAATTTTGCTGTAGTGAGAGGAAGGGAGAGAAACAGGATAGGTTCAAGGGTGTAATTTTTCTTCCACTTAGTGTCACAGGTGACGAGGGGAATGCTGGGTAGAATAATGATGCCCAATGGGCTGAGTGAAAATACAAAGGATAATTTCTCGCAGTGTTTTATTACAGAAATGCATCTGGGGTTACGGAGTTCTGCACAGTGATATAACTGTATAAATGAGTGAAGAAGAGACAGCAGAAAATAGTAGCTAATTTTGGGCATATCGTATGAAAACAGGCAAGACAACCTGTACATCTGCTTTTGGTGAAATATTTAAAGGATAATGTACAGTCAGCTGGTCTAGGCATGGATGTGCAGATGACAAATTATGCTATCATGTCAATACAGACCAAAATCTCTGAGGAATCTTTCCAGCACCTTGTTAAGTCTTGCACTTCTGAAGGCAAAAGGTGGTCTAACCCATTACTAGCAAGGTGTACCTGATAAAGTGGCCAGTCAGTTTTTATATTGTGTCTACATTTTAACACAGAATGCCACGACTAACCAATCAGAAAATATCAGAATTCATATATTCACATAGAATTAAATATTAATGTGTGTGTGTGTGTTTAAGGTGGTACGTTATTGCGAGGGACTTGAAGTTAATATGTGTCTCAGCCTGGGGGTCATCTGGTACAAGACATAGAGTGTTCAGTCATTGATCAGGTGGGCTGGTAGATTAGCACAAGAACACTTGCTTGATTAAATGCCAGCAGCACCTCCTTCTCTCTCAGTCTGTTTCAGTCTTTCTCACTCACACACACACACACACACACACACACACACACACACACACACACACACACACACACACACACACACACACACACACACACACATTTTCACTCCATCCCAGTGATTCATAATATCCTGTAACTGTCAAACACCGATCTTTGAGTTACCTGCCCACGTGTATCTCCCCGGTGTTTTGACATACTGCATTATGAGGTAAACACCAAAAATTATTTAAAACAAATGGCATACAGAGTGCCGCTGATGATTTATAATCCTCCCATTTACTAACAGCCATTAGAAGTGAGATTTTCGGGGGTCAAGCTGTGCAATCATTGCTATTTTGTGTGTTGATTGCTGCTGATTACTGAATGAATAGCTGTTACCAATCAAAGGGTTCGGAGAGGTTCTCACCCTACACATTAAGATTCGCCCCTGGCAAATCCCTGGTGTGACCGGTTTCATAGTCATCAGAAATGAAATAGTATGTTGGGAAAATTGCCTTTGGTGATTGAGGCGAATCATTTTTAATACCCTGCTAGTATCAAACAAACAGATGAAAAGAACCCTGCAAATAATAACAAATGTCTTGGCTTGTTTGAAGTGCATGCTTTGATTACCTGTGATTGTATTCTTTCTTTGCTCCCGTACCTCTCCCTCACTTTAGTTTTCTCTTTCTCTCTCTCTCTCTCTCTCTCTCTCTCTCTCTCTCTCTCTCTCTCTCTCTCTCTCTCTCTCTCTCTCTCTCCCTCTCTCTCTCGGTTCAGTCCTTCCTCACTCCTTTTACATTCTGCCCACATACTCATTTTTCCGCGAAAATCTCCCGCCGGTGTGCATGCATGCGTGTTTATGTCATTGTTGGTGTGTATGTTCTTTGCATGGACTTTTTTCATCCTCACTGTGGCTCCGTATTGCCTGTTTTTATCACAACTGTGGGCAGCTGCACATCCTCTCGCTGCTGCACGCTTCAAAAAATCCATTACGGCGGATCAGGAAGCAGAGGTCCGTGCATTCGGGCCTGGTGCCCAGGAGCTTACAGTGAGGAGGGAATGGGATTTCTATGCATACTGTAACCCTGGTGAGTTTGCTGAGCATTGGACGACTACAGTCTCATATGTGAAGTTCACCAGGCTGAGTCGCTTCTTCATTCAGTGGCATTGTATGTGACGTTGCACGCAATGGGGAGCTGGCAAAATGTGTGTTCGAGACATTTCACCCCCTTCCTCTTTTTAGTACTGTCACGTTGCAGATGATCAAGGAAGCGAGTGGATTACAAAGAGAGAGAGAGGGAATGTTTGAAGTGTTCCACATAGACCTGATTAGACAACATAACCGCACACTCAAGCTGCATGTCTCACTCTTGGAATATGTAACATCCATCCTCTGTTTTTTTTTTCCCTTAAAAATACTTAGCCTGTCTGGCAGTCTGGCTGCACAATTCATTGATTGATAAATCAAGCTCTAATTCGATTTTACTCTGATTAATTTGTTTTTTGTTTTGTTAGTTTACAGTATATAGGGTCCATTTTGCTTATATACAGTATGTACACAACATACACTCACCTAAAGGATTATTAGGAACAGCTGTTCAATTTCTCATTAATGCAATTATCTAATCAACCAATCACATGGCAGTTGCTTCAATGCATTTAGGGGTGTGGTCCTGGTCAAGACAATCTCCTGAACTCCAAACTGAATGTCAGAATGGGAAAGAAAGGTGATTTAAGCAATTTTGAGCGTGGCATGGTTGTTGGTGCCAGACGGGCCGGTCTGAGTATTTCACAATCTGCTCAGTTACTGGCATTTTCACGCACAACCATTTCTAGGGTTTACAAAGAATGGTGTGAAAAGGGAAAAACATCCAGTATGCGGCAGTCCTATGGGCGAAAATGCCTTGTTGATGCTAGAGGTCAGAGGAAAATGGGCCGACTGATTCAAGCTAATAGAAGAGCAACTTTGACTGAAATAACCACTCATTACAACCGAGGTATGCAGCAAAGCATTTGTGAAGCCACAACATGCACAACCTTGAGGCGGATGGGCTACAACAGCAGAAGACCCCACCGGGTACCACTCATCTCCACTACAAATAGGAAAAAGAGGCTACAATTTGCACAAGCTCACCAAAATTGGTCACTTGAAGACTGGAAAAATGTTGCCTGGTCTGATGAGTCTCGATTTCTGTTGAGACATTCAGATGGTAGAGTCAGAATTTGGCGTAAGCAGAATGAGAACATGGATCCATCATGCCTTGTTACCACTGTGCAGGCTGGTGGTGGTGGTGTAATGGTGTGGGGGATGTTTTCTTGGCACACTTTAGGCCCCTTAGTGCCAATTCGGCATCGTTTAAATGCCACGGCCTACCTGAGCATTGTTTCTGACCATGTCCATCCCTTTATGACCACCATGTACCCATTCTCTGATGGCTACTTCCAGCAGGATAATATACCATGTCACAAAGCTTGAATCATTTCAAATTGGTTTCTTGACAATGAGTTCACTGTACTAAAATGGCCCCACAGTCACCAGATCTCAACCCAATAGAGCATCTTTGGGATGTGGTGGAACGGGAGCTCCATTCCGGGAACGGGAGCTCTTATGTGCATCCCACAAATCTCCATCAACTGCAAGATGCTATCCTGTCAATATGGGCCAACATTTCTAAAGAATGCTTTCAGCACCTTGTTGAATCAATGCCACGTAGAATTAAGGCAGTTCTGAAGGCGAAAGGGGGTCAAACACAGTATTAGTATGGTGTTCCTAATAATCCTTTAGGTGAGTGTATGTGTGCTGTAAATTATACAGGGAAGTGTTTTAGTCTGATTCAAATCGCTAACTTGGCTTTTGGAGATATTCATTAAAAGAGCTGGCTCATTAGAGGCATTCGTTCCCCAAAAACAAAGCTTCAATGTGGTTGTGCTGGATGCTTTTGCTTCACAAAAAAATATATATTTATATTAAATATAAGTCATTTGGTTATGAATCAGACTACACTGGTCGCACTAAATGTTTTTGATTCACTAAATAGAACTGGTTCATAACCATTGTTTGTTTGCGAATTAAACTGCACCGGTCACATTGTATTTATTTATTTGATTTACTGAAAAGAATGGGTTTCAAAAGTGTCATTTGTTTGTGTATCGATCTACACTGGTTGCATTGTATTCCATGCATCCAGTATAGTTTATTAAAGAATATATATAATTTGTAGTCGACTACACTGGTCATGTTTATGATTCTCTAAAAAGAACCTGTTCAAAAGAGTCAATAATACATGAACCAGACTGCACTGGTCAAGTTGTATGTTTTTGATTCACTTTTGATAAAAATAAATAAATAAATAAAATAAAAATAAAACGTTAAGTCATTTGTTTATGGATCAGAATACAGTAGTAATGCTGTATGTTTTTGATTCACTAAAAAGTTAGTTGTTTGTGACTGTCTACACTGGTTGTATATTGATTTATTTAAAAGAACCTGCTAATAAGAGTTATTTGATTGTAAACTGCACTACACAGGCCTTTCTGTGTGTTTGTTTTGCATGCAGCCTGTGAAGACAGCTGTTTTATGGTACACTTGGTACCATATGGTCTTTTTATTTGCATTACATTCAATAGACTATGAAAACACTAATACAAGAAACCTTGGTACATTATGAAAATGTTGATTTTAAAATTAACAACAGGGGCCAAACTATGCAGTTCAACAGAAGTGATATTTGTAGGACAGGAAGTGTTTTGTTATGCACCAGTAAAAGACTGACCTTGGGTTCAAACTGTCTGCAGTCCCACCTTTCACTCTTCTATCAGTCATTTCCTGTAACCTCTGAGACTTTCATTGTCATTTGAGTGGTAAAATGCCCCTTAAAAAAACTGAATATTGGTGGGTTTCCTCCTTGCTCATGAGATTAGGGGTCGAGGTGTTCAAAATGGTTCTGTTTGACATACCTTCACACTTAAATACACGTGCAGTGGATGTCCTCTTGTGTTCCCTCACACTGAGGCAGGGAGGACACAGACTTGGCAGACCAATTGCACCATCTGCTCCTTCACTAAGGTTCTCCTCTCTCTGTATTTATATCCTCTCTCTACTTCTCTCCCTCTCTCATTGTTCTTGTCCCTCCAGGGTCAGCCAGGTACCCACACTGTCTGCATGAGGAGAAAATATCCACGCTTGTCATCTAGAGTCTGACCTCTTTAACAGAGGAATGAGACTTGCTTTCTTTCGCATCTTTTTGGCTTCTGTCTGAGACTGAATTATAGATAGAAAGTTGGCTAGTGGTCCAAACCACTCACAGTCAGTGTTGTATACGGTGACCCCATCTGAGTTATCGCTCCACCTATGGTCATTTGTAGTTGCATTCAAATTAGCTTGGAAGTACACATTTTTCAAAGCCCTTGAAAGCTCATTTACAGTGCATTGTCCTGTTTGTCACTGGTTATAATGAGTGTTCAATTGTTTATTGTCACATCATCCTGTATCTGCTCAACACATTGCCAGGGGTTGTATTTAGAAACAGATGGCAGCGTGTATTGTTGTCATAAAACAATGTTACATAGTTCTACAGTCAAACAACAACATGTACCATGACAAACCAGCCATTACACACATACATCTGCAAACGTTATTCAGATAGACCTGAGAATAAAAGGTCTGTTCCAAAATCTTTGAGGCACACAGGCAGCTTGGCAGAACAGTCTTCTAAGGCAGCATCCTAAATTGTAATGGAACCTTGGGAGTGACTGATTTAGGATCCTCTACACTCATTTCGTTTTAATAGAAGTGACTGGAGAAGAACAATACAATTAAAACAGTACTGTCAGGACCATTATCGTCAAAGATGATTGATTGATGAGACAATTGTATATGGTTCCCTGCGCATCCATGCAGCCTAGCATGGATAAGAGCAGGGAGAGCAGCAGTAACCCCCTTAGGGTAAACAGAACAGAACCAACATAATGTATTGCAGATATCATTAATGTACAACATTATTCAGGAATTTAGTCTGATTCAAAGGGAATCAGAATGCCAAATCCTGACAGACAAGAGGAGGAGCTGGGGATGGAGGAGGGTAATTAGCTCCGGAGAAACGAGATAGCAGCTGATAATACTGAAGGAGCTTATATAAGTATGCTGTGATAGGCATTGTATTTCTATAGGCTGACAGTCAGCTGATGTGAGTTTGACTAACGTGACCTGCCTGAACTAACTCTACGCTTGATTGTAGTTATTGTTTGTTGATTGTTGTATTAACTAAAACATTTTTTTTTTAGTTCATTAACTCAAATAAAGCTGAAATAAAATATAAATATAAGATGAAAAACGTGAAAACCTTAAATGAAGATTACAAATGTTGCCTTGGTTGTCTATAAAAATGTCTATAACTCTTCCCTGAACGTCCCTCTGCCCTGTATCTTGCTCTCTCATTGGCTGTAGGTCATCGCCAAAGTCATTTTCAGTCAGAACACATTTCACACAGCAGGATTTTGAATCGTAGACAGGTCCAGATATGTAGCATGCCAATTATTTCACAGGCGTCTGCGATTTTCTCAAATTGCGTCTTTGATCATTTACACTGTGTGATTGTTACTCGTGTGAACCGATTTGTCTGCGATTTTGCAAAAGTTGTTGGCAAGTGAAAATCAGGCATAAAATCGTGCAGTCTGAACTCGGCATTAGTCAGTCGATATTTGATTAAATAAACTAAACTATTATTTTGACCTTCTTCGTCAGCCTTCATCTTCAGACCAATAACGTGACACTTGAAATGTATTAAATGGGTGGAAATGTAAATGCCTTTATGAATTGTTTGTAGATGCCACTTGGTTTGATATTATGTGTCTAATGTAACGACATTCAGACATTTTTTATGTGACTGTCACATAATATCCAATGAAGACAAAGATGATTATAAAAATAATACAAAGTTTAATGATCCACATACTAAGCACAGACTATACCAGACAACTGAGAACTGAAAAGACTGCAACTTATGCCGCATTCCAGGCAATCCGTAACCTGTGTTTTTCCAACCTTCTACCCGTGAAAGTGCACTGGAACGGCAGTCAAACCCGTGACTTCCCACCCGTGAACTTGTGCTAGATCGATGTACTCCCAGTTACGAGCTCTGACGTCACATAGCCCGCGAAACAACAATGGCATTCCCTACGAATGCGGTTTTTATGGAAGTAGTACACAGTATTTTACAAATAACGTAAAATAAAAGGTATAACAGCTTCTCTTGCCTTATGCACTGTTTTTTCACCTCAGTTTCTCTCAAATAAGCAAGGAGTAAGCACCTTTGGTGATAGAAATGAATGTAAATGAGCATAAGTCCCATACAGTCTGCCATGCTTTGTTTACATCTAGCTACCGCAATTCCTTGCGCTCAGGCAGTTTGGCGTGACTTTGCCTGGAACGCTGCAAAGTCATTAGTCGTGGTTTGAAGTCGTAACTTAGGGGCTCAGAAACCTGCCTGGAACGCAGCAAAAAATACATGGTAAATGAGGGTAAAATGACAAACACCTGTTCAGAGCAAATTAATTACCATGACAACTGATAAGTGGCGGGAAACCTAGACAAAGGAAATCAGGAAACTAATGAAAACAAACTAAAAGTCCATGACAATGAAAGTCCAAAATAACTGAATGTGTGTGACTTAAGTGTCCAGAAAAAAAAAAATTAGGGCCTCTGTCAGAATACGCATTCACATAGTGTAGCATTTTGATTCATTATATGGGCTGAGTCAGGTCATCATCAGATTAAAGGTAGTGTGGTGTCGACACGGTTCCCCTGCTGCTTCAAGGATATCACCACACACGCGGGCACGGCATGCATGAGGGCCCCAGCCCCTTTCCACATCCCTTTCCACTTCATCATGGCATCTGTATGTCTCTTTCTCTCGACCATTTTACTATTAATCTGCACTGCAGGGTCCTGGACATGTTCATGTGTGCCAGTTGCTGTTTACAATACCTGCATTGTCCCTAGAGGGTCGTTGTCTTGTATAACCTTCGGTTTTGTGAAGCAAGCTTCCATTGTTGAAGAAGGACCCTGTGCGCTGCTTTGAATCCGAAAAGTGTTTGTTCGCTCCTCTTTCTTTTCTGTCTCCCGCTATATCCCTCTTTTCTTTCTTTCTCGGTGACAGCTGCTATTTTTAAACGTGTGTCTTCACGAGGATAGAGGCGGTGGTTAGAAGCAGCGGCAGGAAAGGCTGCATTGGGTGAATTTGAAATGGGGCCAAGTTGGGTAAACAACCAACCAACCGACCGTGCAGACATTAGCACTGTTCCAAAAACCCCAGTGAGCTGCTCTTTAGGTGTTATATGTGCACTCTCAATGTGAATTGGGAGTGCACACTCCCAAATTATACTTTGTCCTAAGATACCTAATTGTGGCTGAATTGCAAGGCAAATCAGTGAAAACATAAATCTAAATATTGTGGTGAATGCAATAGGAATGTTGACTATTAAAGAACTAGTTCACCTAAAAATGTAATTGTCATAATTTCCTTATGTTGTTCCAAACCTAAATAACTTGCTTTTTCTGTGGAACACAAAAGATATTTTGAAGAATATTTTAATTGTTTTTGTCTGTACAGCGACAGTCAATGGAAAATATTTCTTTCACTGTATGGACAAAAATGTTCATTTGTTGTTAACATTAACATTGTTGTTAAACTATCCTTCAAAATGTTTTGCGTGTCACTATTTCCAATACAACAATAATACAAGTCATATAAAGGTGCTACCTAGCATGCTAATGTACCATGTAAGGCATTTTGGGGGAACTGAATAATGTATTTCACATCCCATCTTATTAATCTTTTCTCCCAGGAAACATCAAAGAGGCTATTCAGTTCATGTAAGATCTTTGTCAAAAGAGGATCAGAAGAAAGAGTTTTTGTTCTGTGATATTTCACTATTGTATATACATGACCATGAAGACAGTAAAGTCATTGCAGGCTTGTGATTTATTTCTATGCGATTGCCATACTGCCCCAAGATAAACTCTTCTACCGCCTCTCTCTCTCTCTCTCTCTCTCTCTCTCTCTCTCTCTCTCTCTCTCTCTCTCTCTCTCTGACTCTCTTGCTCAGGCACTCAAAATAAATAACGGTCATCCAGGGTCTTTTGACATCTTGGATTTTTTCAGTTGTTGTCAGATGTCAAAACAAACGTTTGGATTGTAATGTGTGCGACTGTGAGGAGGAAAAAATGCAATGTATATTACAGCAGGACATTCTCTCTTGCTCTCTCTCATTCACTCCATCAGACTGACTGCTGGTCAGGGGGCTTTAAAGTTTTAAACAGGTGGTCATAGCAACACCTGCATGCACATCCCCTTGACCACAGGTCAATATTTGATAATGTATTTTAATATTTCTCACACTAACTCGGTCAAAGTCAGTTTACTTGGCAGACATCTTGGAAACACCTCAGGGCAGTTATTGTCTAGTCATATAGCACCTATTTACTTTAATAGGAAATGTACAAGGCAGTCTATAATGCCTGCAGAAAGCTATCCGTTCCCATTCCTTTCAATGGCAGATGCTCGGCTGGACGCTAACCCCCATACATGCACATTTTAAAATCCACCAGCATTGCTCATGATATTTAAGACAGCAGGCCGAATATAATATATAAATAGTATATCTACTTTTTCGCAATGCATGGCAACTTCTGAATGACCATTAATGGTTTAATTTGTTATCATAAGTTAACTACATTAGTTAACATAAACACTAGTACAGCATTCAATGTTAATGTTAATTAACATTCAATTAACTGTCAATTAATTAATTCATGTCAATTAACAGTCAATGTTAATTTCAACATTTACTAATATATTTAAAAAATCGAAAGTTGCATTTGTTAACATTAATTAATGCCCTGTGAACTAACACGAACAATGTACAATTCTATTTTTACTAACATTAACAATAATTCATGATTTAAAAACATAGTGCTAAATGTTTAGTTGATGTTAGCAAATTAATTTACTAATGTTAACAAGTAAGACTTTTCACTATAGGCACAACACGCGTACACACTGCTTATTACATTATATGTGCAGCAGCACACAAACATTTTTAAATATTCAAAATAAAAGTATTCCTCTTTGGAGAAGTGTTCAGTCTTTCCACTCGCAAATTCCGCCACGTAAATAGCGACTCCGCCATGGTGCAAGTGCAACTGGCTTTTAAAGGGAATGGGAGATGAGACTCTGATTGGTTTATTGCATGTTACGCCCAAAACACACCCATGACTAATTAAGAGACAATGGATAAAAACCTTTTAGACCATGCTCTGGGCGGGCCAACCATTTTTCCCATTGTTAAACTAGCAAAGTGGATTCGGACACAGCCTAAGTGCACTTGCACCGTGCACTTTAGACCATACGCTTAGATCAGAGGTCTTCAACCCTGCTCTTGGGGACCCACTGTCCTGCAGAGTCTAGCTCCAACCCTAATTAAAGGCAGGTGAAGCTAATCAAGCTCTTCAGGCTCGCTTGTTGAAAATACACAGGCAGGTGTGCTGAAGCAGGTTGGAAATAAACGTTGCAGGACAGTGGGTCCCCAGGAGGTTTGAAGACCTCTGGATGGTCAAAATAGGGCCCAGAAACAGCTAAATGCTGTAGTTACGACACCTACCAGCAGGGGCTAACATGGCCATGCTAACCCGTAAAAACCTTGACAAGCTTAGGAAATATGCAAAAATGTTACATTCAAAATAACATGTCAAATAAACAGCTAATGCGCATCCTAGAGCAAAAGATCTAATAATGCCTTTACCAATAAGTCAATTGGCTCTTTTAAAGAAAGACAAGTCTTCCATTCTTACAGTTACTTACCAAATAACCATCTTGTGACTCAGTATAGACTACCCAGCCCTCAAAGACTCCCCTTTGCAGGGATGAATAAGACCCACCACTGTCCAACTACACTAGAATCACTGAGCAGCACTGAATGAATGGTGAATAGAAGTACTTGTTTTCTTAAATGGAGCTTTTTGTCGAGTGCAGATGGGGTCTGAATAGATAGGCTTGATTAGTAAATGGCGACAGTGATGGGTGATATAAGTTCTAAGAAAGTGAAGGCTGGCCCAGGAGAGGGGATTTATATTGACAGAGCAAAGCAGGATCATTGACTTTAATGCTTTCGATAGAGCTCAGTGTTTTCAATGCAAATAAGAGGCTGTATACACGGCTCAGCAATAAGAATAGCCTGTACAGTGAAAGTCAATGGGGTCTAACACAACATCAGACACCAATTACAAACAAACACTGAGACATTTTTCAAAATACATTTTTAGCGTTTTTAAAAAGGCATTCATACAGGTTTGAAACATATGTAAGTAATGGAAAATCTTTTTAATTTTTTGGGATGAACTATCCCTTTAATTGCCCACGTATTTTTGGGGCCCACTTTTAAGTATTCCAGTACTATAACATACAAGAAATATAAAGCTGCTAGCTAATGGCCAAGTGCCAGTGTGGGACAGTTATATTATTATAATTTATTTCATAAAAGTATTCTCATATTTTTTTATAAAGTAAATATTTCATATATTTTGTTGAGAAAATGTAACATTTAATGACATATTTTATAATAATAATAATTTAAAAATATATACTATATATATATATATATATATATATATATATATATATATATATATATATATATATATATTTTTTTTTTTTTTTTTTTTTTTTTTTTTAAGAAATGTATACTTTTATTCAGCAAGGATGTATTAAATAGATCAAAAGTGACAGTAGAGGCATTTAGAATGTTTCTATTTCATGCTGTTCTTTTGAACTTGTATCTATCAAAGAATTCTGAAAAACATTTATCACGGATTCCACAAAACTACTACGCAGCACAACAGTTTTTAACACTGACAATAATAAGAAATATTACCTGAGCACCAAATCAGTATATTGAATGATTTCTGAAGTTTTACGTGACACTGAAGACTGGAGTAATGATGCTGAAAATTCAGCTTTACATTCACAGGAATAAATTACTTTTTAAAATATAGTTAAATAGAAAACAGTTGTATTAAGTTGTAATAATATTTCACAATATTTCAGTTTTTACCATATTAAAATAAATGCAGATTTAGTGAGCATAAGAGACTGTTCCCCTCTCTCTTCTCATTGTTTCCTGTATCATCTACACTGCCCAATCTAATAAAAGGCCAAAATGTGAAAAATCTTAAAGACCCCAAACTTCTGAACAGTAGTACACAAAAATAAATTGGATGGGGCCAGTGAAAATGTTGACAAGTAAATATCTGACCAGGTCAGCAGGAATTACATTATTTTTTATTATTTTTGATCCCTGAAATGGGATCTCCGGGATCTTCCATTATTCATGGAATTAACCCATGAACTCTTTACTGACATTTTAAAATGCTTCTTTCTTCAGGACAAGTCATTGGTTGGACTGAGAATCTGTCCCCTTGAGAACCCCTACAGTATACGTGACATATCACTGCCTCATGTTCATGCAATAGTACGGGCCTCAGGCCATGTTTGAGAAATATCAGGAAACGCTACTGCCTTTTCTGCCTGTCTTTTTTCCTTCCCTATTACGTGACAGATGCGTTTAATTTGGCCAGTAAATGCAATTCACCGTCTGCTTGTCATACAAGTTGCTTTGAGTTCATGATGTATTGTACAAGCAGCTGTGAGTAACAACATTCTGTTATCTATGTTTAACTCTAGCCATTGTAGTGTCTACAGGGATTTTGTTTTATTCCCTGTGCTGACATGAATACAGCATAAGCATGATGAGCAGCATACACAACACAAAATAATATCACTGTGCTCACAGCTTTGATCAGGCTCAAGGCAGCATTCTGCATTAGTTTAGGAAAGATCACAGGACAGGGGTCTCAAATTCAAATTACCTGGAGCCACCAGCCAGGTGGTGTTGTCCATAGTGGCCATTTTAATTCAATTTGCAAAAAAATAAAAATGTTATCTATATTATGATATACACTGAACAAAATTATAAACACAACACTTTTGTTTTTGCCCCCAATTTTCATAAGCTGAACTCAAAGATCTAAGACTTTTTCTATGCACACAAAAGGCCTATTTCTCTCAAATATTGTTCACAAATCTGTCTAAATCTGTGTGTAACGTAGTTCCTTGTTATGGGAAGAAGGAGGCGGGAACCGGCGAACATTTAAAAGACTTTAATAAATAAACAAAATGAAAGTAAACCGCGGGCAGCCCCTCACGGACGACTGCCACGCACACACATAATAAAACATAAATAAAACGCAACATAAAGTCCAGGCCTGGTCCTCTTTCGTCCTTCACTGGTGTCGCTCATCCTTATATGCCTCTGAGCTCCCTCATGAGAGGACTTGAGACCGGTGTGACTCGCAGGTGACGCTTGTTCTCAATCACACACCGGTCTCACTTGCTCCTCCCACGTCTCTCGCTCGTCTACCTCGCCACACTGTGTTAGTGAGCACTTCTCCTTTGCTGAGATAATCCATCCACCTCACAGGTGTGGCATATCAAGATGCTGATTAGACAGCATGATTATTGCACAGATGTGCCTTAGGCTGGCCACGATAAAAGGCCACTCTAAAATGTGCAGTTTTATCACACAGCACAATGCCACAGATGTTGCAAGTTTTGAGGGAGCATGCAATTGGCATGCTGACTGCAGGAATGTCCAGCAGAGCTGTTGCCCGTGAATTAAATGTTAATTTCTCTACCATAAGCCGTCTCCAAAGGCGTTTCAGAGAATTTGGCAGTACATCCAACCGGCCTCACAACCGCAGACCACGTGTAACCACACCAGCCCAGGACCTCCATATCCATTCATACACATTCATACATTTAATAATGTATGTATTTAAAGTGCACAATAGTAGCCATTGAGCCTCACTAATATCATAGAATCATAATTTCACCCAGTATGGACTTGAAACTGAAAAAAAGGTTGCTGCCTTAAATTTCTAAGTACAATTAACTTGGATGTTTAAGTCATTTCAACTTAATTGCATTAAGCTGACTTTAAAAAAATAGTTGAATCTTGTATAACTTATAAAAAGTTGTAAATTGCTTAATTTATTTTGATGAGCTTGTATATTTTTTACAGTGTATAGATAGATAGATAGATAGATAGATAGATAGATAGATAGATAGATAGATAGATTGATAGATAGATAGATAGATAGATAGATAGATAGATAGATAGATAGATAGATAGATAGATAGATAGATAGATAGATAGATAGATAGATAGATAGATAGATAGATAGATAGATAGATAGATAGATAGATAGATAGATAGATAGAATATTTGAGACTGTTTTCTATTCCTTTTTCATCGAAAGACAGGGAAGGAGTTTTAAATCCCCAGGGACAGTACTTAAGCATCCTGTGCCATTTTGGAAGCAGTTGCCAGTGCATTCTGGGAATGAAAAGATCTCGCTCCCTTTCACTATCTGCATTTATTTATTTATTTATTTATTTATTTATTTGTTTGTTTGTTTGTTTGTTTGTTTGTTTGTTTGTTTGTTTGTTTTATTTATATCTCACTATAGGCTGACCTGAATGTAGATGTAGAGAAATAGCTCAGCACGCAGGCAGGGGGTAGACATCAGGGTATATATTTGGAGGGAAAACGCCTACCCCATATGACAGGTAGCAGTTCCCTGAAAAAAAGGGCTGATTCGTGAGTAAACAGGGTGCTGAAGGAAAAACGAAGAATGAAAAACAAGCGATGAGACTGCGCTGCTGGGAGACGCAGCCCCAGATTCACAATCATTCAGTGAATCAAAACACTTTTTAATAATTTAACATGAAGAAAGGAGAGGAGTGAGCGAATCCTGCAGCAAGCCAACAGGCAGTGGCAAAATCACAAATTGAAAACACAGCAATGGAAAAACTCTGCTCACACCATTGAACGCTCTGTATCATCAAGCTGTCTTAAACACAACTTTTTGCCTGAACTCTCCGGTGGAACATAGTTTACTAATAACACAATACCACACTCTTTCCTGCTCTGCTACCAAGTCTCTTCGAGCTATTCTATAAAGGCTCGATTTTTGTCAAATACATCAAAAAAGCTCAAGCAGTCATACATTGATGTCTTCATAAAGGATATTTTTGCCTAAACTAATCTTATCAAAGCACAAGATACAAATCAGAACAGTTTCATACCCAAATCAACATTTTTAAATGGACCCTAAAGGTGAACATGATTTTACCAAGTACAACATGTTTGTTGATCCTGGAACAGCATTCTACACCTATCATTTGCCTGATTTATTTTATATGAAAAAGATATATATATACCACAGTCTATATATGATGAAATACACTATATTGCCAAAAGTATTGGGTCATCCTTCCAAATCATTGAATTCAGGTGTTCCAATCACTTCCATGGCCACAGGTGTATAAAATCAAACATCTAGGCATGCAGACGCTTCTACAAACATTTGTGAAAGAATGGGTCACTCTCAGGAGCTCAGTGAATTCAAGCATGGTATCGTGATAGGTTGTCACCTGTGCAATAAGTCAATTCATGAAATTTCCTCACTACTAAATATTCCACGGTCAACTGTTAGTGGTATTATAACAAAGTGGAAGCAATTGGGAACAACAGCAACTCAGCCACGAAGTGGTAGGCCACGTAAAATCACAGAGCGGGGTCAGCGTATGCTGAGGCACACAGTGCGCAGAAGTCGCCAACTTTCTGCAGAGCCAAGAGCTACAGACCAAAGCATCGAATGCAGTGGTGTAAAGCCCGCCGCCATTGGACTCTAGAGCAGTGGAGACGTGTTCTCTGGAGTGATGAAACACCGTTCTCTGTCTGGCAATCCAATGGATGGGTCTGGGTTTGGCGGTTGCCAGGAGGACGGTACTTGCCTGACTGCATTGTGCCAAGTGTAAAGTTTGGTGGAGGGAGGATTATGGTGTGGGGTTGTTTTTCAGGGGCTGGGCTTGGCCCCTTAGTTCCAGTGAAGTGAACTCTTACTGCTTCAGCATATCAAGATATTTTGGACAATTTCATGCTCCCAACTTTATGGGAACAGCTTGGGGACCCCTTCCTGTTCCAACATGACTGCGCACCAGTGCACAAAGCAAGGTCCATAAAGACATAGATGAGTGAGTTTGGTGTGGAGGAACTTGAATGGCCTCCTGGAAGAGTAGTCCTAACCTCAACCCGAAAGAACACCTTTGTGATGAATTAGAGCGGAGACTGCGAGCCAGGCCTTCTCGTCCAACATCAGTGCCTGACCTCTCAAATGTTCTTCTAGAAGAATGGTCAAAAATTCCCATAAACACACTCCTAAACCTTGTGGAAAGCTTTCCTAGAAGAGTTCAAGCTGTTATAGCTGTAAATCTGTAATCCCTACAGATTAAGAATGGGATGTCATTAAAGTTCATGTGCAGGTAAAGGCAGACGTCCCAAAACTTTTGGCAATATAGTGTATATATGACACGATTGATGTATGTAGTGCTCTTTTATTTCAATATGCTTTTATAGTTTAGAGATGTTGCATTTTAAAGAGACAATTCAGGTGTCTGTATTGCAGTGGTAGAGCGATGCTGTAAATTACGCCAGATTGTGATTGTCTGCAGCCTGAAAACTGCATTTAACACTATTTATTACATTTTGTGGACAAGTTTGCACCTTTAATTGATTTGCATAATTCATTTACTGAATTGGCTGCTAAAAAAACCCCAAAAGTATATGCAAATAAATGGCACAATTGATTTTTTGTGAATTCCCTCCTTAAAGTATTTTGGGCCTGAGAGTGCTCAGTTTAGCTTTTCATTTGCAATTGTTATTTTTTCCCCACATTCTGAAGGAAGTCTAGTGTTAATTGAATTTTATCATAAATAGAACAATCTGTCTTGCGTTCCTGTTCCCGTTCCCTTGTCTCAGGTCCACATTTCACATCCCCTTCAGTTACGTTTTTTTAAATGCTCTTGCACTGGCAACAAGGTGAAAAACACTCTGCAATTAGTCCGAGCCTCTGTGATTATCCTCCACTTGCTAACAATTCCCTTTTCTTTCAATTATTTATTTCGAGGCCGTGCACGCACACATGCACACAATATCCCTGCCCGGAGACCTTGAAACGGAGAAAGCTGAAAATGGCGCTATCTGTGTTTTTACGTCTGCTCATTATGAGAGCAACATTTGCAACCAGTGAAGGACATGTGTAAATACATGGGTTAAGGGACAGAAGTTTATTTTTCATTTTCCACATGCCCAGCGTTCTATTGGTGCAAAGCAGCTGGCGTCGTCTTGCATGTGACTGCTGTTGCCAGACTGCCTTGTGTTTGCTTGCATGAGTGGGTGCAAATGTTTATAGCACCTCTGCATGCTCATAGAGGTTAGCATTCACCTACCACGCTTTAGAGTGTGCGCGCATGGGTATGCGTGTAGGAGGTCTTCCCCGAAGGTTTACAAGCACGTGGGTTGCATGTTTTGTGGGGGTGCTTCTGTAGTATCATAATTTGTGTTTTTATGTTTGTGTTTTTGCTGTAAATACTGAAAATGAGCTGTTGTTTCCTTTCTTGTAAGGAAACACATAATGGCACTACAACCTGGCTGATATCACTGGACTGGGAATACGGAGAAGTCACACTTGTTACGGACATAAAAAGACCATGAAAAAAAAAACATTTTCTTGTACATTTGGCTTGTGCTTTCTTGTCTTTCACTTCATGTTTGTCCAAACAGTGGAAGACAAGAAAGTACACTCTAAAAGTAACTTTCGAACCTAATGTAGTTGCATGGATTCAGTCATGATGGATGGATTGATAGATCTGATGGATGTTTTTTTTTTTTGCAGTGTTTCAGTCAATGATATCATGTGCGGTGAGGTCAGGACCCATTTGTCCAGTCCAGCCCACCAGAGATATGGTCTTCCACCCTCTCAACCCTGTCTCTGCATCAGGGGTCCATAAAGACATCCGGCTAATGACAGCAGACTGCAGGATGCAGGAACAGCTCCTCACTGGAGCCAGAAGAGAGCCTGTTAGCCATGGATAATGAATGATATTACTCTTTCAGGGTTGGGGCTTTTGTCTCATTACTTCTGAAGACATAAGGGACTCCTGTAGTATTGACACTACCATAAAGACTTTAGGCCTGATGGGCCGTACTGTCCATCTGCTATTATCCCGATCCTCAGCTGGGTATAGAGGAATCAAGTTTGGGATTAATGGGGAGTTCTTCAGTTAGATTGATGTGTCTGTACTACACTGATTAATGCATCAATCGCATCTCTCTGCTCCCTTTTTATTCTGTTTCAGGCCATTTATCATTTTGAATTGCAATGTGTTTACTTGGCGATCGTCTTATGTTTCTTGATGGAGACATGCTGGCAATCGTTTATGAAGATAACACAGTTTCTGACAGACCTTCAGGCACGTTCCGACAATTATTAGCTATCCGCAGTGACAGATGTTTTCTGCCAACATGCGATTTTGGACACTTTGACATAAACCTCAGTGATAGTTAAGTGTGTGTAGCTTTTCTTAGCATGCGTTATTTTACTCAACGGATTAGTTGACCTTTCTTACGAGTGTTAGATCTTCATGGGCAATTTGTTTTAAAAAGTGGATGAAACATTTGGGAGAGGACCTGCATATGTGCTGGTTGTGATGTCACAAAATAGAGTTTGCATGAATATTAATTAGGTTATGCTCAAATAATTTAACAAAATTGTATGGCTTTTATAAACAAATAATCTTTGTGATGTATTTATCAGAAGAACAGATCTCAAGGATAGATGGATGGATGGATTATAAAATAACTTTTTGTTGTTTTTGTGATTTCAGCAGAACAAACAGAGAGCCATGGAAAAAAGAGTGACGTGTGTATGTTCTACTGGAAATAACACATTGTCAATTTCAGATACTGATAACAAACGTAACCATCACTCAGCAAAACATTAAGTTCCAGCAGTGTCACCTCTTATACACACATTAATGAAAACCTGTACATAACCTTAAAGGGGGTTGTATGATGCTTTTCCTTTTCCTTTATTGTGTAATGTATCTGTTTGTGCATGTATACAATGTGATTTATTTTAGCAGAGAACACTGACCTTCCAAAAGCGCCTTAATCGAAGTTCAGATATCACGTCCTCAAACGACCATGTCACAATGTGAAATAGTAGCATATTGCCCGCCCAAACGCATGCAAAGAAAGAATGCGAGGTTTTCATGAATTGAAGTGCTGTCGTCATGTCGTTTTGTGTTTGGATGCGAAAGCAAAACCGCATTCGCTTCCAGAGATTAATCAGAGGTTAAGATTTATTTATAAAGTTGTTCCTGAGCAGTATAATCCAAAAGTTTGCTTGTGCACAGTGAATTTTATAGAGGACAGCTCCCTAAACCTGGGAGAGTACAACACAGGCTATATACAAAAACTACTTACCACTGTAAAACATTCTGCTCAAGTCATGCTTGCAAAGTTGGTTCTGATCAATCGGCTTGATCTTCCACATTTTCAGAATCTGACTCAACACTTGAACTGATATGGTAAAACCGATGACATAATTATTATTAACTGTGTGTTTACAAGTGTTTTAGAAGCATTGGAAGCTAAAACGTGCGATTATGGTATGGCCGCTACATTTTGGACACGCTTGACTCACTTGAGTCACAACGCACTGGGTCACCTGACCAATCAGAGCACTCTGAACTTTTCAGAAGGAGGGGGCTTTGTAGAAATCAGTGCATTTATGTACTGCATTTATGTGCATTTACAGCACCGATGTACTAAAAACAGACGACAGCGTTGTCAGATTGCCTTGTCAAGAAACACCCCGCAAAGATTTAATACGCATACGAGAACATGTAATACACATGCGCATGACGTCACTGTTTTCACAGTTCCACGTTTTTGTTGTTAACATGGAGACCGTAAGGCATAATTTTCAAAACCTTGCACTTTGAAACCCCGAAAACGCCACTGTCGTGTAAATGAATGGCTAAAACGCATAAAAAGTTGTCATGTAAACATACACTCAGGCAGACTGGAAATAGAGCAGCTGCAATTATACACAGTATAATGAAAAATTATGTTTTTGAACATTAAAGCATGTTAATCTATTCTATTATACCCAATAATAAAAAATAATAAACTTTTAAAACAGCATCATATGACCCCTTTAAAACAGGCTAATGAGCAAAGTCTAAAGGGAGATTTGAACAAACGAGGCTTTCCAAAGCTCACTGTCACAGTGTGACATTTCGAAACAATTTAAATCTCAATGCAATGGCATCTCTTGAAGTCTTTGAAAGCCTGTTTATGTAGGCAGCTGGATAGAACCCAATAAAAACTGCCAAAAACTGCCATAAATACCGAATGAGGGTGAGCCGCATATGATGGGGTAGGTTAAAGCATTTGTTTACGTTAAACGCTAGCACCTGTCCAACTGGCCACTTCCCAGAGCAGCAGCAGTCTGCGGTGTCTGCTTTGTGATCATATTCTGAAGAAGACGGGACCTGTGGATGGACTCATACCAGCGCAGGTACACACATGCAGCTAATGCACCTGCTTCACCACAGCTGCGTCTGCATAAAGCCACTGGCCTTGCCAATCAGCAACAGCAAGATAATTGCGGCAGCATTGAGAGACTTGAGAGATGGTCCGTGTGTGGACCATAACCTTCTGCTGGGGTTTTGTCTTGGTTGTTATTGTGTTTGCTGTTTGTTTGTGCCGGTTTTATTCATGTGCCAGTAGACAAGAGTGATATGGGACATGGGGAATTTTAGGGGGTTGTGCGAATTTATTAGCATAACAATATTAGCAGGGCTTGAACAATATCTTACGAAACAATAAGCATTATAAATGTAAATTCACTTGAAGGATGATAAACACTCCAATATTCCAAAAGGGCATTTTCACAGCAATGCCAAAAAACTATTTTTGGTTCCCAACAAATATTTCAGTGATTAGCTCTTAAAGAACAATTTTCCCCCTGTTTGAAGGATATTTTAATAATCTATAGAGCCTTTTGTAGAATGAAAAGATTCCATGGATGTTAAAGGTTCATGGAACCATCAATGCCAATAAATAACCATTATTTATTTATGCTTTAGAACATGGTAAGTCAGATCCCAAACAGTTTAACCAAAATGGTCTGTCAGGTTGACTTATGACAACTTGAACCAGCTAAACCAGCTTCATCTGTGAAACCAGCTAGCATTGTAAACTGTTTTTATAGCTAGCATTTTTAGTAGCACGAGTCATAGCAATGAAATATGTCTTTGGCACTATTTCATTTGACTGTCAGTGCCATGCTAATTGTAAACTGAAGCTAATGTTGGAAAATAAAGCAAAATAACTCTTGGTTCTATTTGTGTGTAAAAGCTTAAACAGCCCCTTTCGATGACCCTAACCTGCTGTGAATAATGTATAGTATTGTTTCAGAGTAAGCACACAAGGTAGTTCCTCTTTCACTAAAGTGTTGCACATTCTTCTTGAACCCCAAAGGCAGAGAGCAATAGAAGAGAAGCTTAAATAATGAAACTGTTACAGAGAAAAATGTGACCTGGAAAGGACTGGAGGATAGAAAACACAGCTTTTCTTTTCTGAAGGAAAAAAAATCTGCTCAATTCATTGACGTCAAGACAAACCCTGCTATATGTTGTGTGCTCACAGTTGCCAAGATGGCAGCCATCTTGAAAACTATTTTCTATGCTACACGTTTTCAAAAGGAGTGCTTTACACATAATAGCTATACCTGCATTTAATCAATGAAAAATACAGTGAAATATATATAATATATTTTTAAATGACTTTATAATAAAATGTAATTTATTCCTGTGAAGGCAGAGCTGAATTTTCAGTATCATTACTCGATCCTTTAGAAATCTGATTTAGTGCTCAAGAAACATTTCTTCTTATTATCAATGTTAAAAAAACCAACAGTTGTGCTGCATAATATGATACTTTGTTCACAGCCTTTATTTGAAAAAGAAATATTTTGTAACATTGCAAATGTCTTTACTGTCAATTGATCAATTTTAGCAGAGTTTTAGAAGACACAATTTGACCACACTGGCATAAACAGCCTTAACTGACCCTCCGTCCTTGCTTAATCAGCCTCTGCACACTGCAATCAGAACTTCCTCTCCACTTCTTTCCACAAGTCTGATTTTTCCAGCAGTTTGCCTTTAAATCTCCATTGATGGAAGATCCTCTAGTGAATCTCATCATTTCTTTGTGCAGTGTACTTTTAAAGAATGCTCTCAAAGAAGTGAATTAAAATGAAGTAAAATGCAAATACAATCAAAGTGATTGAAATGAAGTTCTCAGCTCCCTTGGTAACGTGAGGTCTTGATGTCAAGCCCAAAGATGGGTGCAAAGGCTTCTGTGAATATGGCCTTCTGATTGGCCAGCTGTGGTTGGTTGCTGGGCTTTGTGGTGCTGGCAAATTGTGAGAGGCTGCTAACCTCCCGATCTATCATGGTAGAGAGCAACCGTGACAAAGAAAACCAGTTTTACAGAAATAAGCTAATGTCTGCCCTTGCAGCTGCAGCCTTTGCCTCATTTTCATTTCTCTCTCCATTAAATTTACACTTTATATACATTCTCCTTGTCTCCTCTAAAAATATGTTAATCCACTACAAACTATGCATCTCTGTTGCACTTCTTTTTTTTGTTGTTGTTGTTGCAATGCTTTTGTTTCATTGCATTACACTGCTCTTTCTCTAGCTCTGTGGTGAGGCGTTTTTCGTGGTTTAAATGAAGAGACACAGATGGGGGATAAAACAGGGTTTATTGTGGCCTAAAAGCATGGCATTCATATGGGAATATGGAAGTGTAAATGAGCTGGTTGGCACAAAGAGTTCACTTGCTCTTCTGCTGTTTGTACTAGATGAATTACTGATATGGCAAGTGCTACAAGGGCTCTCACAGAGGTTGTCTTGACTCAAATGCTCAATCACTCTTGGACTGAAACAGAGTTTAAAGACTTCAGAGTAATGAAAGTAAATAAAAAGCTTTACTACAGGACAAATCAATTACAGCTGCAATCTAGGTCACGTATTTTTATAGTATTTAAATTCAGTCTCAGCCTGAAACATGCAGTGACATGCATGCTATATCTAGATTACTTATTAATTAATTAATTCAAATTAATATTATTATTATTGTGCATAAAAACTTATTATTATTGTACTACTAATAAATTATATTAATTTGAAATGAATTCCATATTATTATTAGTAGTATAAAATTAAATTAAATAAATAAAAATAAAATGTACATTGTATCTTGTATTACTGCTTGTGCTCCCCTGGGGGCTTTCCATAGATTTCATCATAAAAGCACAGGTATGCAAAATCTAGCTTTTGTGCGTACATACACTTTTAGGATGAAATCGATGGAAAAGTTTTCAGATTTATAAAACCATGCGTACGGCAGAATCTGCACAAAATTCCCTTTATAAACCCCAGTCAGCGGAAGATTGTGCGTACATGCATCTCCACCCCGTCTCCTCCCCAAAATAACCATACAGTCAAACCAAGATGTATTCAGACACCTTCAACATTTCTCACATTATCAGTTTATTCGCCATAGATTAGAAAATGGTAATAAAATATGACAAGAACTCACTCAAGAGTTAAACTGTGTCAGAACAAATTCATCTTGATGGTGTCAGATAACTTTGATAGAAAGCTATGTAATGGATTACAATCAACCAATCAGCTGTTAGATTTAAGTACACAATTAGATAATACCAATTTTGGTCAACCAATTACCAAGCAATGCTTCATTTAGTTCAGTCTGTGGTGTTAAAGGTCACATTAACAATTAAAGACAAAACACTTAAGCAAAACATGGTCAGGTCAAAGTGTCTGAATAATTTTGGTCCCAAATTTTTATCAATTTTACTGGTAGTCAACTGTACGAAGAATTTTTGGGTACAATATGTCACAGTTTACTTTATTTTGCTATTTTGCTATTTTGATAAATGAACTATAGTGTCCTGCACCCACTAGTAAAAAATATATCTGGTTTGACTGTATATTAAGCTCACAACGCCTAGTTTTACAATACACGTCATCTGCATATAATTCCCATGCATATTCCCATCCTTGTGAAACCATTAATGGTACAAGGAAAATATGAGATAAAGACTATGTGCCATCAAATTGCATTGCTAAAAATCATTCAAATCATTCATATCCTTGCCTTGTTTTAGAATAAATAAATCAAAATAGTATAAAATGCATTTCAGAGAAGAGTTATTCTCAATCTTTTCCACTGGCCAAATACTATTTTAATTGCTTTAAACAAATCGAATGTATGCAGTTTTGCTTATAAGGTAAACATATTTTAGGATGATTATAAATTTTTAATGGAAACAGATATAGCCTAGGCCTTATTTTTGTAAATAATTGTCTGACAAAACGTAAAAAATGTGCATATCTTATCATTTCCTTCAAATTCTATCCTTCAAATACAATGATATTTTTCATACTATTGGGAAGACCACGAAAATGGTTACGATTAGGCTACTGTCTGTCTGTGCATGACACCAACAGCAGAGGTTGTACAGTACTGTGTCATCTGACTTATTCAAACCAGCCAATGGACCGTTCAATCACTGAGCGAGTCTGTCATTAAACCGTCTATGTTGCTAAGCCAGCTGCTTTGACAGAGTCGAGTGCACATCACTGATGCATTAGTCGCGTGAAACTATTTCTCAGAACTATTTAGAACACAAAGTGCCAATTTAAATCATACAGCAAGCAATCCTCGCTAGTTAAAACATTAAAACAGCATCTCAATTTCAAAAGCAGCGCAATATATATAAAAAAAAAGGTAACTTCTGGATAATGATTTCATGAAATTTCAGTGCTTTAACTCCATTAATGAGAGTGACATATTAATCTAAATGTCTATATCAGATGTAAAACCGAGTTTAAATCATTCTGTTTGCTTCATTATTTCACATGGTCTAGAGCAGGGGTGTTCAAACTCGGTCCTGCAGAGTTTAGCTCCAGCTTGCCTCAACACACCTGCTGGAAGTTTCTAGTATGCCTAGTAAAACCTTGATTAGCTTGTCCAGGTGTGTTTCATTGGGGTTGGAGCTAAACTCGGCAGGACAGTGGCCCTCCAGGAGCATGATTGGACACCCCTGGTCTAGAGTGTCCGTGCTGAGCGCACATATACATGCATACATATGTTTATTTTTTATAAATCCCAATATGTGCGTCGAAAATTGTGTACACACATTTCAATTACTTTTTTGTGCATACGCAACATTTATACATCAGGCCCCATGTCTTCCCTGTTGAACAAAAACAGCATATGCTGGTTAGGTATGTTTTGAAGAATGACAGCTGGTTTGAGCTGGTTGAAGCTGGTCCTTAATTGGTCATGATCTGCTTCAACCAGCTCAAACTAGCTGCCTAACCAGCATATGCTGTTTTTGTCAACAGGGATGTGTGGTTGTTTATGTAATTTCCTGTTCTGCACCATGTTTTGTAGTCCTTTGTAGTTTTTCTTTTTGATTAGTTCTTTGATTGTTCCCAGGTGTGTCTTGTTTCTCAATTACCTCTTGTCTTTCTGTCCTTCTATCCGTGCAGACGTGTTTTCTCTCTGTTCCCTGCTGGCTCTCGCGCTGTTTTGTTTTGTCTAGTGTTTCGTCTCTTCTCTTCTCTGACTGCTGCTCTGCTGGACTCTTGAAAATACTGAAATGGAATTGATTAACTGGTCAATCAGCGCAATCGACAAGATTTTCTCACTAAGGAAGGGTGCCCCGGGAGAACCCACCTGCCCGGACGGGACCTTTGCCGCAGGGTACGTGAGGGACGCATGGAACAACTGGCAAGTCCTGTGCCTGGAGGCTCTGTCCGTGGAGGATGCGGAAGATTTATACATGATTGGATTATTGATGGCGGGGTTCCTATTCTTTGGCTTTGGGATTGCCCTGACCTATCGGAAGATTGGTAAGACAGCTGCAAGCAAATTCACCCAGCCGCTGTCTGTGGAAATTAAAGAATGCTTGGGGTTATGTGTGACCGTTTGAAGGAATTAGATCAGAAAGTGATAGGAATTGAGGAACTGAACCGTAACAACGCAGTCCGGACTGCGGATACGCAGGGTAGAGTGGGCTCTATCGGGGTCAGATCGGTGAACTTTTACGGACTGTAACCGGTCTGGCCATGAGGCTGGACGTAATGTCTAGGGAAACTGCACAGACCGGACGCGAATGCTGAGGACCAGATCTGATTGATTGATTATGATCCGGACAAATTATCGAAGATCATCAAATGGATTAAAAATAATAAATTGTATTTGCCTGACCTAATCAACTAGCCCAACGAACCTCACTTGGTCCCTATCTCTCGGTTGGGAGGTCAGCCGGGCAGCTGTCTGCTATCTTTCCCTGTGCACTGCCTTATCTCCCTTCAAGGACAAACCATAGAACTGAACTCGAAAACATCTGAAGTTATGGCTAACATTCTCACACAACACAATCTCAGACTCACTCGCACCATACACAACCTACCCGATCCCACCCCCTCCAACCGTCTGCCTGTTTATCTATCTCTCTCCCACTCCATACAAAAAATCCCATCACGTGACCACGTGTACTGTGTCATGTTTATGTTTATGTTTATGTTTTGTTGTGTTTGCTATGTAATGCTTGCTAAATTGCATTCTTGTATTTCTGGAGAGCGTAGGGCGGCGCCTGAATAATCGGCTGCGGCCCGGAGGCTTGCTCCAAACTTCATTTCGTTATACTGTACTTGTACATGTGTAATGACGAATAAACTTCAACTTCAACTTCAACTTCAAACTCCAGTGTTTTGGCCTTGCCTGTTGTTGTCCTTTGTTGGATGTTTTGTTGAGGTTCTCAGTTCTGCTTTCTGGTTTTCTTGTGTTTACTTTGGTTGTCATTATTATTATCTGCATTTGGATCCTGCCTTCACTAATCTCTGAGAGCACCTAGCCTGCGTTACACTAGTACTACTACTACAAATAATAACAATAAATTAAAGCTGCAAGCAGCGATGAAAGGGCCCTCGCAGCCGTGCAACCGCCACCCGGTGGCCTCAGGAAAACAGAGCACGTGGGCAATATGCCTTTAAGTATATAGGAGGACTATAGTCTACTTGTATTTGCAACACTGCAACACTGCTACCAGCTGGTGGCGCTATGAATATAACTAAATTTTGGCATATATCTTATGGCACTTATCAAATATGTGAAGTTTGAGGCAGATTGGACATTGTATGCTTGAGTTGCAACAACTTCTTGTTTCATGATGATAATAGCATGCTTTAACACTCAGCTAAAAGTGCATAAGTGCTCAATTGCATATTTTAGTATGTTGCTAGTAGTGCATCACAGTGTAAAACAAGGCATTTCCAATTGCCAGCAGGTGGCGCTATGACTGTAACTGAATATTGGCATGTAGATGTCTTCAGGCCAGGACTCTAATAAAACATGTTAAGTTTGGGGCAGATCGGACATTGTATGCTTAAGTTACAATAACTTCCTCTTTCATGATGAAACAGACTTTGTGAGGCCGCCGCAAACACGCCCTTCAGGAAAAACTCGCAATTTAACTTCGCCAAGGCTGTGCAAATATGATGTTATCTGATTAAATCTCTAGGAGAAGTTTGTTAAAGTATAGCGTCTGGAAATGGCAAAATTTGCAAACATTTTGCAAAGAAAATTCACAGTATCTCACTTCCTGTTGGTTTTCAGATTTTGCACCAGGTACTTTTTGTAGATATTGGGCTGTTACATGTGTGTACCGAATTTCATACCTGTGCGTGATACGTAGTGTGAGGGGCGCTTCGTTGAAAATTTGTAGGTGGCGCTATCGAGCCATTTTGCCACGTCTAATTCTGAAACCCATATCAGACGTAAATTTTTGCCACTTCTGATGCGTGTGCAACGTTTCATGAGTTTTCGAGCATGTTTAGGCCCTCAAAAATGCGATTCAGTTCGGAGATAAAGAATGATAGGCCGAGCAATTACAATAGGGTCCTCACACCATTGGTGCTCGGGCCCTAATTAATGTAATTCTAGATTATATTGATTATTAACTTAAAATTGATTTGTACATGTTTGCCACAATGCTAGTGTAGTGTGAGGTTGCCAGGGTGTTCTGAGGGATTTTTGTGGATTGCTATGTGGTTGCTTGGTGGTTTCTCACTGGCCCATGTCAAAAGAGTCCATCCACAGGTTTCTATGATTTTTGTTGTCACCTGATATGGATTGCAATTAAGGTGAGTCACAGATAGCACAGGGAGGATTGCACTCCCATAGCAATGCATGCTTTGAATGTCTCACACTGTTCCAGAAACTACTGCAGTCTCATTCCAATCTCAACATAAGTGGGCTCCAGTATTAATGAAAAAGCTGATTACATGTCTGTATATCATTTTCAACCTACTCCATATTCATGGAAATAAACATTGTGCATGTATGCTTTCATTTGATGCCTTTTTGTTACGAGAACAACACAGTTTGGGATGAAAAGATAAGAGATGCATGCTTTTCTCTGTGGATTTTCATTATTGTTGCAAGCTTTTCTGCATCTTTTATTAAAAGGTAACAGGTGTTTAGAGAGTGCACAAAGATACAGAGATATAGAGATAAAGAGAAGGGGATTCAAGATGTGAGATATGCTGAACAAGGCACACAGACTGATAAAATTGCAATACCCTGAAAACCAGCCAAAGTCCAGTTGTAATACGTATTTCTGGTGTCTATAAATATGGAGGAATACAACAAGTCCGTTTTCTGTTGAAATACCGCAAAGTGTGTTTTGAATCCACAGTAAATCAGTGTCTTTTCTTTGTTGTTTTTGTATTGTATGCAGGAATATCTCTTCATGTGGCCTTCACACTGCTGTTGAGAGTTTAATGCAGACCTTGACATCATGCACACTGATTCAGGGCAGGGTTGTGCATTCAGAATTTAATTGAGAATGTTTTTAAAGTAGCAAAGGTACCAAACAGGATACAGAAATGAATACACACTTAAAGGGTTAGTTCACCCAAAAAAGAAAATTCTGTCATTAATTACTTACCCACATGTTGTTCGACACCCGTAAGACCTTCGTTCATCTTCGGAACACAAATTAAGATTTTTTTTGATGAAATCCGATGGCCTCAGAAAGGCCTCCATTGGCAGCAAAAAACTGCCAATGATCAACGATCAATGTAGAATTCAATAGCTTAGATACGGCGCCTCTTCCTCTGCTTGAAAACAAAGTTCCTCGCTTATATTCTCGCGCATGCGTCGTGGTGCTTCATTTTATGAGTTCACGTCAGAGGCCCAGGCAGAAGACAAGAACTTGTTGAATAAAGTCGTTAATTCAGGGTTTTTTGGTGCACAAAAACTATTCTCATCGCTTTATAAAATGATTGTAGAACCACTGTAGTGAGATGGACTTTTAATGACGTCTTTAGTACCTTTTATGGGTCTTGAGAGAGGAAATGTCATTGCTGCCAATGGAGGCCTTTCTGAGCCATCAGATTTCAACAAAAATATCTTAATTTGTGTTCCGAAGATGAACGAAGGTCTTACGGGTGTCGAACAACATGAGGGTAAGTAATTAATGACAGAATTTAAATTTTTGGTTTAACTAACCCTTTAAAATGAACAAAAAGTAGAACATAGGTTTGAAACGGAACAAAAGTGTGTGCTGCAACTGCGTGCAAAGGGCAAAGAGGTTTCATGGGGTTTGGTTTTGAGTGGCAATATTTGCCAAACTCAGTATGTGTTGGGAGATTGAATCTACGGTTTATTTGGACAGGAAGCAGTTTAACATTTTATGACCTGCCCTAATGTCAAAATGGTAACATATGAGACACGTAAGCATACAAAGTGTGGATGTTTGTAGCAGTACCTCTGTTGAAGTAAATATATTAGTGTTTTCCACCTTTTCAGCTACAAAGTGTATCAACGTCTTATAGATACTCAAAGGAAATTTTATTGCTTATAATCTTGCATAACTCCAGGAAACTTGACTTGCTAACAGAGAACTTAATCTCAGATGTTTCTCCAAAAAATTCCTTTTGATGCAATTGTTGACATACACTAAGGGTGTTTTCACACTTGGGTCCTCTTTAAAAGAACTGAACTCAGACTCCCTTAAGTGGACCAAGTGAAAAAGACCCAGTTCTCTTCACGTTCACACTGTCCCTGTGCCTGAAAGAGGACTCAGATCCTTTTTTGGTCCACTTTAGAAGGAATGTGGTCTCAGACCCCTTTGTGTTCATACTGTTGCTTTTTTGATCTAGTCCAGTTCAGTGTTTGATGGCTGACCCTATGGCCTTCAACATTTGATCCCATTCGCTTGCATTGTTTGTGCCTCAGTAACAAAGATATTTGTTTGTAAATATATATATATTTTTTAAATGACATAGCTATAAATGCTGTAGCATTTTTTTTTTTTTTTTTTTGCAATACTACATATTCTTGCACTAGCTATATCACCAACCAAGTAAAAGGACCAAGTGTGAAAACACCCTAAGAGTAAATAGCTATAAAAAGCAATATGGATTACATAGCTCCAAAAATTTGGTTCTGGAAGAATTTGATTTGAAACATTTTAGTTCATATTAATTATGTTGTTGTTTGGGATTTTTTTGTTGAATATTTTAGTCTAGGGAGAATCTGAACACAATTTGAGATATTGTTGAAATCTCTTCTGTGGTTCTCAACCATTTTGACCAATATAATATTCAAAGATATGTTCAGTATTTCTGCCATATATATATATATATATATATATATATATATATATATATATATATATATATATATATATATATATATATATATATATATATATATATATATATATATATTAGTAGAACTGTGGAGTATACACTCCTAAAAATAGATGTTTTTTTTTTTGTTTTTTTTTACTTTAAGAGCTGTTCATTCCAGGGTTTCAAGAAGTAAAAAGGAAGGTGTGTGTGTGTGTGTGTGTGTGTGTGTGTGTGTGTGTGTGTGTGTGTGTGTGTGTGTGTGTGTGTGTGTGTGTGTGTGCGTGTGTGCTTGTTTATGTGATTTATGAGGACACAAATTTGTATAATGACATGGGTATTACACTGGTATTACAAAGTAAACGTGGTTTATGAGGACATTTCCTGTGTCCTCATAATAAAAATGGCATTAAAAACACACTAAACAATGTTTTATTAAAATCAAAATGCAGAATGTTTTCTGTGATTGGTAGGTTTAGGGGTAGGGTTAGTGTAAGAGGATAGAATATACGGGTTGTACAGTATAAAAACCATTACGTCTATGGAGAGTCCTCATAATGATAGGTACACCAACATATATATGTGTGTGTGTGTGTGTGTGTGTGTGTGTGTGTGTGTGTGTGTGTGTGTGTGTGTGTGTGTGTGTGTGTTTGGCATTTTAATTTATATTACATTTAGATAATTTTTTGGTCACACTTTAGATTAGGGTCCAATTCTTACTATTAACTATTATGTCATGATAGACTTGAGGACACAGAGGTTAGTACGCGGTAACAGGTTTTATTGAAGTCAGGCTGCGAAACAGTGAACTGGTGAACGGGTGCAAACACAGGGAAAGGTGAGAGGCTTAGCTGGAGTGGTGGACACGGAAGATATCTCGAAGGAACTTGGGTGCGTGGAATCTTGGGCGCTAGGAATCTCGGGGAAACCCGGAAGTAGAGTTGCGAGGAAGCTTAAGATGCGAAGAGTAGCGAGGCAGTCTGTGTAGCGTGCGCTGAGACCAGACACAGAGTATTGGGTGAGGGCTGGTGATAAAGGGTTTCAGTGATGGGAAACAGGTGCGGGTGCTCAGTATTCGGGTGATTGGGAACGAGTGGGCGGAGCGTGGGAGTCTGGTGCAGAGGGCGTGGCTGAGTCCATGACATATTAACTTCGACTTTGACTCCTAATTACTTCTTATTTAGTATTTATTTCTTATTTACTTAGTTAGTAAGGTGGTTGTTAAGTTTAGATATTGGGTAGGATTAAAGGATGTAGAATATGGTTATGCAGGATAAGGCATTAATATTTGCTTTATAAGTACTAATAAACAGCCAATATCCTAGTAATATGCATGCTAATAAGCAACTAGTTAATAGTATTGATTCAAGATTCAAGAGTTTTATTTGTCACATACACAGTTATATACAGAATATACAACCGGCAGTGAAATGTAAACGTAACTATTGGTAATAGTTAATAGTAATAGTTAATTGAGTATTGGACACAAAACTAAAAAAACAACAACTATTTTTTACTGTATTAATAATAATTTATTCATATAAATACTTTTAAGTCATCATATGGCCCACTTGGAAGTGAACCCCTAGTTGAGAACCACTATTCTAAACTGAGATTACTTGGATGAAAATTCTCCATTGAAATCTCATTGCTTTCTCAAAGAAACAATTGAGATGTTAAATTTATCTCACTTTTTTTTCACAGCTATTTTCCTCTGTGTATAAGGTTAAACATGGATATGGCCGTATTAGCTTTCAACAGGAGATAAACAGGCTCGTTCTGCCCCAGGAGGACTGTGTGCCCGGCACCCCACTATAGAGTTATTGATAGAATATCTTGGAGGGAATGCCGATCTTTGAATTGGCTTCAATCATACAATGAAGATCCTTCAGGCAAGAGAAGGCCTTATAACACAGAGGAATTGCCTCTTATTTGGTGCTTTTTCTCAGAGCCTCAATCACTCACTCATTCATTCAATCTGAGAAGCAGCAAAATGTGAAACAATGCCAAGCGATGACTGAGATACCTTCTATGGCCTCGATCCAATATGATGATCATTTTTGTCTCAACATAAAGAAACTGACTATTATCCGATTCACATCTCCAGTTTCTATATTATGTCTCATCTCCTAGAAGAAAGCACAGATAGAAGTAGAGACCCAGGAGAGAAGCGAGAGAAAGAAACGAGGTGAACAAGAGGGTGCCTAAAAATTACTCCGGAAGATTACGGTCAGTTCATAGAGTTTCTGGCTATTATAAGCTCCATGCTGAGAGTTTTATAATTAAACAAACCCATTAAAGAGACTTCCATCATGAGGCAAAGATTTTACCAAAACGCACTGGACTGCTATGCTGATACTGTTTCCATAATCTGCATTAAGGTCGACACAGCAGGAACATAAAACCGGCATTATCACAAGAAATGAACAGATTCTGAAGGTCATTTTGAGAACATGGTTATAATAAAAAGGGAGAGCATGACTAGGGCAAGTATCTATGTGTGAGTTTATCCTTGCATATACATTGATTTATGCACTGTTTCATACAGTATATCTTTGCATGGCTGCTTCAATTCGCACATGCTCTCTCTGGAATTTATTTGTCTCGGAGATGATTATCCAGTTCCTCAGCTGGCACCATCCACATGTCATGTGTTAGTAGTGCAGTGTGACAGATGCCAGCCAAAGCCTGCAGGGAGGACAGAATCCCTGTCTAAGTACACACTGGTCATGGCACTATGGGACTAAAAGCATCTCTCGGGTGTGTCTGTCAGCAGAGCGTTAGCACGCTTGGGACGACTGTCAACACTGTTGCACTGCCATATCCTTTCAGGGCATCATGCACTTTTTTTGGCAAGGGGCACATCAGTAGTAATTCTGGCTTACTTGCTATAGGCCAGATAAGATATGACCAAAGAAAAATTAACAACTTATATATATATATATATATATATATATATATATATATATATATATATATATATATATATATATATACACTCACCTAAAGGATTATTAGGAACACCATACTAATACTGTGTTTGACCCCCTTTCACCTTCAGAACTGCCTTAATTGGTGCTGAAAGCATTCTTTAGAAATGTTGGCCCATATTGATAGGATAGCATCTTGCAGTTGATGGAGATTTGTGGGATGCACATCCAGGGCACGAAGCTCCCGTTCCACCACATCCCAAAGATGCTCTATTGGGTTGAGATCTGGTGACTGTGGGGGCCATTTTAGTACAGTGAACTCATTGTCATGTTCAAGAAACCAATTTGAAATGATTCGAGCTTTGTGACATGGTGCATTATCCTGCTGGAAGTAGCCATCAGAGAATGGGTACATGGTGGTCATAAAGGGATGGACATGGTCAGAAACAATGCTCAGGTAGGCCGTGGCATTTAAACGATGCCCAATTGGCACTAAGGGGCCTAAAGTGTGCCAAGAAAACATCCCCCACACCATTACACCACCGCCACCAGCCCGCACAGTGGTAACAAGGCATGATGGATCCATGTTGTCATTCTGTTTATGCCAAATTCTGACTCTACCATCTGAATGTCTCAACAGAAATTGAGACTCATCAGACCAGGCAACATTTTTCCAGTCTTCAACTGTCCAATTTTGGTGAGCTTGTGCAAATTGTAGCCTCTTTTTCTTATTTGTAGTGGAGATGAGTGATACCCGGTGGGGTCTTCTGCTGTTGTAGCCCATCCGCCTCAAGGTTGTGCGTGTTGTGGCTTCACAAATGCTTTGCTGCATACCTCGGTTGTAACGAGTGGTTATTTCAGTCAAGGTTGCTCTTTTATCAGCTTGAATCAGTCAGCCCATTCTCCTCTGACCTCTAGCATCAACAAGGCATTTTCGCCCACAGGACTGCCGCATACTGGATGTTTTTCCCTTTTCACATCATTCTTTGTAAACCCTAGAAATGGTTGTGCGTGAAAATCCCAGTAACTGAGCAGATTGTGAAATACTCAGACCGGCCCGTCTGGCACCAACAACCATGCCACGCTCAAAATTGCTTAAATCACCTTTCTTTCCCATTCTGACATTCAGTTTGGAGTTCAGGAGATTGTCTTGACCAGGACCACACCCCTAAATGCATTGAAGCAACTGCCATGTGATTGGTTGATTAGATAATTGCATTAATGAGAAATTGAACAGGTGTTCCTAATAATCCTTTAGGTGAGTGTATATATATATATATATATATATATATATATATATATATATATATATATATATATATATATATATACACACCGATCAGGCATAACATTATGACCACCAGGGAATACCGTTTCCATGAAAGGGTGTACATGGTCTGCAACAATGCACTGTTTATTCTAACACCTTTCTCTCAGAACCAGCATTAACTTCTTGAGCAATTTGAGCTACAGTAGCTCGTCTGTTTGATCAGACCACATGGGCCAGCCTTTGCTGCCCACGTGCATCAATGAGCCTTGACCGCCCATGACCCTGTCGCTGGTTCACCACTGTTCCTTCCTTGGACCACTTTTGATAGATACTGACCACTGCAGACTGGGAACACCCCACAAGAGCTGCAGTTTTGGAGATGCTCTGACCCAGTTGTCTAGCTATCACAATTTGGCCCTTGTCAAACTCGCTCAAATCCTTATGCTTGTCCACTTTTCCTGTTTCTAACATATCAACTTTGAGGACAAAATGTTCACTTGCTGCCTAATATATCCCACCCACCAACAGGTGCCGTGATGGAGAGATGACCAGTGTTATTCACTTCACCTGTCAGTGGTCATAATGTTATACCTGATCGGTGTATATCTATCTATCTATATATATATATATATCTCAGTATATCTCAGTAGCAAACCATGATTCTCGAAACTTGGCCCTCTCACCCCCTTCCCTCATTGAGAAAAAAGTAAATTCAGCCTAAAACCAGCCTAGATTACTGTGTCCTCTTCTATAATACTGCATGTTACCTTTGACAAGAAATGTCACAAGCAAACATCAGAGTGAGCATGAGAGTTATCACCAAAATTAAACAAAAAGTAATGAAATGCAAATCATCATTACAAATAAATGCATCATCACACTATCGTGTGTCATTTCAGCGAAATATGGTGACAACTGGCCACAAAATGAACAAAATTTAGGCCGACGCATCATGACAGCACTCAGATCAAAGCACATTAGCGGCAGACACTTCCGCATAAGTTGATAATAAATCATATCATTAGACTGGACAGCAGCCGATTAAATATATGTAACACGTATTAAACTTTGGGGAAAATGTAACCATTATGTAGAATTACAGCAAATGTGCATGGTCACTAAGTTAGTAAATTTAGTATTAGTAAAATGTTTTATTCAGTCATTATTCTGATAATTCCCAAATAAAACGTAACATATAGGCCTATAAAACAGTGGCAGCAGCAGCAAGAATAAAATCAGTCAAATAACATATTAGATTTTAAATAACTTACCCAAACAGCAAACAATTCCAGCAGTAAAGCTTATTATTGCTGTGGTTGAAAATAAAAAGCTTTCTGTACAAAATTAAGCTCTGGTGTAGGTCTTCCTTTGCCAATAAACTACAGCTTTTCTTTAAAAGTTAATCTTGAAAACAGCGTGGATAATCAATTAGCATTCTTCATTAAATGTTGCTTGCAGTTTCGAATTCTCCACGGCGGACGGATCGCGTCATAAACTCAGCGATATAAAAAGCCCCACCCATTAAAAAGGGATGATATAATTGGTAAATTTTTGAGGGGCTTCGTCTCACATTGACTTGCCATGGCTTGGCCCTCCGTAATTTCACAGCTAACACAAATCACCACCAATCACAGAGCTGAACGCATTAAGCGAAAAACAATAATAATAATATGGAGAAAGTGGACGTCTACACAACACAAACTAGGCAGATTTGAAGGGTTTGAAGGGTTTATTTCCTTTAAAAAGATTTAGATGTTTATTGTAAAATTCCTAAAGTAACTTCAGAACTGATGACTTTTTATTAAAGAAGTTTTAACTTTTTAAACTATTATTTAAAAGTCTGTAAATATTGTTTTTACAATAGTTTAGGACCTCTCTGATGAGGGCCCTGACGGTTCCTTCGCTCAAAAATCTCTATTTGAAAAGGGATGATGTCTTTTTTCTTCCTCCCTTCCTTTCTGCTTTATACTCATCTCCTAACATCAACGGACCTTACATTGACATTGACCTTTCCACCGCAATTAGTCACTTAATCAGAAATTAATTATTAATATTAACAAAACCAACAGGGCTTAGGGTTGTTTGTCTCTCTTTCCTCATTATCATCTACTAATGACCAAGCCAGCATCTCATTTCCACTCCAAAGACAGAGGAGAGATATTTGTGCTGAGATTTCAGGTGTTGGTAAAGGGCACTTAGAGATGCCACATGCTACGCTGGAGACTTCCTCCCTTCTGGACACCACAGCAGCCAGGAAATGTGTATTTAATTACAGTTTGCGTATGAATCATGAGTTAATGAAAACATTGTTGCGAGACAAAATGTCAGGTACATGCATTCAGATTGCAAACTCATTCTTATCAATTATAATGTACAGTCATCAGTCTAATGCCAGAGTAAATCAGTCTTATGGAGAATAAAAACAAAACACTAGGTCCATTCATCTATGTGGAAGGCACAAAACGAGCAGATAAATTATGAATAAAACATCCATCCTAACCAAGTGTGTCCTGTGCCCGGTTTGAACTGGTCAAAAGGTGCATGAAGATGAGGACATAAGTAGAAAATGAGACTCATTAAAATACCACTTCCTGTGCTACTAATTACTTATAATTACCGAAAGCTGGAATGATACGAATTTATGTCCCATGGGATGGGGTAAGATGACAGGCGATGGCGCTTGCTGGCCTCTGCGCTCATCCTTTTGTCATTCAGTGAGTGTCCTTCAGGAAATGAGCTGTTTGGCATGCAGAGAGGTCTGAGGCATGTTTCATGGCTGTGTGGTAATTTAAGTCCAGTGATCTGATCAGAGCATATGTATTACTACATGAATTACACTGAGCTGAAAAAAAATTACATATACATTTTTTTTGCTAAAGGGCATTTGTATGAGGCGGTACTTCCGCCTATGTCTAATGTGACGTTTTTTTTGAAAATGACCAATGGTTTCATTAGATAAGACCCTATTTCTCGACTGGGATCACGTAGAGCCTCTGAAGCCCTTCGAAGCCCTTTGAAACTGCATTGATTTGGACCTTCAAACAGCTGGTTGCAATTGAAAACCATTATGTGAAGAAAAATCCTGGAATGTTTTCCTCAAAAAACATAATTTCTTTTCGACTGAAGAAAGAAAGACATAAGATTTGCGCGAGTCATTCCTATCACGACGCTGACGAATTTTGACATTTTAATTTTATTTAGAATTTACCACTTTAAAACGCTATGGAGAAAGTCAAACGTGACCTAAAACAGCCACATAAACTAAAAGGACTGATGAATAGAGAAAACATCATTCTGCACTAATTAGAAAGTTTTGTTAATTACTTATGACCTTACTACTTTTTTTACTACTTTTGCTTTTTTGCGCAAAGCGTTTGCGTCGCTTTATAAAACTGAGCTTAAACCACAGGCGTCACATGGATTACTTCAATGATTTCTTTCCTACCGTTCTGTACCTTGAATGTGTAAATTGCGTTGCTCCCAATGGAGGGACTGAAAGCTCTCGGATTTCATCAAAAATATCCTCATTTGTGTTCCGAAGACGAAATAAAGTCTTACAGGTGTGGAATAACCTGGGGTACAATTAATGACAGAATTTTCATTTTTGGATGAACTAACCCTTTAACTAGGCTATTACTTTATTGCAGTTATGTTATCAAGCAACTTTGCATGTGGATAATACCATAATGAAAAACTATTATACCCCCATTACTATTAAAAATCAATTCCTGAGAAAATGAATGGGATTTTAACTTTTAGATCCCAACTGTTACACTCTAAAACATTGATTATGGCAAAGAGAAATTTACTATCTCTATCTTAATATTGAATGACACTGTTGTGAAAATCCTATATGAGAAAATTATGCTGAAGATTGATTATGGTAAACATTGTCTAGTACATTTACTATAAATAAACACTTTGGCTCTGTGGCTCTTTGAGAGGTCCAACATGTCAACTTCTGGCTCAACCAATGGAGTGCGTTTTGGGGCAGGACCACCGAACAAAGGTGAGTCTTTCAGAAACCTGTTTAAAAACAGTCATTGTGTTTGGTTTGGTTGGTGCTGGAAATTACAAATAATAAGGGGTAGCCCAAATAACAACTGAGCAGGTGCAGGCTGTTCAGGTTGTCTCTAGTTACTCTGTATTTCAGTCTGGGGGTGTTTGTGGTGATGAGTGAAGGTCTCAGAAATGGGGAATATGAGCAGCTGTGCAGGTGAGTGGTGTCAGGCCACAGGTGTTCCTTCTTTTGCTTACCAACTGCCGCCCCTCTCTCCCATCCATCTGCCCATAACAACATTGTCTAGGATCATGTCTGAATACCGACTTTCTCTACTCACAGCTGCATAATCATAGCTAATCCACAAAAGAGTTATTTCTCTCATGTCATTGCAGAGGTTTTGCAGGTTTGCTTTGCTTTGCTTGCAGGTGTTTTTTTTTTTTTGTTTTTTTTTAACCGTATCAACTCGAGCACAGAATATATTTGCCACCGGATGTAGATCAGGCTGGATTTCTGAGCCTGACAACGTTTCAAGGCTGAATTTTAAAACGAGGCCATTCTCTATACTGACAACTCAGCACAACAAACCAATTACAGTCTGAAGCACTGGCTTCAGATAAGCATCAGAAATCTGAATATACCATGTAGCATCATATATACATGTTTCAATTTAAATAACTGTCAGAAATTGTGAAGTGCAAGCAGAAGATAGAGAGAAACAGAGAGACAAAAAATAGGAGACAGGCTAAGAAGTGGGCAGGATAAGTGTGTCTGCACTTTTATATTAAATCAACCGAGACCATAACATGCCTGTGTGTGTTTAAGTTAGTTTGGGAGGAAATTGAGGCAAAAACTTCAGGAAATTGAACCTCTTACTAGCAGAAACAGCACAGCCCTGCTGAGACTGGCACACAGGTCACTGCCACACAACCAGTCATGTCTGACGTTTCTGGAAAATGTCACACCAGTGCAAAGCATCTATTTTCTTGCTGTTTTCTACTTAGCCTATGCGTCATAGGCACGCACAACAGAAAACTGCTGCAGAATTCTTTCGTAATTTCTAATGCATTCTGAAGTGAAAGACCAATTAATACCCAACAGAGCAAAGAAACCTCATTAGCCTAAAAGCAACTCTTCTGACTTTTAAAAACAAATTTTCTTCATAATTAAAACCCAAACCAAACAAATAAAAACCTAACACAATTACTCTGTTGGATGGCCTTATGATTTGTGCTGCTGTTGACCATTCAACAATGCTTTTTGGTATCCATTTTTGTTGAATTTACAGGTCATATTTATTGGGGAGCCTGAGGTGTGTTGTAACACATGGGTGAGATGTAAAACGGTAAAACCCTGCGTCACACAAAGATAGAAATACCAGTCATTTTTGACCTTGTGGGGGACATATTTTGGTCCACATGAGGAAAACAGCTTATAAGTCATCCAGAATTATTATTATATTTTTTTTTTTATGTAAAAATGTTTTCGGTCAGGGTTGTGTTTAGGGTTAGGGTTAGGTAATAGGATATACAGTTTGTACAGTATAAAAATCATTATGTCTATGGAAAGTCCCCTTTAAACATGGAAACCCAACGTGTGTGTGTTCGAAAGCTTAAGGTTGACAGAATTCACAACTTTTCATTTAGACAGCCATTTAAACAAAAACTCACAACTATAAGATGGTAAAAGAATGATTACAGTTTGTCCCAAAAATATGCGGAACCAAATGTCTCCAAAAAGATACTGTGCAAAGTAAACCTACACTAGAGGAAGCGGTTTACTTTGAGGTAAATGAAAATCAGATCCAAATCAGTTCAAAACCAACCCACTGTTCTCAAATCTGCACCACAGGCTCCTCACAGGCATTCATAAGGGGTCTTTTAGTGTGCCGGCGAGAGGCTTGATAGGTGTGTTTTGTTCCTACGCCAAGTCTATTGAAATAACAATTGTCTCTGTGTTAAGCTTTGGGCCTCCTCCAAGGAAATTCGGTTTTCCAGACTGACTCGCTACACAGTTATAGCAGTCAGCAACCTCAGAGCTTGAGCATATCTGATAGTGCCATGCAAAAGATCCAGAGATGATTAAAAGTGGGGGCAAGTGAGATGTCACAAGTGAAATGTCCATGTAAACTTTAAACAGTATGATCTATTTAATCACATATGAATTGTTCTAGTGCAGGGGTTGTCAGTTTTGATCCTGGCACTGCACATTTTAGATGTCCCCTTTATATGACACACCCTGTTCAGGTCTTGGAGCCTCTACTAAAGAGCTGACGATATACATCAGGTGCGTTAAATAAGGATCACTGCTGGGATACTCCAGGACTGAAAATCACTGATCTAGTGAAAACAAGCTGACAAGTCTTTTCAATGATCTGCAGGTCATTCAACTGACAGTTTCATCACTAACCAGTTAATCTCACTATCGACTGCTTACACTTCATCTTTGATCATAAACAATGTCCATAAATTGTGACAGACTGTCTGAGCCAAACCTGTTTAACCCACCAAAAGAAATATATTAGAGCCAGGCAGACAGCACAATGCTTTCTGATGAAAAACCGGCCATAAACTGCAGTGCGGCACCCACCACTAGCATCTTAAGAAAATATTTCATGATATGATGATGAATATTTTAAACACATCTGCTTTACGCTGAGCTTACCCGGGGGCAGACACACATGATTCTGGAAAGATGATCATGGATGATAGCTGTAGACCTTAACGGCCTTTTACATAAACTTTAAAAACCTTATATACTGCAACAAGCATCCTTATATATATATATATATATATATATATATATATATATATATATATATATATATATATATATATATATATATATATATATATAAAATACATTTATTTAAAAAAAAAAAAAGACTTAATAGTTTTTGCAAATACTGCAACAAGCATCTTTATCTATAATAAAAACCCTTTATGCCACGAACAGCTCAAATAGAAACCTAAAAAAAAAAAAAAAGCCTATTGTTTATAAAAAATAAATTAAAAATGTATAAATTACAAATGTCCCCTTAGCGTGGAGTTATTCCACACTATTTATTCTCGTTTTTATTTAGGAAAAAAAACAAACAATATTTAAGTATAAATATTCTCAAAATTAAAATTCAACTTCTGTCTATTTAAAAGCAGCAGGGATAAAAGTTGTAAATTGCACTTACCCCGTTTAAACATGTTGGATATTGTTAATTCTCTGTCTGTCCACTCGGGTTCATTTATTCTTGTATTCCAGACTTCACACTGTCAGTGAGATGCCAAGCGATCTATCAAACGCTGTCTGGTTTAATCAGAATACATAAACGTATGTACTCCTATAGCTCAGAAGAGACTTCTCGCTGAATTTCAATTAGGCTAATTTATTGCAATGCTGTTGTCCATTTCATCCTGTGTGGTCCCGAGCAAATATCTCACAAGATGCAACTGAGAGCAGTCCAAAAGGAGAGGAACACATTCTGCAGTATTAATTGTTGTTATCCAGTGAATAGATTAAGCAGGGGCACCTGGTGGTGTAGTTCAGCTCTCAGCGACCCTCACGAAACAAGCAGTATTGTAGTATGTTATCCGAAATGCTCTAAAAGCTCTTGTTGCAAGATACTGACGCGTTTGAAATTCGGCTATCCCTCTAAAACACAGATTGTTGAGTAAATTCAGCAGATGGTCCTCAATCCGAGACGCGGCAACTCTGGTGACGGTCTCTCGTGCACTCTTCAGAGACACTCTACGCCGAAGTATGGGGAGGTGTCCCGCTGCCTCCATACAAAATGTCCAACAATCCACCTTTTTGAAAGCATTTCGTCCAGATATTTCGGATCTCGGGACACGGACAAATCACATATATGAACGTTACACCTTCACATATCGAGCGCGGTGAGTGAGTGGCTCGAGAGTCGAGTGGCGGAATGGACAGATGATGCGCTCCAGCTGAGAGATGCGCGTGCCTGTGATACCTCAGAGCTGATGGGGCTCTCAATCCACTTATGGACTGTTCTCCCTCTTTCTCTCTCCCGAAAATAATCTGACATTACCATGTGTTGGTTTAGTGGTTGATATCTTTGATAGCAAAAAAAAAAAAAAACTCACCATTATGGTGATCAGTGTTCACTTTGGTTGGGCACTTGGAACATTCATATTATTATAAATCTGTTCCTATTGATGCAGTGATGCAACAAGACATCACAGTTATTTGGTTTCAAAGGAAGAGAAGTAATAAATCATTAACTATAACTATAGTTAATGATTTAGTCAGAAATCGTTTACACTTATGTAATAAACACCTGTGAATTTAATTGGGTTAATATATTCCCTCTATATATTTGCAACAATATCTTGAAATTGACCATGCTTCACACGCAGACTTCAACATTCAGCATGCAAAACACAACAATGGTAACAACAATAGTAGCTATATCCTCCTGGGACTCACAAATAGACTTTTGCCCACTGTAGTGGACATTATATTTTAGTGAATCACATGACATCTTTTTTCATTACATGTTGCACCAAGAACACATTAATATGCAAATTAGATGCAGTGTATAGATACATTGCACTGAATGGGAAAATCCAAGTATGGCCATTTTACCCACATATCGCATAAAGTAAAATGGTATATCAATGCATTTCGTTATATCTTTCATAACATAGTTTAGAAAACATCCTGAAACCTAAAACTCGATTGGTGAATTAAAAATAAATCCCATTGTTTTTGCCTATACATGCAATCCTGGTCCTGGTGTCAACTACAGAGCACATATCATAACATATGAATGAAATATAATTTTTCCCATTTGTCTATTATGCTTTAAACAATGTAAAAAAATACTCAATTCAAAAAACTTTTTTTCTGTGACCCAGGAGGATATAATTCAAGAGTAAATCTAAAGTAAAAGATCAAGTACTCTCTACAGTTCTTTTTAGTTACTAGAACTCTTGTGTATAAGTGAACTATACTAAATACACCTTTGTTAGCACAACATACTATTCCTGTTTCACTTTCCTTGGGTTAAGACAATCGGTTTGCATGCTTTTAAGTAAGTCTAGCTAATTAGATTTTACAGTGCATTAGTATTTTCACCCAAAAAAAATGGTTTTAAGACAGTTATATTATTTGCTGTAGTGTGTCAGTAGGAAATATCAGTTGACTTTTCAAAAAATCCCTGTTGCCATTCATTGTAATAATCCAGTGAGATTTTTGTATGCGCAAGGAGTCTGACAACAGCAGGTATGCTCCACAAGGAGATCTGATCACACCATCATCGAGACCATCTGGGATTACATGAAGAAACAGAAATACAGACTAAATCCAGAAGAACTGTGGCAGTGTCTCAAAGACGCTTGAAGAAACCTGCAAAGCCATGTGAAAAGTTTTAGTGCTATAAAGTGAGGATGCATTAAAAACAATTATGTCATAAATAGATTTTATTTATCAGTTAACTTCTATGAATTAAATCAAATCAATATTTGGGGTGACCACCCTTTGAATTTAAAACAGCTTTTGTCTAGGTACACTTGCACATAGTTCTTCAGGTAGCTTTGAAAGGTTTTTGCAAGCAGTTCGTCTGGACTTAGTCTGTCTCAGTTATTTCTGTTTCTTCATGTAATCACAGACAGCGTCGATGATGGTGAGATCACATCTCCTTGTGGAACATACCAGCTGTTGTCAGACTCCTTGCACATGCAAAAATCTCACTGGATTATTACAATGAATGACAACAGGGATTTTTGAAAAGTCAACTGATATTTCCTACTGACACACTACAGCAAAATACATAAATAATATAAATAATGGCTTAAACACATTTTTGGTTGAAAATACTAACATGCCTAAGACTTTTGTACAGTACTGTATATATACTGTATACATATATGTGACACTGGACTACAAAACCAGTCATAAGCCGCACTGGTATATCTGTGGCAATAGCCAGCAATACATTGTATTGTATGGGTCAAAATTATACATTTTTATTTTATGACAGACAATCAATCAGTCAATCTATCTATCTATCTATCTATCTATCTATCTATCTATCTATCTATCTATCTATCTATCTATCTATCTATCTATCTATCTATCTATCTATCTATCTATCTATCTATCTATCTATCTATCTATCTATCTATCTATCTATCTATCTATCTATCTATCTATCATCTATACAGATCAGGCATAACATTATGACCACCGACAGGTGAAGTGAATAACACAAATAATTTCTTCATCACGGCACCTGTTAGTGGGTGGGATATATTAGGACGCAAGTAAACATTTTGTATTCAAAGTTGATGTGTTAAAAGCAGGAAAAATGGGCAAGCGTAAGGATTTGAGCGAGTTTGACAAGGGCCAAATTGTGATGGCTAGACGACTGGGTCAGAGTGTCTCCAAAACTGCAGCTCTTGTGGGGTGTTCCCAGTCTGCAGTGGTCAGTATCTATCTAACAGGGTCATGGCCAAGGCTCAATGATGCATGTGGGGAGCGAAGGCTGGCCCGGGTGGTTCGATCAAACAGACAAGCTACTGTAGCTCAAATTGCTCAAGAAGTTAATGCTGGTTCTGATAGAAAGGTGTTAGAATACACAGTGCGTGCCTATGGTGGGCATAATGCTATGCCTGATTGGTGTTTATATATATATATATATATAGGCCTGAACAAAATTTATTTCATATTGTAATATGTAATTTAATTCAATTATGTTAAAATACTACTAAAAAAAAAAAAAAAAAGGTTAGGTTATAACATCAAAAGCCTGCCATTTGGGCCATATGTCTTTTGAAAAAGTGTTTTTTTTTATATAACCTATTAAAAGTAATGTATTTTTATCTTTATCCAAAATGAAAAATGCAAGTGTTATTTTTGTATGTATTTTGCCCTTTCACCTCTGTGTGTAGTTTGTACATGCATCGGAGACACAGGAACACTTGAAACCACTGATTCATTCACTGTGAAGGAGACTGGTGACTCAAGCTATAGCACTTCTGTCTCCATTCACAGGCAGACACACCAGGCGAGAGAGCACAGATGGAGATGAGGAGTCATGAAAGACTCTTTATAAATTTGATTAATGAGGAGACTGCAGGCTGTGAGAACGTCAACACCTAAGCACCGACCCTGTTTGTGTTTAGAAAGCTTGATTTTGTTAAATAAAGACATACTTAGTTTCAGATTATGCATAAATACAGGATAATGCATGGATTCCTGACCGCCTACTGTACCTATATAAATAACATTTTAAAATATGAAAACATTTCATTAAATTGTTGTACAATGACAATATAAAAGCAATTTAGGCCTATTTAATTTGGGAAATTTTTAATTTTTATAAATGTGAATATACTGTATAGTCGCCGTTTTATTTTAGGAAAGGGGTCCTTGCTTGGCATCAACAACAACAACAACAACAACAACAACAACAACAACAACAACAACAACAACAACAACAAAAACTTTGTCCTTTGCTTCTCAATACATCGTTCACATCTATGCTATCGACACTTGATTTACTCAGATCAGCTCTGTGTTCGATGAGTAATGCCTGTTCCACTCCACGTGCACTTGTTTGGGGAAAGATGGCGGCTCCCACTGGCGAGATTGAAGTGCTCACTGCGAAAAAACCTAATGGTGAGTATTATTATTTGGATTTCTTAATAGCTCTTCGTGTTGGGGATGCGATTGCGATGTTTGCCAGCTGCAAAAATCCAGAACTGTCTTTTAAAGTAACGTCGCGATGAATCTGTAGTCGTGAATTCTGTCTAATGTTATCTATGTGAAACATATAGCGTGTCTTATGGGTTACATTGGTGCTAATATGTGGCATATTTGATCTGAAATGTTCTTACGTGATCTAAAGAGTAGTATGTGTGCCCAGGGCTAGTTGTCACAAAGGCGATGTCTCTTATTCAAATAGCACGTGTCTTTATTTGGCAGTAGTTTTTATTTTGGTTTCATACACCTCAAAATATTGATTACGTAAGTTGTAGTTTATGTGTGTCAAAACAATGAATTGATATATTCATGCTTCCGTTTCAATTTGACTGTTTCATGAATTGATTTTATTTTCATGATAGTTTTACTGTTTATATAAAGACAGAACATCAATTATATGTTTTAGAATGTGTTTTCTTTTTAACATCAGTACTGTTTGTAAATTAAAGTGATTTTCAGTGTTTCTTTAGCTATCGCGTCACTCCTGACAATGAGAGAGTACAACATCACTTGGCTGCAGTGGGCTTGTGATAAATGATCACGTTTTCATGTGTTATCATCTATCATCAGTCATGATGCTTTAAGATTACATGCATGTCCTCTTCCTCTCCCATCCTCAGTGTTTTCAAAACTGCTAGGCCTATACAAACAAATTCACTGACAAAAAAATCTTATTTTTTTAAAATATTAATATTCTTGCCTAAACATTGCTGTGTTTTTGACTGAAAATTGATATTATGATAAGAAGTATTGGAATGATTGTAATTTGTTTTTACAGCTAATGCATATGTTGTACTGTGCACATATAAAAAGGTATTGAACCTTTGACCTTCTGGCTTTAAACAGCACAATTATATTATTTTATGTAAATACATTTGTCACAATGTATTACACTTATTAAAATAGTTTGCTTAAGTATTCACCCCCTTGAGGGCAGTATTTGGTTGGTAGATGAGCCTTTACAATACTGCATTGAGCATTTTTCAAGTCCACATTTGGATTGAGTTCTGGGGTCCGTTCTTCGTACCTCACTTAATACATCTGAGATGATTTGACAGATGCCAGATCTTCTAATCGTGATAACTGATCTCTGGCTAATTTGGTTCTTCAAACGAATTTGCGGATTGGATTAAAATATCTGGATCAAGCTGTCTAAGATTACTGCGCGTTCTTGTGCAGATGTGTCGATACTCGAAGCCACGATCCGTAATGGCGCGATTAGCTGGCGGCAAGATAGCAACATAATGACGTCATATAATTAAAAAAAGCCACCTGGCAAAATTAAAAAACATTTCTGGACCTTTATAAGGAAACAACCAAACGACCAAACCAACATAAAAGTTATAACAGATAATAGATTTTTTTTAAAACATGATTCCCAATTATTTATATTCACGATTTTATAGTATTTGTACACTCTTTACAATATTATTTCATTGTTGTAATTAGCAATTCATTAAATTTTTAATTGAATTTGAAGCAGATTTGTTATGTGACAGCATTAAAGTTTCTTAAGGGTCAAGATCACGTTATCTGCATCTCCTGCACTGCATCAAGCCACTCCCATAATATCCGTCATCACAAATGAATGCACGGCTCAGATTAACTGTACAACACGTGTAAGACGCCAATAAAATGATTAAGTAATTATTTCATCACAAATATATCTCTGTCAATTGGCAGTGTCTATAGTATTCTACACAACATTATAATATTATTTTCAAATACACTTTTATATTATTATTATTAAATAATATATTATTGCACCTGGTTCATTAAGGAACTTTTTTGTAATAAAGTAGCAGTGGCTGGGACAGATTTTAAGTATCAGCGCTCCTTAAAAAGATGCAGTCTAATCCTGTTTACATGAAATAAGATGCTCCAGAGCAGGTTTAAGTTTACGGACCTGTTGCTATGACAGCAAGTCCAGGATGAGCTTCGAAGAACCAAACAATCCAAGATCATGCCAAATCGTCACAAAATCAAATCCAGCTAACTGAGTTGGCGACGTACAAAGAGTGGATTCTGACTTGTTTTGCATGAAGTTGCATGAAGTTTATGATGAACATGATGTTTAGTCTGAAGCTCAATTTCTCAATCTGTTGAGATTTATATGACATTTTTTTCAAATACTGACTTCTCTTTACCAGTCACCCATAAACTTGTGAAGCACCTGTCCTGAACCACCGGTCCCTAACCAGTCTCTTCCTTGCATGGTCATTCAATTTTACAACTGTGCCATACATTTTCTATTTTTTAATTATTGATTTTGCAATACTCACAACCAAATCACAATAATACTGGGAACTTTTTTTTGTAATGTGTAGCAAACCCTTACATGTTGTTTTCACTTCTTGACCGCCTCCGGAATGCGTTTTCAAGCGAGGTGGACGCTCTGGTGTCATATTCCATCCCCTTCCATCTGCCTTGTGCTTCTCAGTTGCTTTTTCTTGTAGCTGTTTTTTCTTTATTCATTGTGTAAGTTTCTGCCATAAAACTGGCGTTCCACAAATTGGACCATGAAGTGTTTATAAACAGCGTATGTTCTGGGTATCTGCATTCATCTCAGAAAGGAAGCGACCCTCCTAATATGGCGCTTAAACAATAGTGTTTTGATTTTCTGTTGTGACTGTCAAAAAAATGTCGCCATTGTCGGTCATTCATGTTGCATCAAAAAATGACCATAGTATCGTTCAGAGAGTAAACTGGACAATGTAATGCTTTTTTTTTTTGCTTTTCTCTGTGCCAAAAAAACAAAACAAACAAACAAAAAAAAAAACTAAGGGAAGCAGGTTGAGGGGAGGTGAGAAGACAAAGCTAGCAAATCTAATAATGATGCCACTGCCAATCAATCAATAAAATAATCACTTTGGTTGTTGTTGTTGGAAGTTTTGTATTTTGTTTGGTTTAACAAGTAACAGCCTTTGCGATTATGACTGACAGTTTGTCGGTTTGTGAATTAGCAGAACTTGCATGCAGCCAAAACACAACTTTTTAAAAGCTTCTAGGGATTTGATTTTGGTTGTCATGTGCAGGGGCGCATTAAGATAACCAAAAGCCCCTGGGCTACAGCATTACAGTAGGCCCCCCTACCTCACATTAGGGGTTGAACGATTTCAGATTTTTTAAAGTCGACATTTATGTGATGAAAGTCGACTAGTCGATGGTGACGTCATTAATGAACAAATAAGCCTGAACCTCGAGCTGAGACTGAACGCAGGTTTTTTTGTGCACAGCTGATGACAGTGCTGCCCAAAAGGTTATTTCTCCTACATAACAGCTTTTGTTGATCAGTTCTTTTGTTATATTTCTCACAGATTTCGGCTCGTTCTGAATCAGATACAGATAAAGTAGTCCAGTAAATATTAGGCTACATTTATATGAATGCATTAGTGAGAGAGCGATTTCGTGTGAATTAATTGTACCTGGCAGCGTCTCTTTACTAATAGTAAAGCTGCCTGTGAGTTTTGGTTATCAAGAAATATATGCTAGAACTTTTCATTTTCTAAGCTATTTTATTGATAAATCACAGAAACCGTGTTGAAACGATGTACTGCGCTACCGAGTGATTCTGCGTGTGGCGTGCGCGATATCCGCGTGATGTGCGAGCTATGTGTGTGTGCGTTACAGTGTATGCATTAGTTTAGAACGGTGATTAACTTGTGTGTATAATAAGATGTTTAAAACCTGGATGCCCAAATCCAGATGGCATAATCAAACATATCTTGCGGAGAGCTCTCTGAGTATGTGTTTATTTGTCATTTTAATTGTTGAGAACCGAGCGTGCGTCAGGAATTGGCTTATCCTATTACGCCCTCTATAGGCCAGCGACTAGTCGACGTCAAGCTTAAAGCATCATGGCAGAGCATTAAAGTCAACTAGTCGATTAGTCGACTAGTCTGTGCAACCCCTACCCTACATACAAAAATAAATCAAATGTTTTAGCTTCCTGACAGTTATTAATGTAGAAATGTATCTTGTCGATAACATTTACAACACTGTATGTATGCTGTGTAAAAAAATTAGTCAGATATAGTTGAATATTCAAATTCACCCTTTGCCAGTAGGTGGCGCATGTTGAACAGAATTATAGCAGCTATGCATTTATAAACACTACATCAGTGTTTCCCATCCCCTTTTTTGCCACGGTTTTGATAAGTCACGATACAAAAGATGAAGCGCTATGCACATGATATTTAAAACTTAATTCACGCCAAATAGCAGACTAAGAATATTCTCTGCTCTTCAAATACAAAAAAACGCTAGCCTTAAAGGGATAGTTCACCCAAAAAACCCCAGGGGATCCAAGATGTAGGTGACTTTGTTTCTTCAGTAGAACACAAATGAAGATTTTTATCTCCAACCGTTGCAGCCTGCCAGTCGTATAATGCATGTGAATGGTAACAAAGTCTATGAGAGTAAAAAAAACATGCACGGACAAATCCATATTGAACCCTGTGGCTTGTGACGACACATTGATGTCTTATGACACGAAACGTTTGGTTTGTGCGAGAAACCGAACAGTACTTATGTAATTTTTTTTACCTCTAATACATCACTATGTCCAACAGCCTTGAGCGCACGATCACTTCCGGTGCGTGAGGTCTGTACACGATCTGGCGTAGTTTACGCAAGCGCTGGAAGTGATTGCACTGTAATCCAGAAAGGCCCAAACGACATCATCAGTGACAACTGGAGATTCACCTGTAGTCAAAAGCAAAAGATTAGACTGTACGGAAATTGAAATGTACAGGTAACGTTAATAAACACTAAATATACATAATGCTAATGCTGTTAACATTTAACAGTTTGAGAACAAAGTATAACAATAATAATAATTTACACGGTTTGATGTTAAACAAGCAATCATTTGATTTTATCACCGTTGGTAGCGTGATTTATTGTAATGTTTTGTTCCCAAAAGTGGCAGACATGTTACTTGTTCAGATGACATTTTCCGGTTAAAATTCTTATTTAGGTTATACTCAAAGACACAGTATCCACACCGGTGTGGTGAATGAATTACACAATTTACAGACTGCAGCTTTAAGCTCGTTCAACAGCTTTTTTTTTTTTTTTTTTTTTTTTTTTTTTGAGTGAAGAAAGAAATGCCTCGACTTCTTTCAGCTTATTGAACACATTTCTACCATGTGTCGGCTGAAGCAGCAGCGAGCGCCCAGCTTGTGACAGTGAAAACAAATGATCAAGTTATCATGCCATGAAATAAAATATCTTCTCTTCCCTGCCATGGAGAATGTGAATATTTAATTTAAAGGCAAAAATAAAACAAAAGGTGTGGGTATCGGTATTCATTTCAGTATCAGTGAATCCTCTTAAGTCGATCCTCTTAAGATGGAGGCGCCTTCCCAGCATGCAACTCTGTGTGACGTAGCTTCACATTCTCTATACTACCATCAATTGAAAGCTTATCTACACTTTCACACCTGTAAATTTTCACACCTGTAAATAAACTTACATTTTACATTTTTGCATTTGGCAGACGCTTTTATTCAAAGTGACTTACATTGCATTCAAGGTACACATTTTTACATTTTTGTCAGTTCTTGCTTTCCCTGGGAATCGAACCCATGACCTTGGCGTTGTTAGTTATTATTGTTTATTGTTTGAGCTACAGGAAAGAAAAGAAACTTGACAACACTGGTACTACCGATAACACATTGTGTATAATTTGTGGACATAAGGGAACCACTATCAACATGCAAGGTATTGAAATTGATTTTGAACGCACGCTTTTTTTACATTCGCTTACAAGTTCGCAATCTCATACACTGTGTATAGGCAGCAGCGGTACTGACTGCACATTTTACAAGAGAAGATATTTGTCAATGACTCTCAAGATCTTTTGTGTACCAAATCCTCCGTCATCGTCCTGTCAGTCATCTCTCTTTACTCTCATTATGTAATAAGTAAAATCTGACTCCTGCTGCACTGTGCTGCGACTCTGCAGCTCATGCTGTTTGGAGCAGAGCGGACAATTTCAGTTTACAATTTAAGCATCCATTATCCAACTTAACTAAATGGTATTTATTTTTGTAAAAAAAAGAAAAACGACGGTGCCGCTGTGTACGGCCGAATACAGTGTAACTCTGATAACACTGACTACTGCAGCAAGCCTACATACACACTGGTTCACTATTTATGTGAACCAATTGACTGCACTAGTGTTTATTTTGTTGCATCATAATACGTCTACTATAATGTTAATGCTTTAAAACAACTAAACATGTTTTTATGGGTACTGTATAAAAAATTTAGCCATTTAAACTGAGTTTACATTACAGATGACCCTGTCTGTTGTAGACTTCAAAAATGAATGAATGTCACTGACAGACTTATTCTGCTAATGGCTGACCTCACAGTTTAGCTGCTGTCCTGACTGTGCTGATTGATTTGTGTGATGATTAATTTTTGGATCTGAGAAATGATTGCATGGGCTTTCCTTGTCTTATTATATAGGCTATACCCCAATCAATTTCTCATAAAGATGAAATGAGATTCTTAGTGTTACTTGCTAAGGCAATTTGCAATTGCCCATATTGTACATTGTACAACGGTGTCTTAAAGCACACTTGAGTTCAGTGATGCTTACAACAAACTCTACAGCAAATTAGGTGAATTAACTCTCATATTGTCTTTTTAATCTAGTGCGAGGACCGAGGAGAGTGGCAAATCAGATTCCTGATGAGATCCTTAAAGATCCAGAGCTCAACGAGGCAATTAAGGCTTTGCCAGCTAACTACAATTTTGAGATCCACAAAACAATATGGAGGGTGCGACAAGCCAAAGCCAAGAGGGGTGAGTACGTTTAAAAATGTTTTGTTGAAAAAGGTTAAAGGTTATGCGTTTAAAGGGAAAGTTCACCTAAAAATTAAAATTACCCCATGATTTACTCACCCTCAAGCCATCCTAGGTGTGTATGACATTCTTCTTTAAGGCTTCAATACAATCAGAGTTATATAAAAAAAATGTCCTGTCTAATCCAAGCCAAGATATTTTTCTTACACAAACCCATCGATTCATTTCAGAAGGCCTTTATTAACCCCCCGGAGGTGTGTGGAGTACTTTTACACTCACCTAAAGGATTATTAGGAACACCATACTAATACTGTGTTTGACCCCCTTTCGCCTTCAGAACTGCCTTAATTCTACGTGGCATTGATTCAACAAGGTGCTGAAAGCATTCTTTAGAAATGTTGGCCCATATTGATAGGATAGCATCTTGCAGTTGATGGAGATTTGTGGGATGCACATCCAGGGCACGAAGCTCCCGTTTCACCACATCCCAGAGATGCTCTATTGGGTTGAGATCTGGTGACTGTGGGGGCCATTTTAGTACAGTGAACTCATTGTCATGTTCAAGAAACCATTTTGAAATGATTCGAGCTTTGTGACATGGTGCATTATCCTGCTGGAAGTAGCCATCAGATAATGGGTACATGGTGGTCATAAAGGGATGGACATGGTCAGAAACAATGGTCAGGTAGGCCGTGGCATTTAAACAAAGGGGCCTAAAGTGTGCCAAGAAAACATCCCCCACACCATTACACCACCACCACCAGTCTGCACAGTGGTAACAAGGCATGATGAATCCATGTTCTCATTCTGTTTACGCCAAATTCTGACTCTACCATCTGAATGTCTCAACAGAAATCGAGACCCATCAGACCAGGCAACATTTTTCCAGTCTTCAACTGTCCAATTTTGGTGAGCTCGTGCAAATTGTAGCCTCTTTTTCCTATTTGTAGTGGAGATGAGTGGTACCCGGTGGGGTCTTCTGCTGTTGTAGCCCATCCGCCTCAAGGTTGTGTGTGTTGTGGCTTCACAAATGCTTTGCTGCATACCTCGGTTGTAACGAGTGGTTATTTCAGTCAAAGTTGCTCTTCTATCAGCTTGAATCAGTCGGCCCATTCTCCTCTGACCTCTAGCATCAACAAGGCATTTTCGCCCACAGGATTGCCGCATACTGGATGTTTTTCCCTTTTCACACCATTCTTTGTAAACCCTATAAATGGTTGTGCGTGAAAATCCCAGTAACTGAGCAGATTATGAAATACTCAGACCGGCCCGTCTGGCACCAACAACCATGCCACGCTCAAAATTGCTTAAATCACCTTTCTTTCTCATTCTGACATTCAGTTTGGAGTTCAGGAGATTGTCTTGACCAGGACCACACCCCTAAATGCATTGAAGCAACTGCCATGTGATTGGTTGATTAGATAATTGCATTAATGAGAAATTGAGCTGGTGTTCCTAATAATCCTTTAGGTGAGTGTATAATGGATGGATGCACTTTTTTCCCTATTCACTGCCATTATAATGCTTGGATTAGCCAGGACCATTTTAATGTAACTCTGATTGTATTCATCTGAAAGAAGAATGTCATATACACCTAGGATGACTTGAGGGTGAGTAAAACTTGATGGGCTAATTAATTTTTTGGGCGAACTATCCCTTTAAGGATATATTGAGCTATTAGGTTAAAGGTTATTCATTTGATGTTATATTGAGCTATTTACTTAAGATATAATGTTTCCTCCAAGTGTGCAAAAAAACTTTTGTTTTGCTGCCTAATTCAGAAAAAGGGGCAATATATCGTGGGTAGTTTGAGTGTGTTGTCATATGTTATGTTTTATGTTATTAGGCTTACAGTTTCAGTTCTAGAACATTAGTCATTCTGATTGTCTGTCCATAGAGAATTAAATTGCCTTAAAGTTCATCTCTGTTTGCAGGATAATGTAGCAGCATTACATAAGGCATGTCTCAAGCTTATTGCTTTTATGAGAGCATACAGGCTGCATTATATAGATTAATGTTCTTCACTATTGTGTTTTTAGTTATATGGACAGAGTCAAGCAAACTGAAAAGCAGAATTGCCTTGGAGGTTTCCACAGGCATACATTAAGATGTGGTCTTTTGCTGTTCTCTGGAACAAAGTGCAAGCTTCAAATTACTGCAGAGGGCTGCTCTAAGCCAGCTGGGAAAATTGGTGAAATTCATGATGACATTTAGAGGCATAATTACCTAATTTTGTCAGAAATTTGCTTCAGCAAAATGTGGAAGATATGGTCATTAGCTTATGAACCATCATCTGATTCTGCTGAATAGCAAGGACGCATTTGCCACAGCCAGAATGACTTTTATACTTCAGAGCACAGCAGCTTGAAATATTATCTTGGTATTTGATTTTTCTTCAGATATCTGTAACACTTTTACAAAAAGGTTAAACTTTGTTAAATCATGATACCTAATGGCTTTAAGTAATGCACTTTACATTTTACAGAATTTATCTTGGTTAATAATGTTAATTTCTGCATATTCTAAAATATATATATATATATAATTTTTTTTTTTTTTTACATTTAAGCTGTATAAATAGTTCATTTATTATTAAGTTCATGAATTAAAAAAAAAAAAAAAAAAAAAAAAAAAAATATATATATATATATATTTTTTAAATAAACATTAGCCTAGATTAATAAATGTTGTTTGTCATTAGTTCATAATGCCCAATGCAATATAAAAAGATTTAATAATTTAGACTTCTTGTAAAGCTTTACCTAGATTTCTAACATAGTTTAATATCTTAATTTCTCAAGAATGTATTATTTTCTTGGAAGAATATGTGACTAAAAGAACGTTTCTTTTGTTTTGTAGTTGTTTTAATCTGTGTCTACAACGCCAGTGTTTAGTTTCATACGATCGCAAACTGAAGTTCCCTGGGCTGTTTTGCATCAAAATATATCCTCTGTAGTGACTTCCATAAGTGGTTTTTTTTTTAAAATATCTTGTCAGATTGGTGTGAAATTATTCCCCTCGGAAAACAACACTTATGGCTTGTTTGGAACTGCTCTAATGAGATGTCATACAGTTTCTTAGTGAGATTTCAGCAATTATAAGTTTTTCCAGGGTTGGCCCAAGCTGTCTCACTATAGCATTTTACTGTAGAATATTCCTTTTATTGGAAGTAATTACATCTTATTCTAATACACGTGCTTTACCTCCTTGAGCAAACCTCCGAGAATTTCATCATAGCATAAAAAAGATGGTAAAATCACGGCTAGCAGCACACTAATCCTATTATTCGTGCCGTATCATTTATCGTTATGCAAATTTAATCCTCATTTAGTTTGACGCGTCCAATCAAGAGCTGTTTATCTCTGCGTTGATGATGAATTGACTCAGCTTGAAGGCCTTGTTGTGGGTGCCATGGCTTAGACTTGTAGGTCTTGATCCAGCGGCTCTTACTTGGCTTTGCTTGTTTAGCCTGCATTCTTAATCTGTCATAACTGCTGTGATGCAGCACAGCGAGCCAAACGTGTATTACTAATGACACTATCCCTAACAACAAAACAGCTGAGTCAAAATAGGCCAGTAGTGCAGTTGTACAAACACACAGTTTTGTTTCAAGAAATGTCACTGCTATGTGACCTTCCATATTGTTTGGGCTTCTAATTGTGATTGTCACTCTCACCCAACCTCGTATACCCTCTCCATTTGGTCATGCATCACTGTCTGACGATAATTGGCCCCAAGCATGTCCTCCCTTGTAGCATGTCCTCCGTTTGTCTCAGCCTCAGACGTCACATCCACGGACTGCTGGCTGAACGTCTGATGCGCATGACACACTTAACTGGAAACACTTTGGAAACACAGGATTTTCGAAGTCGTCATCTAATTGGTTGAATTCTACAGGATGTTCGGGAGACGCGCATGTCACGTTCTTTAACGGTCCGCCTGGAAACAAAGATGCAGTGACACCAAACTCCTTTTTGAAAGAAGTAAGCCGCAAAGTTTACAGCAGTGACGATGAGCGTTTGTCAGGATCAATTAAATGCTGGATTTTCAAAAGTATGTGAAGTATGTAAAGTTTGTGGCATAGGCTCTATAAAATACGTCCAAGAGTTTTACACACCGGTCTGTTAGGGACATCGAGTTCACATTTTCACGCCCCTAAACATGATGCAGAACAAAGCAAACTGTGATTGGTTGCTTTAAATGTCTGTCAGACATCCTCTGAGTGGTCCTTAGCTAATGAAAGCTGCTATGGAGTCCAGACCTTCTGCCGTCAGTCTGAAGGTCTGGCTACGCAAGACAAGTCCTCCATCATTCAAGTACAGATGTGTCAAAGAGCCTTTAGGATGGGCTGTTACACAATAAGACAAGGGAAAAAGATGAAGCAGAACAAGGCTTTAGTTGATTTCAGTATATTTGGATTCATGTTCACCATAAGGAACTTGTCTGTTGAGTTCAGACCTACAGCGATGCCCAATCTTTAATCACAAAAAGTCCTAATAATGCACCGCAGCCGCAGAAATGCCCAATTTCAAGCCTCTATTGATGTGAATGACAACAGACAAGTGTTTGATGTGCTGAATGTGTTAGCAGGTGGCTTGTGCTGAGTACTTTCATGGGGATTGGAGAGAATGCTACAGTCTGCTGGGCTCTTTGTTGTGGAGGTTTTCATTTTTAAAAGCCCCCTCTATTTCTGGAATCAATGGGCAAAGTTCATTTTTGACCAGATTGTCTCTGTCTTTTTACGTTTTCCCCTCTCTTCTGTGGTTTTTCCCACTTTCCTGTAATTTAAAAAAAAATAATTCTTTTTTTTCTTTTATTAAACCACAATAATGTAACTCAAAGAATTCATTAACACAATTTTGCTGGAAAGTGATGGTTAAAAAACAATAAAAAACATTACTGATTTGTTTATAGTTTTCACTACGTTCTAGGGTTGTAACAATCGTAGTTGGTCCATACGGACCAGGCCCTATGTTTCGGAACGCATGTGATTCATTAAACCATCGGTCATAGAGTGAAAGTTTATCAGTTGCACATGTTTTGCCATACAATTTACACATTCAAGTGCAACAAGATGTGAAAGAGAACTCGATTGAGAACTCGCCTGAAGGACACACACACACACACACACACACACACACACACACACACACACAATAGGGCTGGTCCGAATACCATGTTTTTTTTGAGCTTCGGTAGTAATCAACACCGAATAAAGTAATAAAGTCACTGTAATAAAGGCAGGAATCTCGAGAAGCAGCGCACCTCACATGGGCAGGGCTTGCTCTGAGAACAGACTGCACTAGTGATACAAATCATATTCCTATATTTCATAGTAGATTCATTTAGATTGATAATAATGGGTAATAGGCTTGCTGCGATAGTCTGTGTTACCGGTGTTCAGGCATAACACCGGTTACATTACTAGTAAAAAAATGTGTTCAGTTAGATAACAGATTAACTACAATTAACAAGCTGAATGTGCAGCATGAGCCGAACGTGAGTCAGCAGCAGGAGTAAGTTTTCGTAATGAGAGCGCGAATGAGAACCGTTTCGAGGGGGATGTCAGGTGTGCTCGATCGTTTGATATTATAGTCAAATATAATATTCGGATATTCTGGTTCAGCCCTAACACACATATACACACACACCCACCCCACTTTCGCATCTCCTCAAACATGAACAGACACATACACGCAAAATTGTCACATATGCCTGTCTCGGCAAGTATTCTCGTAAACACAGTCAGTTATGTCTTAAGTGAACAGTAACAGTTGAGAGAGAAATTTGATGTGTAACTGTATATTGGATCCGTGCATTCAGTCTTAAAGTGACAGCAGCCTATAAATACCTGCTGCTGTCCATGTCATTAATATTAAACAAAAAAAACCCCCACAGCTTTAACAAAGATTAATCTATATGTATTTTATACAGTGAACATGATAGTGTTATTTTACATTTAATTATTGCATTTCTGTACCTGCATAATACTGTAAGACTTAACTTGTATTTATAGTACAATTGTAATTTGTGTTTTTGTTCTTATTTTATTCACTTGTCTTTAACAGTGTTTGAACTTTATTAGTTAGGCTAGTAGTTTTTGCTGGGGTATCGAAGTACTTAGTGTGTTTTAAGTATTAAATTTAAAGCCGAGTTACATTTGTCCAATTTTTATATTTTTGCTGTTCTGAAACATTATCCAATCCGTGACTCAAAAACTGTATATGATCCAAACCGTGTGTTTTGTGATCTGTTGCACCACTACTACATTTAAATGTTGATTTTTCAATTCAACCAAACCGCATCTATGTTAGCCAGCTAGACATTCCATTGATCATATTCGTGTTTGCCTTCCAAATGTAAACGTTTGGTTTAGTGTCTTGTATTGACCAAATTATAAAGAAATTATTTGCACTATGATTTCAAAAACCTTTATTGTTGAGAGCTGCAGGGCCTTGTCTTTTTCACTTGTGTGTAGTCAAGTTGATGTATTTATTGTAGGCTAAATTGTGTTTGTATTTATTACCTGTGCCTGGTCACTGTGTATTTACTTTGCCAGATTAGATTTGTATCAAATAATCTTTTGCTGCGGCATCAGCACAAACTTCATCTACTTTCATTTCCTGCTATGAAGAGAAGAAATGTATGTAATGATAAGGATACTTCTATAACAGACGTCTTTTAAATGTACTGTTTGTTATAATGTCCTCATGACACTAGTGTACAGGATGGAACTAGTGAGTCACACCTGATATATAGACAAGCTTTTCACACACATTTTCCACACACATATATACACTCACCTAAAGGATTATTATGAACACCTGTTAAATTTCTCATTAATGCAATTATCTAATCAACCAATCACATGGCAGTTGCTTCAATGCATTTAGGGGTGTGGTCCTGGTCAAGACAATCTCCTGAACTCCAAACTGAATGTCAGAATGAGAAAGAAAGGTGATTTAATTTTGAGCGTGGCATGGTTGTTGGTGCCAGACGGGCTGGTCTGAATATTTGACAATCTGCTCAATTACTGGGATTTTCACGCACAACCATTTCTAGGGTTTACAAAGAATGGTGTAAAAAGGGAAAAATGTCCAGTATGTGGCAGTCCTGTGAGCGAAAATGCCTTGTTGATGCTAGAGGTCAGAGGAGAATGGGCCGACTGATTCAAACTGATAGAAGAGCAACTTTGACTGAAATAACCACTCGTTACAACCGAGGTATGCAGTAAAGCATTTGTGAAGCCACAACACGCACAACCTTGAGGCGGATGGGCTACAACAGCAGAAGACCCCACCGGGTACGACTCATCTCCACTACAAATAGGAAAAAGAGGCTACAATTTGCACGAGCTCACCAAAATTGGACAGTTGAAGACTGTAAAAATGTTGCCTGGTCTGATGAGCCTCGATTTCTGTTGAGACATTCAGATAGTAGAGTCAGAATTTGGCGTAAACAGAATGAGAACATGGATCCATCATGCCTTGTTACCACTGTGCAGGCTGGTGGTGGTGGTGTAATGGTGTGGGGGATGTTTTCTTGGTACACTTTAGGCCCCTTAGTGCCAATTGGGCATCATTTAAATGCCACGGCCTACCTGAGCATTGTTTCTGACCATGTCCATCCCTTTATGACCACCATGTACCCATTCTCTGATGGCTACTTCCAGCAGGATAATGCACCATGTCACAAAGCTCGAATCATTTCAGATTGGTTTCTTAAACATGACAATGACTTCACTGTACTAAAATGGCCCCCACAGTCACCAGATCTCAACCCAATATAGCATCTTTGGGATGTGGTGGAACGGGAGCTTTGTGCCCTGGATGTGCATCCCACAAATCTCCATCAACTGCAAGATGCTATCCTATCAATATGGGCCAACATTTCTAAAGAATGCTTTCAGCACCTTGTTGAATCAATGCCACGTACAATTAAGGCAGTTCTGAAGGCGAAAGGGGGTCAAACACAGTATTAGCATGGTGTTCCTAATAATCCTTTAGGTTAGTGTATAAAAAAGTTTGTACATGTAGTCATAGCTTCAGAGTTCAGAGTAACAGCACTTTTCAGAGATGCGTTTCCTGTCTAAAATGAGAGGTTCTAACATTGAAAACTAACATTTAAAAATAAACTAGTTTTGCATACATTTTAGAATTAATCTACATGATTCATTCATGGGGCATCACTACACACTCTACTGAAACAAAGGATCAAAGTTCCAGAGAAAAGATGCAATTAAATTAAAATATAAATAAATAAAAATCTGTGATGTCGCACATCTCATTATTTTCCTAAAGGTCTCGAGTTCAAATATGCACTTAAAAAAAAAAAAAAAAAAAGACCAAGTAAAATCGCAATGTTATGCCAGAGGATAAATATTAGAATTAGAATTTTAATTACCTTTACTTGAACTGTATAGCTGTATCATGGCTTCTAGAAGGTCAAGAGGTTTCTTTCCATTGGGAGACAGACAGAAAGCAGCAGCAGTGAGATGGAGTGGCACAAGAGCTGCTCAACAAAAGGTAATTGCTATAGGTAACAATTCATTTTCTGTGGGGTTTTCGGTTTTCAACATTTATAATAATAAGATGATTTTTTTTTTTTTTTCTTGAGCACCAAATCATCATATTAGAATGATTTCAGAAGGATCATGTGACTGAAGACTGGAGTAATGATGCTGAAAATCAAAAAGCCATGCCATCACAGGAATAAATTACAAAAGAAAAAAGAAAACCTCAAATTTATTCTAAATGTTAATATTATTTCACAGTATTCTTGTTTTTGATCAAGTAAATGCAGCCTTCTGAAGATTCTGGGACACAGCCCCTTCTGCTCAGGTCTAACATCACTCCTGGTTAATTCTTGTCCCTCCTGTGTATCTTTTGTTCTTATTTGGCTCAGTAGGCTTCATCAGAGCTGCACAAACATCTGTTTGTATGCTCATTTCACATAATGAGGATGCATTGGTTGCCTGACTGATTATTTGTGAGTTTTTCTGGCCTAAGGATGGCGATGATGAATGTAGACGTTCGTAAAGATGACTTACCTCCCAGATTAATCAATTCTTGTGTTTGAATAATTAGTCCACGGTGTCTTGAAATAAATGATCATAATGAAAGCTCTATGAGCAGGTCTGTCTGTTTGTATTTACCAATACACCGATTGAAGTGCAGGAAAGAGTGAAGATGTGTTTTCAGATATTTAGCTCTGAAAAACATTCAGAGCTAAATATCTCTCAAGAACCATTGAGAAATATATTTAGGGGCCGCACTGTATTGCAACTATATATATATATATATTTTTTTTTAAATATATTTTAAATTTTTTTTTTTTTTTTTAAATCTAAAGTGTGTTTTCAGTGCCAATAATGGCTGTTTTTGAAATGGGTTTCCCAGAACACACCCCCTATCTGTTATTGGCTGGCCAAACAGGTGGTCCCGCCCCCCCAACCTTTTCTGTTTCACATGATAGCTTTTACTGTATGGCCTATTTTAGAAGGGCTGGAATGCCATGTTAACCAATTGTAATTTACAATATTTTACCTAATTATAACGTACCTCATTCTATCTGATTAGTTTTTATTGTAGCAGCTGTGCTTTCAGTCATTCAGAGAGTTCGATGAGGGCTAACATTTTGTTTGTCAGTCCTTGTGGCGTTGTAACAGGTGTAGCTGAACACACTAAGCACATTTTCTTTGTGTGTGTTTGTGCAGTCCACTGGGGGTTCTGGCATTTTGGCATTTCCTTGAGCTTCTATGACATTTCTGGATATGCAGTGTACAAATGTGTGCTCACTTAGCCCTGGGCCAGCGCCGGGCCTCCTTAGCGAGATGGAGCTTGTCAACAGCCGGCCGAGTATGGATGGATGGAGCGATTTGTCAGGCAAGGCTGTACTGAGCTGAATAACCTTTTACTGTTAATAAACTCGCCCTTTCCCAGGTAATGACCTGTCTGTGTCTGTCCGGACTGAAGGGGGCCAGTCTTTTAACCTTTCATCAGAGAGTTGCTACGCCCAGCTGTATTCCCCCTTCCTTTCATCCATCACTCTTCCTGGCTGCTCCTTTGCTTGTCTGCACTCAAAACAAATTGCTTATGTTCTTTTTTTTAAACTTTTCTCAACTCATATTTATTGCTTGTTTCTTCCCAGCTGAGACACATTCATGTAATTTCACAATTTCTTAAAAGATGGCAATCAGTAATAAGCAGGGCACGTGCTTTTGATGCATGTCTTCAATAGCAGGTTTTTTCCCAGCACTTTCACAAACGTAAAATTATTTAAAAAATTTTAAATTAGCAATTTTATAAATAGTAATGTATTTTGTATATATAACATTCAGATTCTGAGATATGATCTCACAGTTAAAGTTTGTGCCAATGTTAAAGTCGTCATGAAATCAAGTTTTTTGGCTTTTAGTATGAATATGTTAGCCTTACTGTTACCTATAAGCTAGTGTGCTCCAAAACAATGACAAAATTCATATTTAGAATATATCAGCATTCAAAAGTAACAGTCTCTCACTTCCACCAATATGGATCAATGATTGTAATTACATCACACTGCATCAGATTTTCTGTCCAATCAAATGCTCTCTAGAATCTGAAGTGTCCCTCTCCCTACATTTATAAATATACGCTGAAGCTGGGGCTGAAATTGGTCACTTGTTTACATATTTACTATTTTATACATGGTGAATGGCTCATAGTGCACTGGGGATAGGGCATAATTCAGACCATGTAAATATATGCTTTCCATTAGGACGAATGAAGTCTGGCTTCACGTTAGTGTCGTGCGAACCACCACAGTGTGCACAAAGTCTGCTTCAGTCCAGAGACACGATAACACAGAGCGGATCATATGCACTAGTCGACCCATACCAGAAAATGTATTGGACACATGCACAGAATGCTATATTTTAAAATGATAATGGAGGATATTAGGAGGAGAAACGGTTTGAGATTAGGAGGAAACTGCAGCTTTACCGAGCTCAGCTGTTCTGGCCGAGCTGTGATATAAACTAAATGCTATTGGCTATTTAAAAAAAGGGGTGGAGCTGTTCAATATGTCCCGCCCTGTCTTCCTGTTTCAGTGAAAATTACATCAACACATTTAATAATGCTGCTCGTTTCAAGGCACTTCAGTGGGCCTTTAAGTTTATGAGACTTTTTCGCTCAGTTTTCCTCCCGCTGGCGAACATTGTACGATGTCCATTGTTCTCAAGCTGCACGATTTGACAACTCATTTATGAGTCTACGACATGGTGCACCAGCTCCAGCGATTGTAAAAGGAGCATTCGTTGATCGCTTTCTATAATTTAACCATAGTTTGAACAACAGATTATTTTCATCCTACTAAGAGAAACAATGTGAAGTTGACCATTTAGTCACTGGGTTGATTTACTGACTTAATTATAAACAATTTTGAGACCAAGAACATCTGACTGTGTATGTGAATCATTATACATACCAGAAATCACTGGTCACTGGTGATTTTGGTTAGACACGTACACATAATCAGTGCATATCAAATGATCTAACAAAACAATAGTGAAACAGTAGTTAATTTTCATATTTTTATATTTTGTAAGTCTCTGCAAATCTGTCAAAAGCATGTTTATCGCTTAGTTGATTGATCCAGTGTTAGCCTCACGCATGTTATTTACCTATACTTGTTAAGTGTGAATCAGTGGGTGGGGCTACAGTGGTAACAATTAGGGCTGTGTATCACCAACAATGTCACGATACGATATGCATCATGATACTAAAGTCACGATACGATACTTATCACAATATTTGTTTATTGAATAACCAGTGTTATAACAGTTGTGATAACTGAAAAACTATTTTGTTTTTATCATTAAAAAAAAAAATTTAAAAACTTTTTTCCTTTTGCTTTTAAAGTCTCTGCCTCAAGTAACTGAAATGACAATTATAGTAGGGCTGGGTATTGACAAATTTCACAGTTCGATTCGATTTCATTTCACTATTGATTAATTTGGATATATATCAGGTTCGTTTTTTTGAATTGTAAACATTTAAATGGTGGCCATCATAAAAACTTGCCAGATTTATTCAAACATGCATTAAATACTGAAAAACATTTAAAAAAATTATGAATATATAATATGGTGCATATATTTGGCAAAATGCTCCTCTCTAGAGATAATTTTTCTAGCCGTCTAATGATTTATGGACATTAGGCAGCTTATGGACACTGGATATGGTGTTTCTGAGGTAAACGTGACATTACATGACATTGTTTACAAGCTACTGACGTGTTTCCGCGGTTGAAACACTGATTGAGTGATTAGATGAGACGTGATACTGATTTTGGTAAGTTGTACTGTATCTTTTAACACACTTTCAGATGTTCAGATGTTTTGCACTGTAACTGGTATTAAGGCAGAAAAGCATGATCTTCTTTTCTGCCTTAATACCAGTTACAGTAGTTACAGTGGTTACATGTACAATGGTTCACGTGAGCTCCACACTGCCGCTTCTCTTGAGCTGAGCTGAGTTGCGCCAGAGCAATCTCATGCCATAGTGTCAAAACAGTATTTATGTTTTTGGATTTTGTAATAAAATGGACTTAATTTGAAATCTGAGACAGTAGTAACAAAGCACAAAGATTATCGCGATTTAATGGATGGGAGGCATGCTACAATGTTCTGTTCATTTATCATCTGAAAACAGGATGACTATTCTTTTAATTTAAGAATAGATATTGGTTCATAAAAATGAGAATCGATTAAAATCGAGAAATCTATAATTTTTTACCCAGCCCTAAATTATAGTGACACTGAAGCATGTCAACAATGTTCAATGACTACAAAACTTAAACATATTCCATAAAGTAAAAACTGTAACAACTTAAAATCCTCTTATCCATTTTGAATGTCTCGCACTGCTGCTTGTGTTACTAAAATTGGCACCACTTGACGTCACGTGATAATTAGTTACATTCAAAAGCACACAGAATCGATATGGCAGCTGTTGTATCGATACGCGCATCGTCAGGAGTTCATGACGATGTATCGTTGTATCGATATTCTGAGCACAGCCCTAGTAACAATGTAGTAGTAGGCGTTGATCATTTTCTGCTGAGAAAATTCCCAAACAAGTTGTTTTCTAGGCTTGGTTTCAATAAAAGCTGTTTTTGGACTAACAAGGAAGTTTTGAGTTATGAAACTTACAGGATATTCTTATAGTATGATGACCTATTATATGTCAAAAGATCAAGGAAAATTGGATTTCTCAATTCATGACCCCTTTAAGAAGTAGTATGAGAGAGAACAATAATGATGCCTTGCTTCACCAGCACCACTAATAATAGCTGAAAGCTATATGTCTGTGTAACCCCATGTCCACTATAAATTCATAAGCTCCATTTTGCTGGAAAATGATGACATCTGGTGCAAAACACTACTCATTATGCCACAAAGACAACTTAAATTAAAACCATTTTAACTGATGCTTCCATGACTTTCACAGTAATTTTCACAATTTTCACAGCAGTACCCGTGTTATGTGTATAATTAACCAGATGTATAACATTACTTTGAGGGTATCTTTCAGCAGAACACGCAACAACGTTCAATACCTCACAGAAAAACCAAATGTTTTCAAAACTGGAGAATGCATCACTGGTCAGATGTGTCAGAAACTGGACAGAAACTCTCACGCTGGAGGGAATGCCATATTTTGATGGAATGATTATGGTTGTAATTGATTTTACTGCAGTGATCCAGCATATTTAAATAATTCATACAGCAGACCACACTGTTGACACTATGCCACTATGTATTTCAGTACTGAGAGAAGAGGCCAGAAATTTGTAATGTAAAATGATGAAAATATTCATATATTGGCTTGATTTTTAAAAGCTCTTCTTATTAGTGTAGCAGAGTCAAAAGTTGAATAGTTAGATGAGGACAGATGGAATGAAAAATGTGGTATGATTCATTCTCGTTTATTGACTGACAGAAAAGGCTCCTAGCTGGATGGGTCACACTTGTATGGCATCATTATGACCTGATAGACATGTACAATGGTGATAATTGGAAATTTCACTCGTCCTTTGTTTCACTGTTCATTTGTTAGTCTATATAGTACATGTAACTGATCCAATTTTAGGGCATGAGTCGGTTTCCAAGACAACAGCGCAACATATCTAAGAATGATGCTGGAGTCCAATGAGGAAGAGAAAAAAACACACTCTTTAGACATGTCTAATGGTATGAAGTTCATCAACCACATAATTTAAAGAGTCAATGATACAATGATTTCAGAAAAATGTGCAGCGCAAGAACATGATCTCATTAGACTGGTGCTAGAATTGGCTGATCTCTCTTTAGCTGTTTTTTTTTTCAGTATTAAATATCCAGGTAAAGTTAATTTTTCACCTTCTTAGAAAAGTGATTTTATTTAAGATAAGATAAATATCTCCAAAATTAGGCATAATAGAGTATTGTCATCTTGTGTTTTAATTTTGTAAAGTAATATGTTTAGATATCCATCACTGTTAATATGTTGAAGTTAACAGCTTTGCATGTTTTAGTAATGTAGTCACTTATTAAATTATTATCATTTAATTGAGTTTAACATTGCAGATATGCTTTGCATGACAGCGTCCACAGGTCAGTGTCCTCAATAAGGGATAATGTATTGATTTTTCTTAGTTTAAGACGTTTAATCGGTCCAACAATGGTATACCCCTCAGCTTTTATAACGTCCACATATACATTATCGTTTCTGTTGTTTTACGCACATTAATTTCACACCGATTAAATTCCTCCTTCACAGAATTTAACCGCACATGTATTTCCACCCCAAGTGATTGCTTTTTGTTTTGCACTGTTGAGTGCTCTCAAGAAATAGAAAGTGTATCTTTTGTCAATGTTTTTAGGTATGGTGTAAATTTAGTGTGACAAGCAAGTTATTGCAGCTGTTAAAATGGTTAGCTTGTCTGAAACTGTGCCAACTTTGCCAGCTGCTTGGAGTGATTTATGTGCAGTATATCTTGAATGTGTGCATATAAATTTACCCGACCACCACTTATCTCAGAACATGCACCTAATTGTTATGTTGTTTTATATTACCATAGATGCAAACTTCTCACCTTTTAGTGAGAATTCACCTTGTTGAGATGAAAATATGATTAGAATGTGGTGGGGGGCTGTCTGAGAGGACAGTCTTTGGACAGGTTATGTCGAATGAAATGGCGAGAATCATGCGTTCTCAGTAGGGGTGTGCGATATTTATCGTCTGCGATAATATCGTAATTGTTGTTTTAACGATGTGCGATCTGACATTGTCGAGTATATCCCTCACACACACCCAGAGAGTGCACGCATACATTACGTGATGTAGCTCTGTTGATTAGACTAGTGCGGGTGCACGCTTTCACTGCGTGATTAATGCTGCGTTCCAGGCAACCCGTAACCCGTGTTTGTGCAACCGCCTAACGTTACCCGTGAAAGTGCACTGGAACGGCAGTCAAATCCGTGACTTCCCACCCATGAACTCGTACTAGATCGATGTACTCCCAGTTAAGCTCTGACATCACATAGCCCGCGAAACAACAATGGCAGCCCCTACGAATATACAAATAACGTAAAATAAAAGGTATAACAGCTTCTCTTGCCTTATGCGCCATTTTTCCCCTTCCGTTTCCCTCAAATAAGCAAAGAGTAAGCACCTTTGGCGATAGAAATGATTGTAAATGAGCATAGTCTGCGATGAGTACGGTCTGCTGTGCTTTGTTTACATCTAGCTAACCTTACCACAATTCCTTGCGCTCAGGCAGTTTGGCGTGACTTTGCCTGGAACGCTACAAAGTCGTGAGTCGTGGTTTGAAGTCGTAACTTACGGCCTCAGAAACCTGCCTGGAACGCAGCATTACTCTATATTTATATCATATAATATAGTTAATAAGATATCACACAAAGATTGCAGTTTTTCAAATGTGATATTGATTTTATGCAAGTTTACTAAACAAGAAGTTAATAATAAGTGACTTACAGTTTATAATTCCATATTGCCTGTTTTTCTCCACCGAAGACAGTACTGTGTATCTGCGTCTCTGAGCAAAACACAGCGGTGTTTTCATACTGAATGAATCAGCTTTTTGAACGAATCAATGATTCAGTGACTAAGATAGATTAAGATAGTCAAGTGCTTCGTTCCTTGAATGAATCAGCTGTTTGAATGAATCGGTTGAATCTCAGTGACTCACTCATTAAACGTGACTTGCTGCCACCTACTGGCGGTTTTAATTTCACAGTTAAAGTATCTTTTCATGTTTTAAATAATTTCAACTATCAATATTATTCAACATTTTATGTTTTAAACATCAAAACATCATTTATGCATAACTGCAGGTTATTAATGTCACTTCTGAGCTGTGTAAATGATCAAACAGTAAACAGTCTGTGTAAATGATCTAAATGCCACTTCAGATGCAGCTTCTGTTTTTCCTCTGCACTGCAAAGATTAATTTTGTTGATACTTATTTAATTTGATTGGTAACAGCCCTATTGTGTCCTTATTATCCTTGTTAACCTTATTATAATAAATTTTTATTAAATTTATGAAATTGACACAAAATATATAAATTTATCAAGGTAAAAAATAGGATTTCTGTCACTTCTGTGAACTGACCACCACACAGAATATGAAGAATGTCATAATAGGAGTCAGCTGACCATGGTAGTCCTAAACCTGCCAAAGTACCAGCACAATAGTACTCAGCAAAATATCGTCTAATTAACGTTATCGAGAAAATCCCCAAAAATTATGAGATATCTTTTTTTTGTCAATATCGCACACCCCTAGTTCTCAGTTGTCCAAAAAACCCTGCTCCTGGCCGTGCACATGCAATGCTCTTGGAAATGTCTCGATATGTAAAGCCTGGGACTGTTAACTAGCCTGACATGGCTGGGACTTGTTTTGATTTAATGTTGTTATCATTATTTCCACCGAATCAAACATACTTTTTATTCCAAATACAACTTGTATAACTAACATCACCATTTGCCAATGAATACAATATTATACTGTCATAAGCACAATGTAATTAAAGGTGCTCTAAGCGATGTCACACGTTTTTAGTCACATACAGCAAACATCTCTTCGCTAGCGGCCTGTCCCCTGAACACACTGTAAAAAAAGGCGGTCTCTGTAGTCCACATAAGCTCCACAAACGCCAACAAAAACAAACGTGGGCAGTCTGGACAACAAAGCATAACAAACAGTGCTCCAGCCAATAGCCGACAAGAATGATTTGGGGGTGGAAATCATTCTTGTCGGCTATTGGCTGGAGCACAGTTTATTATGTTTCGTGGTCCAGACTGCACCAGTTTGTTTTTGTTGCCGTTTTTGGAGCTTGTGGCGACTACACAGACCGGGGTTTTTTTTACAGTGTGTTCAGGGGTCACGCAGCTAGTGAAGAGATGTTTGCTGTATGTGACAAAAAATGTTTTGGCCTAAAACGCGTGACATTGCTTAGAGCACCTTTAAACAGTTTGCACTTATTCTGTGCAATTTCATAATGACAGGGTTTGAAATGAATACCCGGTAAAAATGGAGGGTAACAATGTCAAATCACTAGGATATTTGGCGGGTTATGTTTCACAAGTCATGTTCACTCAAATTGCTGGCGAAGTTTATGTAATCTGCGCAGATTTAGCACACATACTCAACTCATGAGTCAATATGAATATTAAATATAGCTGAATTGAGAATCACCTGTATTTCCTGCTTACTTGTACACAACCGTCACGAAGCAGCAAATTAAGGCACTTGATTATTTGCTTTAAAGGGATTAGCTTAGGAACTAATGTTACACTTCAAGTAACGATCTATCTTTTACATTGTTATGTCAGTAGGTCGCGACCAGTGACTGTTTCGTTCAAAAACTCTGGACGAAACAAGTCTTCATTCATTATTTTCAGACTCATTGATAACATTTTAGACATTTATAAGTAGACTTATTTATAAAATTAAATGGAACATTTTGTCAGAACCTCAAGTAAATACAATTTTATTTTTAGTTGTTTAATGATTTGTTTTCAGAATTGTGGGAGAACGGTGATCTGTGTTAAAAAAAAAAAAAAAATGAGCCAGGATCATAAATTTAAGCTAAAAAGAATTTGGCATCTAACTTATGGTATTAGCACTGTTTCTAATATTAAAATGTACAATCTTAAAGACTAGGATGAAGTCTTTATGGCTTTGGGACAATTATAATGCATTATAATACAGGATTCTGAAATGTTTTTGCAAACCACCACTTTAGGTATGCCTCTCGCATCTGTCACCTTTTTCACCCCTGATACATTTGCATCCCTGGTTATATATTATATTAATGTTACAGACCTTGTTGTTTACAGCCACAAATTAGTTTAGATTAACAGTTATTTTTTTCTGCCCTTCTTAACATTTTTGTTTTGAGATTGTCAAACATTCAGTGTAGAGAACAACTCTGTAATAATGCAAATCTTCCAGAATTTCTTAATGCACCACTGCTGCAATAAGCAGAACATTGTTTTTCCTCAGAGACAATGGAAATTTTTAGGTTTGTGTTCAACCTCAGCAATGTTCCAGATAGAAATAGCCAGTACTTTGTTTCTTTGAACCAATTAATTTCTCTGTACAAATTGTTGGCTGCATTTCATGATTGAAACTGGTTGCTCATAATGAGGCATGACTTTTGTGTTTTGGCATTGTGTAAGCGCATACAGAGGCCAATTGCATGTCACCCACCAAATGCGTGAGAGTTGACAACCCTGTCTAAAGTATTGTACTGTGGTTTCTTTAAATAATTAGCTTCTGTAGTAGTGCTCAGATGTTTCTTGTCATATAGCTCAGTACACATAAAATCATTATTAACTGCTGAACAGAAGGTAAGGTATTGCGTTTTCATCTCCACCAATATTTTAATTGTTTTAAAGCCTACTCATTTGTTGAGTGAGTGACATCTGTCGAAATTAATTCACAAAAATTAATTAAAAATTAAAAAATTAAAAAGATCACAGACAAACTTAAATTTTGCAGAATGCAGATTATAATAGGAATGCTTGTTATATTGGTGGCCATATTTGTAAATGTGACTTTATGTTCTCGTATTGGTCTGATAAGCAAAATAGTGGGACTCCACATTATTTTTAGTTACGTTTAGTTCTCCGCACAAATAAAATACAACATATAATTAATTTATTTATTAATTTATTCTTTATTTATTCGTTTTTATTTATATATGAGTTTATTACTTTTATTTATTTTTGTTTAAATGAATGAATAAAATAAAAGGGTTGTGGATTTAATTTATTCACACAGACATTGTGCTTCTCAATATTCTGAATCTGAGAACTATGTAAATGTTTGTAAAAGTTGTTTTTCATCTTAATTTTTATAAAAGAAACTTGTCCATTGGGATGTAAAAAAAAAATCGTTAAATGTTTGTGGGCTAAAATATTTAAAGACAAAGATAAAATATTTCCAGTTTTCTGGAGTGTTAAAGAAGGTTTGTTTTTGGTAGGGATGCTCCGATCGATCGGCCGGAGATCGGTATCGGACGATAATCATATTTTATGACTCGATCGGCGCTCCCTAAACTTGGCTGATCACACGAACCGATCGCAATTTGAAGACTTCAGCGTGTGAGGACGTACATGGGGTAGTAGCAAATATTCAAATAAGAGCTTTGAAGGCCGAAGTGGAGAAGGGTTCCATGTGAACAGCAGTTGAACATGGGTCAGTCGGTCCTAAGGAATGGGCGAACACCGTTCGGAAGTATCGATATACAGTAGTTTGACACAAACGCATAATTGGGTAATCAAATATAGGCTAATATGCTTTTGTTTTTATTTTAAATTTAGTGAATTTAAAAACAAAATTATTAAAACATGCCTACATTACTTTCACTGGATTTGTTTATAGCCTTCAATATCAACATTGTTTTTAGGACATCATTGTACAGGATGTGAAATAAAATTATTACTAAAATAAATACAGATTTTTTTTTTTTATATTCAAATAGTAAAACGTAGAAAATACCGTGATATATTTTTTGGCCATATCGCCCAGCTCTATTAAGCACCCTGATATGCATAGTGTTATGCAGAAACCCCATTTTAAAGGCATATTAAAATGTTCACTGTATAATGAATACTTTTTGTGATTTATTTAGTACCCTGTTAAAACAATAGTTACATTACATTATAATTACCATAAAAATGTAACAAAAATATAATAAAGGCAACATCTATAGTATTTTTTTTTTTAATCTGAAAAAGGTTAACAGTGATCAGAGAGGTTACAAATCAGTGAAGCATTGGAATCGGGATCGGTATTGGCTAATCACCATGACAATAAATCGGCTGCAAAAATCCTGATCGAGGCATCCCTAGTTTTTGGCCATATTGGTATGGTACATCCCTAGTTTATATTTTGAATGCATCATTTATATATCAGAATGCATGATTTGCCAGACTGACATGCAGGAGGCCAGTGCAGCTGCCGTTCATATTGTATTATATTGCTCTGACTGGACTCTCTGTCTTTGACCTGCAGTGGCCTTGCAGTTGCCTGAGGGTCTGCAGATGTTTGCCTGTGTGATCGCTGACATCATTGAGAGGTGGGTACCACATACACTCACACAGTCTTCTTCACGCAGTGCACCTCAGGACTGTGGACCAGCCTGGGTAGATGTCCTTGGTTAAACGAGTGTTTGAGTCTGCAGAAGACCTCTGTGCTCATTAAAAAACGCATAATCATTCCCCGCCATAGTCCGTATCTGAGGCTCAGCAGAAAATTGGACACAATTGCAGACACAAGCTAGCTATCACGGTCTCACAAGTTAATGACATGAAGTGGACACAACCATTATTCTTCTCAATTACATCTTATTACAGTCTGCGCAGACCATGCAGCATACAAAAGTAAAAATCGTGGTCCAGTGTAGGTTAGGATCGAGTCTGATCACACCTTCTACTTCGATCAGGTATAATGTTAATGCTAATGAGCACTAGCAGCTCTACTTAATGACAAACAATGTGCTGTGACAACAAATAACCCTGCTAAAAAATAAATAAAAAAACTCCACGTCTTCTAGCCTGGTCATAGCTGGTTTAGCAGGCTGGTTTTAGAGGGTTTTTTAGGCCACTTCTTTAATATGGTCAGGCTGGGAGACCAGCTGACCAACTAGCTAAAATCAGCTGAACACCAGCTTGGCTATAGTCACAGGGTATGTTGCATTCACAGGTGTTGAAGGAAAAGTACATTTAAAAAATAAATATTCTGTCATTATTTACTAAACCTCATTTGTAGAGGTGTAACGGTACACAAAATTCACAGTTCGGTACGTACCTCGGTTTTGAAGTCACGCTTCGGTACAGCACGGGAGCAAAAACTAAATATATAATTGCCTTTAAATTATTTAAATTGTGTCTGTCCTTAAATGAAATCAATTATAACTAAAAGTTTCTTAAAGATAATCATGTAAACTATATAGGAGCCTATATAGTTACTTACACATTATAATATTAAAGATTAACAACGGAGCCCAAACTATTAGTAATTAGTAACAGCTGCTATTTAATTTTTAGATATAATAATCAACACTCAAATAACACATTGTATGCAAACATGTAAACTTTACATAAGGCAGTTTTTGCAATAACTTCTAAATCTAAATATAAAATTATGTTTTTACTCCAATTCGTTGTTGAAATATAATCATTTATACACAGTGGCTGTCATTTTCAAGACACATTTATTTAAACATAGCCTACATCAAATAATCAAAACATCAGTAACAGGTTAAGTAGAATATAATGAATATATAGACTAATATGCTGCATATATTTAGTGAAAGAGCTCACAGCTGTGGACACTGAATGACCTCTGAAGTAAATGTGATGCTACGTGTCAATGCCTGTTTTATTGAAGTCTTTCCACTGTTGAAACACTGAATGAGCGATTACACAACATATGATACGTTTCAGTAAGTTGTAATGTATTCTTAACATACATTCAGAGCATGATTCAATGTATTCTTTGACTAGGAAGAGATGATCGCGTTCACTCGCACGCCAAACTTTATAGTAATGTTAAAATGAACTGATTTGTAGGCTGCTTGCATTTATATTACAGGTAAATAACTGTGTTATAATATTTTTTGACAGTTGTTTCTGCTATTCTCTTTCAACATACCTTCTGATGTTCATTTATCTTTTTTTTGTACTGTAACTAGTAGTAAAATGGAAGAGACGATCAGTTCACGTACCGCTTGAACTGAGGCGCTACAGCGAACTGTCATACCACATTAAAGAGCGACAAAACACCTATGTATAGTTTGAATTTCATAATAAAATTGACAGAATTTGAACGTAGAGGCTTTGTTTCATATCAGAAGTAACAAAGCACAAATCTTATTGCAATTTATTGGATTGGAGGTGTGCTACAATGATCTGTTTATTCATCAACAGAACACAGCATAGACTGAAAGATTGATTCTTGGGATTTAAAAATCTATATTGATTCATCAAAATAAGAATTGATTAAAATTGAGAAATAAATATGTCCCAGGACCTCCAGCAAAAAAAAATAGGCCCACAACATTAAAGATCCAGCTGTATTTTTAACCGTGGGCATGGGGTACTTTTTATCACTGTTTACACCAAACCCATTTGGTGGGTTTACTGCCAAAAAGCTATTTTTATAGTTTCATCTGACCACAGAACCAGGTCCCGTTTGAAGTTCCAGTTTGTTTCTGGATGATCAAGAAGGATTTTTTTTTCTTGAAACCCTCCCAAACAACATGTGGTGATGTAAGGGTGGTTTTATTTTATTTATTTATTTTTTTATTATTATTATTTTTTTATTTATTTATTTTTTTATTGACTTTCTGACTCCAAGACTCAACTAATCTCTGCGATTCTCCATCTGTGATCCTTGGAGAGTCTTTGGCCACTCAAACTCCTCCTCGACTTGCATTAAGACACGCATCCTCTTCCAGGCAGATTTGTAACATCTTTAGTTGATTGGAACTTCTTAATTATTGCCCTGATGGTGGAAATGGGAATTTTCAGTACTTCAGCTATTTTCCTACAGCCACTTTCTATTTTGTGAAGCTCAATCATCTTTTGCTGCACATCAGAACTATATTCTTTGATTTTACTCATTCTGATGGATGATTAAGGGAATTTGGCCTTTCTGTTTCCTCATATTTATACTCCTGTGAATAAGATGTCATAGCTTGACAATTTAATGTTTCTAGTCACCCTGGTCTGCTAAAAAAAAAAAAAAAAATGAATGGGGAGATATTTTACTCATCAAAAATAATTGTGCCAATAATTGTGGCCAACATGTTTTGGAGAAAATATTTATTTCATTTTTTTTTGACTTTCCATTCTTTTACTTCAATGAAAGATTAGATTTGTGCAATTTTTTTGAATGATAGATCACAAGGATAAACAATGCAGATTTTGTTTTTTGTACAGCCATCTTTGATCATAATTACCAGGGTGCCAATAATTCTGACCACAACTGTATATTCAGTCCACTTCTCACGCAAAGCTACATAGAACATTTGTGTACGAGAGCTTTTGCATCTTTATTGACGCCTGAAAGTATATTCATTGACATTGCATGGAACAGAGAAGGCAGACTTTTTTTGCTAAAGAAAGAATGCTATACAGGTTTGGAACAATATGAGGCTGATTAAACAATGACAGAAATTTCATTCTTGGCTCAGCTATTTCTTTAAGTTTCTTTAAATTTCTTTTACCTCCTCTTATTTATTTCATTTCTCTCATACTATCTCCTGGGATTAATGTTTCACCTGTTTCTTTAAAGTATGTTCACACTTTCCTCAAAATAAGCAGATCCTATTCCGGATGTCTGCTCAATAATAATGAGGGACGTTCTCCGCTGTGGAGAGATGGGTGAGCGTTTTCATTGAGAGATATGTTTAGTCTCGGGAACCACACTCGAAGTGCCACATTCCCAGGGGATTCATCTGTATTGCAAAAACATTATGGGACTGAAATGGTTCCATCTCACTCATGGCCGCTGGTTTGATTTGGAGTTGAGCATAGAGTCAGTGAGTTGAAGCAAACGGCTTTGGATATTGTGATTGTGGTGTGTGAAAGTCTCGCTGTCTGATGACTCTCCTGGTTAACACATCTCTCTGTTTGATGTAGTTCTGCTGTCAGCCCTTCTGCAATTACATCCTGTATTCATCAACTTCCTGTTTATTTAACCCATCTACTTTTTGCCCTTGTTCTTCTAGCACCATGGCCAGTGTTATTATAACTAAAATTATTGTTAACAAGGGTTCCTGTCAAAGATGGTGATGAAGAGATGGGAAAATGTGTGATCGATAAACGATTTTAATTAAAACATAATGTTAATGAAAAATATGACAAGAATAAAATAAAACCGTAAGAATTTATTTTAAATGTTGATGCACTATTGTTCAAACGTTTTTAAATGTTTTCTGAAAGAAGTATCAGGTATTTATTGAATCAAAAATACAGTTAAAAAGGAATACTGTGCAATATTATTACAATTTAAAATGGTAAAACTTTTCTATTTTAATATATTTTAAAATGTACTTTATTCTTGTGATGAAAAGAAAGCTCTAAAGAACAACATTTATTTGAAATGTATATATTTTGTGACATTATAAATGTCTTTACTATCGCTGTTGTTCAATTAAAAGTGTCATTGGATATATATATATATATATATATATATATATATATATATATATATATATAAATTATAATATATCTTGTTCGGTTCGCTTGTCTCGGTTCAGAGTGTGTGCGCAATGTAGCCTCGTGCCCGTCAGACAGTGGGTGTAAAAGTAAAAGTGGAGTGCTGCAGGTCAAGTCACGTGCAGAAATGGCAAGTGGGAGAGATAAGGAAGGCTGCCCAGATTTGGAGGATGCGCCAGCATCGTATAACGCCGGCTTCACACCGCACGCGCAAGCAGTGCATATGGAGAGCGGGAGCCACGTACACGGCGTTGTGCATTCACACTGGCAGTGTTTTTCTCGCGCAGCTGAACCGCGGCTCGTGTATTGCAAATACAGACGAATATTATCCATTCGGTTACATTTTCCGGTGTTCTCCTCCGACCCCTGTCTGTCTCGTTTGATTTATGATGGGTAGCATGTATCTGCTGCAAATGCGACCGCGTTCCCCTCTGTCTCAAACACACATGCATATAACATGTTGTATACAAGTAGTTCACATGATAAATGTAACATTAAAGTTAAGATATGCTTCTAGTTTTAATAATTTAAACAGGCCTTTGAAGTTTGGGCAAAAAGTTGCTCACGCTGAATTAAAGCCACAGTGCATTGTTCGGATCAGTATTGACATTTGTGACAACTTTTTTTAGTCTTACTGACCCCAAATTTTTAATACTACTATACATTTAAATTTATATATAAAATATTTGTATTATTTGCCATAAATAAAATTATATTTTCATCAACTAAATTTGTAAATTTGACTAATATGAAGGAATTCTAACATGATGAAATAGACTACATTTAAAATAAATTTTCATTAAACTGACTAAAAATGGGACTGAAAAACCCTGTAGAAATAAACACTGGCCAGCCATATCTCTCTTTTTCTATATCTTTCCAGCTTTTCTCTCTTTGAATGTTCTTCTACATATTGTATTTAAATGGTATTCTGACATACGTTAATCAATACCATGGTATTATCATCAATACAGTATCCCATAAAGCACAGTAATATCATGGCACGAGGATTTTGACCTTTTTCTTGCTGTCTCTATGTCCACTTAAGTGTGTGAGGAGTGCTTTGAGATGGCCATAGTGCTCTCAGCTAAAGAGCTACCTCTTTCTCATCGTAGCAGGGCTTAGCATCGCAAATGTCCAGACACTCAGAAACCTGTTAATACCAGTCAGTGTTTAATGAGAGCAATTAATGTCCGTTAATTAACTTTGCGAAAGCCCCCGTCTCCTCCTGACATCAGCCACAGCTTTCTATCCCTCTTCTGCATGTTCTTCCTCTCCTTCCCGCAGCCACAGCTTTGGATCTCTGCCAGCAGGATTTCTTCGATCTGCTGTTTCTCTGAGGGCCTTTAGCTTGGCTTGCATAGAACATTTATTCCTCGTTGGTATTAAGGGCTCCGGCTGTTTAGCCGTGAATCACTTGTTGGGGGAAAAAATGCTCGTCATTAGCCTTTGCCACTGTTCAGCATGCGAAACCTGAGCAGGTTCCCACAGATCACAGAAACCCTGTTTACAACTGGCATTAAACAGGGATGCACCAATCGTTATATTTTTTTCATGGCCGATTCTGATTGCCAACTTTTTTTTTTTTTTTTTTTTTTTTTTTACAAGCAAAAGAGCCGATTCCGATACCGGTTGCTGATTATTATTCTTTTTTTTAAGCAAATGCATTTGTTGTTTATTTGCTATATCAAAGGCCAAACTAGAAGCAACCACTGGATTTTAATCACATTCCAAACAAAGATGCTACACACATAGAATGAACAGTTGGTTTTGATTTAGATTAGATTTGTATAATTATAAAATAGATTTTATAATTTAAGATTTAAAGCAAAAACATCATGGTCTGACTTTAGCTTTGTGAAATGATTCTACATAAAACAAAAACAGCAGATGTACTGTCACAGTAGTTGGCGCTTATGGAACAGCGTTTTCTGAGTTACCGCTGTACACATAGCAGCATTGTGCTCATAAACACTACTTAAATAGGCGTAATTTAGGAGGTAAGAGGAAAAGAAAATGCCATTTAAAACTTTTCTGAAGACAGTTACAGTAGTTCTCTTCAGAGATACATTCATGTAAACCTCCACCCCCAATTCAATATTTATATTTTTCTTCCAATATTTCGAGCATTGTTAACTGTAAGCTTGCTGTGCCTGCTACAGTATTTTCTCTGCTCTCTTTTCTTTGCGTCCATCTTCAGAGTGCTCCATCTCTGGCCTGTGTTAAGGTCCTTTTTACAGACTTCACAATATTTCCACACAAATTACATTTTGGGAAATTATTGCAATGCTGTCCGGAACAGAGATTGGCTAAAATAAAGCAAACAAATAAAAATAATGTTTGGATGCATCTCTAGTATTAATCTGTCTCAGATGATTCGATCACAAGTGGTCAAATTTGTACTTTTTTTTTTTTTTTTTTTTTTTTTTTTTTTTTTTACAAACCCAATTCCAAAAAAGTTGGGACACTGTACAAATTGTGAATAAAAACAGAATGCAATGATGTGGAAGTTTCAAATTTCAATATTTTATTCAGAATACAACATAGATGACATATCAAATGTTTAAACTGAGAAAATATATAATTTTAAGGGAAAAATAAGTTGATTTTAAATTTCATGGCATCAACACATCTCAAAAACGTTGGGACAAGGCCATGTTTCTGTGTGGCATCCCCTCTTCTTTTTATAACAGTCTGCAAACGTCTGGGGACTGAGGAGACAAGTTGCTCAAGTTTAGGAATAGGAATGTTGTCCCATTCTTGTCTAATACAGGCTTCTAGTTGCTCAACTGTCTTAAGTCTTCTTTGTCGCATCTTCCTCTTTATGATGCGCCAAATGTTTTCTATGTTGAAAGATCTGGACTGCAGGCTGGCCATTTCAGTACGTCTGGATGGGAGCATATGTTGTTCTAGAACTTGGATATACCTTTCAGCATTGATGGTGCCTTTCCAGATGTGTAAGCTGCCCATGCCACACGCACTCATGCAACCCCATCCCATCAGAGATGCAGGCTTCTGAACTGAGCGCTGATAACAACTTGGGTTGTCCTTGTCCTCTTTAGTCAGGATGACATGACGTTCCAGTTTTCCAAAAAGAGCTTCAAATTTTGATTGGTCTGACCACAGAACAGTTTTCCACTTTGCCACAGTCCATTTTAAATGAGCCTTGGCCCAGAGAAAACGCCTGCGCTTCTGGATCATGTTTAGATATGGCTTCTTTTTTGACCTATAGAGTTTTAGCCGGCAACGGCGAATGGCACGGTGGATTGTGTTCACCGACAATGTTTTCTGGAAGTATTCCTGAGCCCATGTTGTGATTTCCATTACAGTAGCATTCCTGTATGTGATGCAGTGCCGTCTAAGGGCCCGAAGATCACGGGCATCCAGTATGGTTTTCCAGCCTTGACCCTTACGCACAGTGATAGTTCCAGATTCTCTGAATCTTTGGATGATATTATGCACTGTAGATGATGATAACTTCAAACTCTTTACAATTATTCTCTGAGAAACTCCTTTCTGATATTGCTCCACTATTTTTGGCCACAGCATTGGGGGAATTGGTGATCCTCTGCCCATCTTGACTTCTGAGAGACACTGCCACTCTGAGAGGCTCTTTTTTACCCAATCATGTTGCCAATTGACCTAATAAGTTGCAAATTGGTCCTCCAGCTGTTCCTTATATGTACATTTAACTTTTCCGGCCTCTTATTGCTACCTGTCCCAACTTTTTTGGAATGTGTAGCTTTCATGAAATCCAAAATGAGCCAATATTTGGCATGACATTTCAAAATGTCTCACTTTCAACATTTGATATGTTTTCTATATTCTATTGTGAATAAAATATAAGTTTATGAGATTTGTAAATTATTGCATTCCTTTTTATTCACAATTTGTACAGTGTCCCAACTTTTTTGGAATTGGGTTTGTATTTTGAATTTTATTTTAGACAAAACAATATATTATCTTAATATCTGCCAGAAATATACAGTACTGTGCAAAAGTATTAGGCACGTTGGTATTTTCACACAAAACATTTTTTTAAGACTGTTATTTATATCTTTTACGGTGTCGGTAGGAAATATCAGTTTACATTTCCAAACATTCATTTTACAATTAATTGTAATAATCCAGTGAGATTTTTATTTATTTATTTTTTTTATGCACAAGAAGTCTGACAGCAGCCGGTATGATCTGATCTCACCATCATCGAGTCTGTCTGTGATTTACATGAAGAAACAGAAAAAACTAAGACTAAATCCAGAAAAACTAAGGTAACGTCTCCCAGACACTTGAGGAAACCTACCTGCAAAACTACAGTACTGTGAAAAGTTTAGGCACTTGTCAGAATGCTTTAAAGTGAGAATGCTGTCAAAAATAATAACATAAATAGCTTTTATTTATGAATTAGATTCTATTAACTAAATCAAATCGATATTTGGGGTGACCACCCTTTGCGTTTAAAACGGCTTTTGTCACCTGCATCTATTCCTACAGCTATTCATGTAGTTTTGCAGGAAGGTTTCTTCAAGTGTCTTGGAGACGTTGCCACAGTTCTTCTGGATTTAGTCCATCTCAGTTTTTTATGTTTCTTCATGTAATCACAGACAGACTCAATGAAGATGAGATCAGATCTCCATGTGGAGCATAGAGACTATTGTCAGACTCTTTATGCATACAAAAATCTCACTGAATTATTCAAATTAATGGCAATTAATTTATAAATGTAAACTGATATTTCCTACTGACACATTACAGCAAAATATATAAATAACTGGCTTAAACCCACTTTTTGTGTGTAAAAATACTAGTGAGCCTAAGACTTTTGCACAGTACTGTACACTATGGATCAAAACTACCAGACTAGTTTACAATCGCAAAAGATTTGGACACCCCACCCTTTAAATTTTTTGCTTAACTATTCTCTCGATCATATTGGTCTAAATCAGGAGTGGCGAACTCCGGTCCTGGAGAGCCTCAGTCCTGCAGAGTTCAGCTCCTACCCTGATAAAACTCACCTGCCTGTAGACCTTGATTAACTTGTTCAGGTATGTTTGATTAGGGTTGAAGCAAAACTCTGCAGGACTGTGGCTCTTCAGGCCCAGAGTTCGCCACCCCTGGTCTAAATGGATGTTAATATCAGGTAAACAATGGCAGATGTGTATGTTGTGACTCCAGATTACAGTTTGTTCAGGGTCATGCTGGTCTGCCCCAGGGCCATGGGAAAGGATTAATTGTTACATGACACTAAAGACAGCAATAGGCACAGCTCCCAAAAATGAGATGAAATAAATATCGTATTAGACAGAGACTGAACCAGAATGGATTAGAAACAACATTGCGTACTGGAATCAGCAAGAATGGTCTTTCTGGGACCGAGAAGAACACTAGAGATCCGGAACTCCACTGTCGTGATCTGTGATAGACTGTGAGCTCCATGTCAGTGTGAGGAAAAGAGGTTGTGTAAATCTAGTCAAAGTATAAACTGATTAAACAAGATGAAGTTTTAAGCTCTAATGAGTGCAAGCTGCTATGCATTACACCAAAAGCTGCAGTTGATTCACACACACACTCACAATCAGCCCCACTTCCACACAAGCACATATGTTATATTTCCACATCTGATAAACACAAACTTGTAGTATTTTCACACAGTGTATTTACATTTCCTCAAACTCGCCTGAAAACACCTACACAGGGTAAAGGTTCATATACCTTCTTAGAGGTGGATTCCCACACACTTCTTTGCTATGATGTATAACATATGTCTCTCATCCACTTGCACCTACAAACTACTACTTTATTTTGGAATGGAAATACAGATGGATTGTGTGGATTGGCTGGGCATAAATCAGTGGTCTTTTTAACTAAAAGGCCCCTGTTGTCCACAAAAAAAAACATTAATACGCCATAAATTAAATTTCGGGATTCCAGAAATTTTATTTCAGGGATCAAATTCTTTTTAACCAATAAATTTACATGACTTTTCCAACCGTTTGTGATTTACAGGATGGGATTTTATTTAGTTTTTAATGATTTCTACCTGATAAAATATTTTAGAGCTTGGCACAAATACAAAGCTCTGTAATGAAACTATAGATGGCACAGGCAGATAGGTCCTTAACTCAGATGCTTGCAATCATATCATTCTCTATAGGGCACAGCTGATTGGTTCCTGCTGTATCAGTAGCCAGTGAGCTTGGACTGCTCAACCTTCAAATATTTAGTTAGCATTTGCCTTAGCAGTACAGTGTGCTGTAGAAACCCTCCACCTTCCCCAGCTCCACCTGTATAGATCTGCTACGGGTAATTCATGTATGCTATTGTACAGCAGCATCATGTATTTCTTGCTCACAGTAGTGTGTCGTGTATGTATTGGCAGTAGCAAGTCCCGTACTTCTGTAGCAGGAATAGCAGATCTATTCCGCCATGATTAAATAAATCAACATGGTCATACCCATTACAATGCCAAACACTCGGAGAGTTGTCATGACAGAACTACAATAATATGCCAATTGTTCTAAGCAGTATGATGTGGTTATTGGTGTATAAAAAAAGGGTAAATCACATTTTTAAAAAAACCTTGAATTTTAGTTGGTTTAGCTTATTTTAATGCTTGTTTTGTTTCATCTTAATTCTAGTTCTAGTGCTACTGGAATTCTAGAACTACTAGAATGGCCATAGCGGTCATTCTGACCATTCATACTAGACTGCACTGAATGTCATGTTTGTCATGTCACATTTACATTTGAAGCTTCGATTGAGGTTTTAGAATTAAGATTTATATGTCTATCATCATATTTTATGATGACATCACCGTCAAAATCCTTAATTTGAATAAAATCAAACAACATGGAAATAAATGGAGCACCAAGCTCCAAACGGATATAGATTGGTCTACATATTACAATCTTTTTTATAATATATAATTGTGTAGGAGCTACCATAGTAGGCCCCAGCCCCATGGTTGAGAACCAATGTGCTAAATAATAGGGATTCACCGATATTACAATTCTTGAAGATATAAGAAGTCATTTGCTGTGTCCTATTGTGCATACACTACTATCCATCCTAGTGTTCAGTATTCACTACAAACAAAAAGAAAGTGTTAAATAAAAAACTACAAACATGGTGGATATGAGACTGATTGTTTAGCTGGTTTAGCTGAAGGGGTTTGAGTGATTAAAAATCAAATAATTATTGTGCAAAAACACGAGGAGAGTGCTTCACATGAAAGACCTGCAACTGGCAGATCAATGTTATACTTATTTTCTCTAAGGATGTTAACTGTAACAAGATAAATAACATACAAGTTTATGGTGAAATGTAATTATAATTATGACTTGGTAATGTCCCAAAATTTGCCTACTCTTCTGCTTCACACTCGTGTACATTTTCTTCACAAAAAGAGTACATACTTTTGGAACATAGTATAAGACGAATATAGCAAATGCTTATTTTCATGTTATAGCCGATATAACCCATATAAACTATTAATATTCTATATTTATTTCTAAATAAAAATACAAATACTTATTTGTTTTGCTATTCTCTGAAATCTCCAGGTAGACACTAAACAGGGCTAATCATTAGCTTCACCCCTAATGAAAAACAAAACAAAGCATGATGCACAGAGCTAAATATAGTCATGCAACAGGATGTTAAATAAAAAAATCACTGAGCTCTGTGGTACCGAGTTGCTGTTTAACTCGTTTAGAAGTACATCTTCATCTGGTGTTCTGCTTTGAGTTTTGGCTTGTTAAGAGACACTGCAACAAGCCACAAGAGCCGAGCATACGTCAGACTGACTTTGATACACCGACAACCAATTCGGAAAGCGTGAAAGGATCTCATGTCAACCCCATTGAACATATACGCAACACTGGGCCAAGACTCCTGCCGTTTTCGTCATGTTTGAGGCCCTTAAGGCGCGCGGAGAAACCTCCTCCTGTGCTGTCTGTCACTAAGTGTTATGTTCTTGATAATGCCGCCTTCACAGCTAAGATATCTCAGAATAGCAACAGGTTTTTCATCGAGTTTTCTGTTTAAAGGTCTAAGCTTTTTATTGTATCGATCGTTGCACATAATGTTTCATAAAAATGTTGGCATATAGTCGCAACTGTAGCCTTTCAGCGCAGTTGTATTGAACAAGGTGATTTTCATCCATCTAGCCCACAGCATTTATGCAAATGTGTTTGCACTAGTCTAAGTATAAAATAATATGCCTGATGTTTTTCTATATAGAGCATTGCATGACTACAAGCTTAAAGGGTACATAACACACACTTTCTGCCAATGTCATGTTAATCTTGAGTACCTATAGAGTAGTATTGCGTCCTTCATATGTCCGAAGAGTCTTTAGTTTGATCATATTTATAAAAGAAAGATACGCTGTACCAATTCTTTACAAAAACAGCTGAGCTTGTGCAGGTGTGCAGTGGGTGGAGCTAAAGAGTCACGAACACACACACACACAAACACAAACACACACACACACTACATCATGGCATTATCCCTGGATAAATTTCGATTCACTATACATTTGTGTTGTTGACATATGCACTTACATGCCGATTGCCAACAAAACACAGACCGCAGTTTCACTCACCGCCTGCGCTTTCCACTCATGACCGGGAACAAACAAACACACTTGCAGAACTCTGTTGCTGCTCCGGAAAAACAAACTGCATCGTCTGTTTCCTTAACACACTGGGTTATTTGGGAAGCTGAACAAGGTTATCTTTCCCTCACAGCTAAGAACACACTTCTTTAGTGACATTGTTGATTTTGTGGTCTAAAAACAAAATTCCAGCACTGCTGACGGCTTCCGAAGCTCATTGATGGTCGTGCTCTTGCTTTGGTTTGACGTGCACACACACTCATCCGGGATCATACGTCCAACTAGTTTTTTTAAATTTTGTCCATGGTTAGCATGAGAAGCCAACTCTTTAACAGTATAAATAATTCAGAATGCATGAACTAGCATTAGACCCTCCCCGTTAAGATATATATCAAAATATATAGAAAAGTTTGTTCTCTTCAAGTTCAAGTGGTTCAGCTTCTCAGGGCACAAATAGTACACATATTTTCATCATTGGCACCTACGTTTGTGAAAAAAAAATAGGGTTTTGGGGCCATATTAATACTCAAAAAGTTTTTAAAGCATTTCACATTTTTACATTCAATTGAAAGACCCCATCATTATTAAATATTAATATTGTAGTCAGGTAGACATAACATTGATTTGAACCAGTTGAAGACTTTTTTTGTGAAATAATGGCAAAATGTCTGTTTTGTATGGCTTTAGATATCCTGTAATGGACCATAGTCAGGGTATACAACATGGAGAACAAGCTCTCCAGGACCAGAGTTCGCCACCTCTGCTGTAAGGGAAAAGATTGGCTTGTAAATTGGTTTTATTTGAATGTATCTCTGAAGGGAACGGTCTTCAGAAAAGTTTTAATGGCATATTTCTTTTTATCCAAATTAATGATTACCCAAGATTACCATCCTCTGTATTGACCTTTTGTGCTCTATTTAGAGACAAAAAAAAACATACAGGTTTGGATTGATGTTGTCAGGAACCTTGGAGTTGTGATTTAATAAGCTAAACTTCATTGACCACATTGCTAGAACGGCCCGGTCCTCGAGATTTGCCTTGTACAACATTAGGAAGATCAGGCCCTTCCTATTGGAGAATGCTCTACAACTCCTTGTCCAAGCTCTTGTTCTATCCAGACTGGACTATTGTAATCCTCTCTTGGCAGGCCTTTCAGCTTGTACTGTCAAACCTCTACAAGTGATCCAGAATGCGGCAGCAAGAGTGGTCTTTAATAAACTGAAGAGAGCACGTCACACCTCTCTTCATCAATTTGCACTGGCTATCAATAGCCGCTCGCATCAAATTCAAGGCACTGAACAACCACTGTGCACTCCTATACCTAAACTCACTACCTCAGACTTATGTGCCCTCCAGAAGCTGGTGTTTTGCAAGTGAACAGCGCTTGTGGTTCCATCCTAAAGAGGCACAAAATTACTTTCACAGACCTTTACCTTGACCATTCCCCGCTGGTGGAATGACCTGCTTAACTCAACCTGAGCAGCTGCGTCTTTAGCCATTTTCAGGAAATGAATAAAGACACATCTCTTTTGTCAACACTTGACCCATTACTACTAACACTTTCTATTCTGTTTCTATTCTATCTATGTTTTCTATATTTAAAATAAACCTTGCTACGTGTACTGATCTAGTCTAATTTGTCACAGCCATACACAGTACATATTGTTGCTCTTTTGTTGGTTCAACTGCTTCTGTTGTTCTATTTTAAGTCGTCTGCTAAAGGATTAAATATAAATGTAAATATGAGGATGAAGAGATTGTGACAGAATTCTCACATTACATTGAACTGTCCCTTTTAAAAGGTTGTGAATACAGCCAGTCGACATGGATGGGGAAAGATGCCTCCTCATGCTCTTTATCCGACAATGTTGTTTCGCTCTGCCGTTAGAGCCTTCTATCTGACGCCTGGCCCCATTTTTGCTTTCTTTGATTCATATCTCCAGGCTGCGGCCCACGGCCCCTGTAGGGGAAATGTCAGAGTTAGTGTGGTGGAAAGATCCTGGCATGGGGCCGACAATCCCCATTCCCGGCTCACACTGCACAGCTGAGCTGTAGGTGGCAGGAGCAGGGCTATGATTTTGTGTGTGCGTGTGTGTGTGTGTTTGTGAATCCCAGCTGTCTGTCTTCCTCATTTCTTACATAAGTAGCTCGTACTGGGAGGAGAGATCACCAGGCCCACAGCCACTGGAAGAACAAGCCAATTCTCTCTCAATCCCCCTCCCCCCCCTTCCCCCTTATCACTTTCACTCGCTGTGTCTTTCTTGCTCTGTCTGTGTCGATGACTAATGAGCTGCCGTGCCTTTCCATGTAATGAGTTACCTGCCTACACGCCCAGTGTGTTGCCTTGTCTCGCTGGCATGAAGTACTGCGGGGGAAAGGGTGAAGGAAATAGAGAGGTATGTGGAGTGGATGGACGACCAGTTGAGCAGTTGATGTTGAGGAGGTCTCAAGGCTCAGTGTGATTTTTGGGCCCTCTAATTCACCTAGATGTTTTTTAGGTTTAATATTTTAAACTTCTTAAAGAGGGTTTTAGCGTGCTGTGTTTGAGCCATCAAAAGACAAGCTGTAACAAATTCCCCACCTTGAACTGTCTGTCTGTTCTGTGTGCTGTGTTCCTGTTATTACACTCCGTCTGAAAGCATTTATTTGGTGAATGTCTGTCAGTTAAACGCTCTTAAGTTCTGTCGGTGTTTGTTTTTTGTTGTTGTTTTTTTTCTGAACAGGACAGGTTTCTTAAAGGGGTCATATGTTGCTATTTTCAAAGATCATTATTTTGTGTATTGGATGTAATAGAATATGTTAACATGCTGTAACTCTTTCCCAGCCAAACTCGGAATATTCCATTATTTGTGCGAAAATGCTTCCCAGCTAAACACGGAATTTTCCGTGTATCCACTGTTATACGTTAGGGGGCGCTATTACACATATTCTGAACGAGTACAGAATCTCCTGATGAAAACGCAGACAAAAAGCAAACAAGCAATCGTATATAACCAGATGCATATGTAAAATAACATGATCATCAACATTAAACGTATAAATCAAAACTGCCTAATGTTACTGAATGAAATGTCGACCCAGAACGAAATCTAAGACTGTGCAAGCATTAGGGGTGTTGATTGACTCAATCTACTCCATCTGTGTTTGATCTGGATATAAAATAAAACGTTCGTGGCTGGCAACTTTTTTTTTAAAAACGCTGGCGGGGAAAGGGTTAATGTTAAAAAAATACATTATTTTTCACATACTGTACATAATTGTAGCTCCTACCAGTCTTTCACGTCAGCTGGATTTGACTAAGTCTGCAAGGTATGTGAAATTAAATGTTTATTAGATATTCAAAATGTGTTCAAATTATATAAATGCGTATTTGCTGAATGCTGACTGTAAATGAGAAAGTATAATTGGTGTTTACCTTTCTGTTACTAATAATATAAAAGCAAATGCTATAATACTTTTTCGTGTACAGTTTACTTTCTTTAACGGTTCTATCTAGTAATGTATTAGACAAAACTGTTAAACAGAGACCATAACTAATGAATACGAAGAATAGAATCGCTGTGTGCTCAGACAGTGCCATTCTCAGTGCCGTCAAAATAAAAGTCCTGCATCCAACACATCAGCCAAACAGAAAAGCTTTTTGGCCGATGCAGATATTTAATAAATGCCGTTATATTGGTCGACCGCTAATAGTGTATGGAAACTAATCTATGTTAATAAATGCATTGATGCATTGAGCCTTACTGTAAAGTGATACAAATTATTCAAAATGAAGCCCAAGTATTTGGATTTTCTAGCTTAATTTAATAGCTCAGTGCATTTAGACAAAAGCTTTTGCATAATTTCTTTGCAAATGCCACTTGATATTTTGTATCGAATGTAGTGACCAAAAGTGTCAAAGGCATTTTGTGGCCACTTTATGTAACTTTGTAGTTAATAAGGAAGAAGATGCTAAGGAACAAAGTCTGTCAGCTCTTATTGCTGTCTTTAATACTGTAAAAATCATATTTATAATTTCTTTCAGCCATTTTGAGATGATTTAAACCAGATGGCCAGCAGTCAGCTCTTAGTTTTGATTTGAAGGACGTGTGATTTTTCTCAAAGACCTTTCGCCTGAGATCCTCTACAGTCACAGTCACTTTTACAGATGGCCGTAACAGTGCTTACAGATGTTAGCGGGGAAGCTGTCATGTCATTTTCGCCTGAAAGATTCTCTCTGTAAACTTTGCTCAATTCCTTTTTGCTGGCCACTCTGTTGGGTCTGTCACAGGAGTCGATAGCAGGTGGGCAAATTGTTTGATACACTTTTTTTTTTTTTTTTTTTCTCGGGTTCTTGGAATGGAGCTCTTTAAATCCATGCTGTGAACATCACACAAAAAAAGGTGCAAAAAGGAGAACCCACACCTGCAGGTTGCACCTGAACATCACCTTAATTCCAGAGAGTCCCAGGGAACCTCTATCTACTGAAGATTCTATCTACTAAATAAAAACTCAAGTGAGAATGCATCTGACTCTGATCACAGTATGTCAAAGGAAACTCCATATCTGTTCTAATAAAGACAAAAGACTGGACTAAGTAGCAAACATGTATATAAGTCACAAGAATCAATATAGGTTGAAGAAAAATGCTGAAATAATGAAGACAGAAACCTGGAGGAAACAGCAAAAGTTTGATTCGATCGGTCTTGTCAGTATGGCAAATTGCAGGTTGAGAAACTCGTTGGGCTCCAGACCCATCGCACAGGCTGCAAAAGCAGACGGTACATTGGGAATCTGTTCCCAGTCAGCTTGACATCACCGTCGTCATAGAGACAGGCCGACTCTTGTCAAAGTTTAACACATTCGGTCATGTTATTTAGTGTGTGTGTGAGAGTGTACATGGTTATGAAATATAAAGGTGCCACATAGTAGTCAGACTTGGCTAATTACACACAGACCACCTCACCGACATGGTCCTCTGTGTTGGTTTTTATTATTTATGAAACAATCAAATAAACATTCTGTCCCTCTGCACAGCAGTGTTGCAGGGTATGGTTGCAAATTCAGTTAAATTTAAGTTGCAACTTTGATTCTCACTGCTTGATTATTCGTTTAACAAACCTTGTATGCATAATTTAGGGGTCATACCCTACTGTTCAATTTTTTTTTTGTCACTTTTGATCTATTTAATGCATCCTTGCTGAATAAAAGTATTAATTACTTTAAAAAAATCTTACTGGCTGCAAGCTTTTGAATAGTAGTACTTCAGATTGAAATATTATGTAATATCAAGTATTTCAGATTGATTTTGTTGTTCTTTTAGAATCAGTTCTCCAAATATAAGAAACATCAAACAGTCTATGAGAAAGATTGAGAAAAAAATCCCAATTTGTCTGCAGTTTTTGAATAATATTTTCTCTTCCTTTTTAAATGAATTGCTTGAAGTTTGGGAAAGGGATTGATTAGCATATAAATGTGTACAACATTTAAAGGGTTAGTTCACCCAAAAATTAAAATTCTATCATTGATTCCTCACCCTCATGTTGTTCCAAAACCGTAAGACCTTCGTTCATCTCTGGAACATAAATGAAGATATTTTTAATGAAATCCGAGACTTTTCTGACTCAATTTAATTACCACTTACAAGGCCCAGAAAGGTAGTAAAGACATTGTTAAAATAGTCCATGTGACTCCAATGGTTCAAACTTTAATTTTATGAAGCGTTGAGAATGCTTTTTGTGAGCAAAAAAACTAACAAAAATAATGACTTTATTCAACAATTTCTTCACGTCTGTGTCAATCTCCTACGATGTTGACGTAGTAAACGCAGTGCAGCGCTTCCGAGTTATGTCAGAGCTATGCCAAAACGCCGGCCTACCATTGGCCGACGCGGTTCACGTGAGCACCACAACGTATGCGTGTGATGCTGACGCAGCAGCTGACCAATGTAAGCTGCGTTGGAGACTGACACCAATGAGAAGAAACTGTTGAATAAAGTCGGGTTTTTTTGTTTTGTTTTTGCGCACAAAAAGTATTCTCGACGCTTCATAAAATTAAAGTTGAATTGCTGTCTATGGAGGGGTCCGAGAGCGCTCGGATTTCATCAAAAATATCTTCATTTGCTCTCCGAAGATGAACAAAGATCTTACGGGATCTTGAGGAACGACATCAGGGTGAGGAATTACTGACAGAATTTATTTTTGGGTGAACTAACCCTTTAAACTGTTACTTTAACTGGACCCCACCTGTAGTTGGGTCATTTGTAACAACAGCAATTTTGTAATGTACACAATTTATGGAAAATAATCTGCTACAAATTGAAGTAAACCATTTCAAAATTTGAAATGACACCAAAAGTTACAGATGTTTAAGCAAGAAGTGTTACAGCAAGAAGTGTTACAGCTATTCTCACCTATATGTGAACATATCTGAATTTTAAATGGAACAGTTTTGAATATATTATGGCATATTTGACATGGTTGTGAGTACAAATCAACAACGTGGGCTCTTAGCTCACCTTCTCTCCTCAAGGTTATGCACATTTACACTTTCCTGTTAATCTTATTTGGTTTAATTGAGGAATAAATGCCCAGACAAGTATCTAACCACAATTTTCTCTTCTGTTTGTGCCTTTGCGACTCCAATTTGCATATTTTCCTCATCCTCTTACCACCATGATCTCTGTGCCTGTGGTGCTTGACAACAAATGTCTTCAGATTCATTTTCACACTAATGATGTGAAATTATTTAGCGGGGCTTTAAAAGCAAAGTTGAGTGTTGACTTGATTTGTTATAGAAAGAAGCAGCCGAACTTGGTTTTACACTGCACTGCCTTATTTCCTTGTGTTGTCCTCAGAAAACCTTACTCTCTGTTATGGGTTTAGCCTCACAGACTCGCTGATGGTAATGGAGGTGCAGAGCACACAAGGCACCTCAAATCAAAGAATCGTGAGGAATCTCTCTGAGACTGAAGGGGGTGAGAAGGTGCCTCCGGATTGGAATTGGATGTGTGGGCCAGTCGTTTCTATTTCCTCTAGCACTTAGTCGGTCACTCTCTTCCTGTCAAAGATAGACATTTTCAGCATCTTCTAAGTGAACATTATACCACAGTGGCCAGTTGCATAAACATAACTGCTAAGCTAAGAGCAACTAACAGTTAGTTAGGGCTAATCTAGTCTCGGTTAGCCAGACCTTCAGACTGACGGCAGACGGTCTGAACCTTTTTGCAGCTTTCATTGGCCAAGTACCTCCCAAGAGGGCGTTTGACTGACATGTAACACAACCAATCACAGTTTGTTTTGTTTTCCGTGTCATGTTTAGGGGCGTGAACATGTAAAGTCGATGTCCCTGTAATAACAGACCGCCGTGCATCTGTAAATTATTCATTCAAGAACGTTGTGCAAGTTTACTGCAACTACGGAGGCGCAAACGTCACATACTTTTGAAAATCCTGCGTTTAGTTGATCCTGATAAGCGCTCATTGTCACAGTTCTAAACAGTACGGAATTCTTCTTCCACAAGAAAGTTTGGCGTCACGGCATTTGTTTCCAGGCAGACCTTTAAAGAACGTGACACACATCTCACAAACATCTTGTAGAATTCAACCAATCAGATGACGACTTTGAAACTCCTGAAGTGTTTCCAGAAAGTGTGCCATATGCATCAGACGTTCAGCCAACGGTCCTTGGGCTAATCAGTCTTACATTCTGGATTCAAATCAGTCAAAGTACCAGTCTACTTTTGCTATTTGGTGAACTCTGCTGCCTTGAACTTTGGAAGGCAGCATAATTCACACAAGCTTGCATTTCCTGTCTCCTGCATTTGCATGCGAATGAATGGAAGTCAATGGAAGGAAAAGTATGGTGTGACCTTCCCTGGTAACACTTTACAATAAGGTTTCATTTGTTAACATTAATGTATTAACTAACATGAACTAACAATGAGCAATACATTTGTTACTGTATTTATAAATTTTTCTTATTGTTAGTTAATAAAAATCCAGCTGTTCATTGTTTGTTCATGTTAGTTCACACTGCATTAACTTATTTAATTATACACAATTATACACAGTACGTAATATTACGCAATTTAATTCCCATAATCTATTAGTACATTTACATTTAGTCATTTAGCAGACGCTTTTGTCCAAAGCGACTTACAAATGAGAGCAATAGAAGCAACTAAAAACAGTCAAGGGCAATATGCAAGTGCTGTAACAAGTCTCAGTTAATCTAGCACAGAACACATAGGACAGAACAATTTTTTTATAAATAGACAAACAGAAAACAAATAGAGTGATAAGTGCTACTCTTTATTGGTCAGGTGCTGCTGGAAAAGATGCGTCTTAAGATATTTTTTGAAAATGCTTGAATTGAGATAGGCAGGTCCCACCAGGTGGGAACGGTCCAGGAAAAGGTCATTGTGAGGGATTTCATGCATTAGTAAATGTTGAAATTAACATTAAATAAGATTAATAAATGCTGTAGAAGTATTGTTCATTCTTAGTTCATGTTAACGAATGAAACCTTATTACCTTTCCCTTTATTGAAAAAGTCATGGTCGTTATCGTTCTGACTATTTATTATTTATTTATTTAAACCGTTATTGTGTCATGACATTATTTATGGTTTGATTGGTTGAAACCGTTATTTTCGGACCTTTTATTTTTAATAATTTAATTGTTGTTTTTTCAGCGAATTACAATTTCAGCAGAGCACCTTATGTTGTAAGCTTTGGTGCAGAAAAGATTCTTTGGTGCAAAAGTTTTGTGGGTTATGCAACTATACTTTTGTAGTTATTTTGTTTGTTGAATTGAACGCCGTATGAAAAAAGCCTTTAAAGTGTATTAAAAGGTGGAAAATATGTATTTAATGATGCTTTTGGGAGTGCAGAGCAAGAAGAAGTGACAAAATTAGAGACATCTGTGAAAGATGTGGTAAAAAAGGAAATGAGAAGAAAGGAACAAAATGACTTTACAGAACAGAGGAGCAACTGTGAATAGAAACATAAATAGATATCTGTGATCAGAATGACACGACTGACATACTGAGTGAACCAAAATGTAGATAAAGATGGTCATTTACTTCCACTGTGATAGGGCTTTGAAATCAAGCGGCTTAATGAATGAACTTGAACCTCATTATTTCTGTGATGTGTCTGAATGCAAGGCTTCTCTGCAGAGTCTTAAATCTCAAGCTATGCATTATCATATCCAGCATTCTTTTTTGATAAACTCTCAAATGTGCAAAAAAAGAAAACTAAAAACAACTATCTGTCTGAATGTGTTTGTGATGTTATTATATAAAGAGATAGTCATGTTATTCCAGACCTGTATGACTTTCTTCTGTGGAACACAGAATATATTTTTTATTTGTTTGTTTGTTTTTTTTACCGTACAATGAAAGTCAATGAGCTCCAATGCTATTTGGACCCAACCGCTCTTGAAAATATTGTCTTTTGTGTTCCACAACAGAAAGAAAATCATACAGCCTTGGAACAACATGAAAGTAAACGAATTACCAGTCATGCAAATCTACCCTCAAATCTCACGGCCGACCTTTCAAGCCCTGCACGCACCACTGGACATACGTTATCCCTTTCCTGCCTTTATGCCAGGTCCATTCGCGATAAGCCCCTCAGATAAGCCCAGAAATTCACCTCATTTACAGTTCGTCTTAACATTCATGAAAGGTCTTTTATAGTTGCATACACAGTACACATGACCAAATTGAGTTGTCTTAGCGTGTGTGTGTGTGTGTGTGTGAGAACCATCTATTTGCATAATGGCAACTCATTGGAGGCTAAAAGCATGTCAGGACCAATGGCTGAGATCCAGCGTGTGGAATATCCGTAATGATCTTGTTTTTCAGGGGGTTAAGGGATTATCCAGCAGCATTAGAGAAAACATCTGTCTGCATGTTCTGGAAAACGGGTTCTGTTTACTTTACTTATTGCACGACTCATTGCTCAACCAATCATTAGTGGAGGCGCTAGGCCGTGCCACAGATGCTTTTCCCATCACGGTTTACGCAAGGTGTGTGGGTATGGAGACTTTTTGGTCTGACAGGACAGGGAGACTGCTTTCACAGGTCAAAATCCCTCAGAGGCTGAAGTGGGGAATGTTTGATCTTCGCAGTGTCGTGCCCCCCTGCTGATTCTCTTTGTGCTGTCATAGAAGTGAGGGGTTTTTTCTCCTATTGTTTGATATGGTAGTTTTTGTGCTTTCTATGTGCAAAGTATAGCTAAATAATAAAGTATAGTTAACCCCTTAAGCCCTGAAGATTTTTTTTGTCTGAGTGACATACACAACTTTAAAGACTCATAACTCCAAAACTATAGCAAGGAAAGTCAAATGGTAGGTATTATTTGTTAGAACACTTTTTATATTTTTAGAAAATATAATTTTTACATCATAGTTACATTTGGACAATCTAATCCTGAGAAATTGTTGATAAAAGACAAAAATATATATATTGTTTTTAATAATTTTACAAATATTTCTTATTTTACATGCAATAACTCAGGAAGGAAATATGGCAGTAGATTTTTTTTTGGACAATGTTCCCTTATATGTGGTCTGCATCTAATGCTGAGAAACTGCTGATAAAATACATATTATATTATTACAATATTATTTATTGTATATTTGTATATACAAATATTGTATATTTATACACAAAATCATTTTAAATCAATCCATCTATCCATTTTGATCAACTCTTAACGAGCGCTGAGTTATTCATCTAAACCGGAGTGTGCTAGCTGCTATAAAAATGAATTGCCATATTTTTCAAAACTGCATTGATCAACACAACATCCGTGAGGAATATCTCGTGATCAACGCAATGGATTATATTGATTTTTGGACTCATTTCAATCGAGAGCATCAACTGTAAGTACTGATGTGCTGTTTTCAACGATCGGAGCATGTTTCATTAAGTTCCAAGCCTAAACGCCACTTTAGACCTACTGTTTTTTAGTTTATGTACTCCTGTCAGGTTCCATTCCATTAGTAATAACTTCTGATCCGAGTGACGGATTATGGTGATTTTGGTCTCTTTTTTAATCGTGAGAGTCTGCTGTAAATAAGGATCATTTTCAACGATCGGAGCATGTTTCATGAAGTTACAAGCGTATAGTATTTCAAAATATTCAAAGTATTCACGCAAACATTATCTGTTTTGTCTTATGTGAATGTTTGGTTAACTGTTGGGGAAAAACATTTGATGTATAACAATATATTAGATCCGTGCGGTACAGTAGGTCTTAATATATAGGCTGCCTGTTTCATTAACGTTATCAAACAATTGTGGAATCATGGGGAAAAAGGTCTGTGCACGTTGCGTTCATTTGTTTTTCCATTCAATATTGAAAGTTGAAAAATGAGAAAACGGCTCATTTATTAGTTTAAAAAAAAATAGAATTCTGCTTGATCTTTATATTTTTATGTTCAGGGATAGAAAATGGATAAATGGTTTGAATATTCGATTTCCACGTGTGGGCGCCCCTTTCCCCTGATTGGTCAACCAAAGATCAACCCGTACGGCTTTCAGTTCTTCCACAGTTCCGTGAAGAATAACAGTCCTCCGCATCTGGATGGATTCTTTGACACAGATCACGCTGGGCAGGGACTAGAATGGGTTTTCATCTCTATTCCAGAGAAATATTAACTGATTATTTCAGAAATATTCATGTAGGCTACCTCGCATCTGCACCCACATTACCCATCAGCCTACTTCTTTGACACACCACTGGGCATGTTTGTTTGTTTCATGCCTGCCCACACGTGGAAATTCGAATATTCAAACCATTTATCCATTTTCTATCCCTGAACCTAAAAATATAAAATTCAAGCCGAATTCTCGTGTTTTTTTGGTTTTTTTAAATGAATAAATGAGCCATTTTCTCATTTTTCAATTTTCAATATTGAATCGAAAAACGAATGAACAAGCTTTTTCGGTACATGGACCTTAAAAAAAAAAAAAAACAAGTTTCCTCTAGATATTTGTTTTGGACTTGGTGTGTGCCAAATTTGGTGTTGTTACCAGAGATTTTCAGGTATGGTTGCCAGGTGATTTTGTTTTGACTACATTGACTACAAACTTAAACTGCATTTTTCCTCAATTTACTTTACTGACTCTATTGACTTCAGACAGGTGTAGCTCATTCACTTTTTTCACTTTCATTCACTAAGTTTTTTTTTTAATAGAGAATGTAAATAAAATAAAATTTGGAGGAAATGTGGAGGAAAATGTGCTCATTGACATGGGTCACATATATTTTTTTATATATATTTTTTTACTTTAACATCAACGGATCCTGAAAAAATGCATCATGGTTTCACAAAATTTACTTTTAGTTATTTTTCATAAAAAAAATGCAGCCTTGGTGAGCATAGACATTGAATATTTCTAACCCTAACTTTTGAACAGTATATGTGCATATAAAGAAACCACATAGCAAATTTTAGTAACAGTTCTTCAGTACATTTTAGGCTTCTTTTTATATACAAAATGAGTTATAATGTCAAAGTCAGTAAATTTAGTAAGTTAAAACCACGGGTAAATAACCTGAACCTGAACTACCAAACTGCACTATATAGCAGCACATTGCCGTCCCAATCAGGCACCGAAATCTGCAAAATGATGTACCATTAGAAGTTTTGATTTGTTAATATAACAGTACATCTAATCACTTTAAATCTGTCTCTCTCTATTTTCCTACTGCTCCTTTAGTTTTGTTCTCCTTGCTCTCTCGATCGGTTTAAAGAGGAAATAATGAGGCAGTCTGTAGAGTTGCTCGGATATGAAGGGAAGAGCCTCTCCATCTTGGAGGTAATCTCTCCTCTCCTCATGTCCGCACGCCAGGCGCGTCTGCCAGCGAGAGGAGGGATGAGCCCACGCGCCACAGAACCAAATGAAATATGAGGCATCAGCAGGTGCGGCATATAAATATTTCACAACCCTAACCCGATTTGTTGTGCGCTGGGCTGGACCTGTGTGATTGTGTATTCGGGGATTACTGAAAGTGTTTTTGTTTATGTATGCATATGTGTGTTTGTGAGCCTGCATTTACAAAATATTTAGTAAAACTTTAGAGACCTTGAAGGATGATTCAAAATGCTTAACGACATTTTGACAGATAAAAGATCTGCCTCCCTACTTTGGAAACACTCCCACGGTAACGGATGCTGATAGGGATTAGAAGTGAAGAGGAAGTTGGGGCCATTTTGGGCAGCTCTTTGAGCGACCCAAGTTTTAGTCCCGGCTTTTGATCCTTTCTAGCCCCTCTCTACTCCCCTATCGATTCCTTTCTCTCCTTGACAGTCCTATCTAATGAAGGCAAGAAATGCCCAAAATTATAACTTTAAGATAAAAAAAAAAAAAAGGTGAAGAGGAGGATAAAATGAAGTTTTAAAGGACCCCTGCCGAAGCAAACGGGGGTGGAAGAGAGACGCGAGTAGGGAGGATTTGAGCAGAGAAATTAAAGATTCCCAGTGTAGCCAGTGGAATAATTCATGGAATATTTTTCATTAAATTGGGTGACCAGATCATAGTGTATGTTGTCTTTTTTACACTTTAAAAGCAGAATAAAAAAGGAGCCAAGAGCCCACAACACAGTGCTGGTAAAACTAAAAGAGCTCTTGTTTTTGAAGTTGTAATATCAGTATCAAATTAAAAATAGTTAGAATATTTTACTGAACAATGACATGGAAGTTCGCATTTTATTATTTTAATGGATTTTAATGGAATATTGCAGTATTTATTATAAGGTTTTATCCGTTTTTCTTGTTCGAGAAGCTGTTCTCTCGGATATATCATGGAAGGAAAGACAATCACAACTTCCATTTCACGAAGACTTAAAACTTTTGACAAAATAGAAGTGTAAAATAATTGTTATATGATAACTAACTGGGTTACACGTTCAATTATATCGTCATTTACTCACCCTGATGTTGCCCCAACTTTTGACTTTCATTAAATGGAAATGTTTATCCAAATTATTCTTAAAGATCCTTTCCTTTTGTGTTCTATTGAAGAAAGAACGTCATACAGATTTGAAACCACATTGAGAGTGTGTAAATGACTGAATATTCATTTCTCTGTTCTTTCAATCTTCAAACGGATTGTTTGTGTAGTGGCTGTTTATATATGTACATGTATCTGTCATGTCTGTTTGCATGTGATTTGTATGTGTGTGTCCGCTATATAGAATATTGTGACGGCTCTTCACGTACAGATGCACCAGAACACTTCTATTTTACTCTACTCACTTGCTTCTCTCTTACTGCTCTCATGGGATGATGCATCACTTTTACTGTCTCTAAGAAAGCGAAAGAGAGACTGAGTGCTCAAATATCTGATGCGTGTCATAGACCTACCTGTAGTGGTAACAGGTGAATACTGTGCTTGCCTATCAACAGGTTAGGGTGAAACAGTCAGTATAATAAAAATGACAGCAGCATTGGCACATTGTTTTGCTGCTTCCAGTTTATATAGCTGCACATGGGCTTGACTGAATTAGGCAAGATAAAAAAGTGTTCATGTCTGATTTAAATTAGAAAAATATTCAAATTCATGGACTGGTGGTTACCGCAAATGCACTGAACCGTAGTGCTCATCTGGGTGACATAAGTTTCAAAATTTTCAAACTAAAGCCATGTTTCCACCACAGGAACTTTCCCTTCCAAGAAACTAGGGACTTTGGGGTGGTACTCGGTCTGTTTCGACCGCAGGGACCAGGGTCTAAATTAAGTTGTGGGTGCTGGTGAGGTAGTACTTTTTCAAAGTTCAGGAACTTTCGGGGGTGAGACTTGGGTGCAGCACATGCTGATTGGTTGAGTTTACACAGCATTTTGATTGGTTTACTCCACGCAGCATTTTATTTCAACCTAAAAGTCTGTTGCAGTGCATGCAGTAAGTTGCAAGTTGTTTGCTAATCGAATCAACAATGTAGTTTAAAAAAATACGACAGATGGACCAATGACAAGGTTCAGGCTTTATTAAGCTTATAGGCAGAGGACGAAATCCAGCGGGAACTGGAAATTTGCTCGCAATCCTACGTCACTGGACTAATCTTCACAGTACTTTAGACCGCGATGGAAACGCAGAGAGCTCCAGGTCTGGGTGAAACCAGTTCCTGGGACAAATTGTTCCAGGTAATTTCGCTGGAAACGGGCCTTATTGCTGTGTGGTTCCTAGGACAATACTATGTGGTTCCTAAGGATCTCTGGATGGTTGCTAGGTAGTTACCTTCTGACGCAAGTCAAAAGAGTGTCTTTATTTTGAGTGTTAGATTAATCTGGTCTCTCCATCAATGTAAGGTTTTTGTTTTGTTTAGTTTTTTTTCACCCCATTTTATTGTCCGTAAGACAAAAGTTGTCAGATCGCTTGGAAAATGAATAGTTCACCATGGGATTTGAGGTATTCTTTACTGTCTGTATGTAGTGCAAGATGAGTTTCAGTTAAGGTTTATTGTTTTACTGAACAGACATATACTATGAGCAATGGTAATGTTTCAGTCAGAAAGGTCCACTAAAAATGGCAAGAAAGAAAAATATGTGTACAAATTAAAATAAATTTAAGGCAAGACACTACAAGCAAAATGCACTGGTCAATTTTGGGATATTTGGCTGATGTGTCACATTATTATCATAATGTGTTCAGACTAGTGGAAAGAAACATCTAAAATACACTATCTATTTTTACATATCTATTTGTAGACTTCAATTACAATACATACCTTGAGGCTGTTTTCTCAAAATGAGTTTTCTCTCGTCAGTAGTTTATCTTGTTTCAGTAGCACTTACATACACCAAACTTTACAATTTTATGGGCTCTGGTTTAGTAAAGCTACATTTTATTGATAAAAACATGGTGAATTGGTGAAACTTTTGACGATTTTGGAGTGATTAAAAATAAATATTCAAAATCCTATCTATAAAAGCTTTGGCTCTAATATGTCAAGAATTTTTAACCTGGCTTTATGTTCAGATTTCTGTTCTAATAATGTATGCGAAAGAGTGCATATTTAAGTAGGCCTTCTTTGCATATTTAAACATAACATTTCAGAAAACATGTAAAACTTCTTAATGTAATCAATCAGCTGGGGAAATGTATTAGTCAGATTTTTTTTTTTACCCTATTCACCTGGGGTTCCTTAAATAAATTCATTTAATAATTAATCATTAATTGTTAATAAATATTAATAATTAAACAAACCAATTCTTGTAATTCTTAAGAAAAGGCACTCTGAAATACTAGCTCGGATGCAGTTCAATTCAGGACATGCCTCCATATCAGGAGTGTGTGTGGGAGACCTGAGGGTGTTGTGGGATGGGCATCCTGGCATCCTCAACAGAGCGTCTCGCTCTCCTGGGCTGATTTCTGCCCTGAAGTGGACTAACAGGATTTCATAGAAGGTGTCACACAGCCAATGATGCATCCCCTCCAGACAGCGAGACCTGCTCACACAAGAAGAAAACCACTAAGCGGTTTTGAGGCCAGCTTTTCAGGCTTTTCATCAAATGAGCAAAACGCATACCCGCTCATCTCGTACACCCTCGCACATTATCTCAGCCCCTGAGCTAGTTTGTGAAAATCTCAGTCCACAGAGGCACACAGCTGGACAATTAGAATATTTTTGCCTTTCATAAATCACATTGACACTGGTAAGTACGCATCATGTCGAAAAGAAGAAATAGGCACAGAAGCTTTGCTAATAAGGACTTTATGGCTTTGCAGTCTGGATTTAGGGCTGTTTTTCTGTTGTGTAGGTTGAGAAGGTACAAGTAATGTGATTTTGTGTGGGCTGGTGTGTATTGTGCTCTGCTAAGTGGTTCAGGAGTTGTTTGTAGACTGGGGAAACAGGGCTGGGATATAGAAAATCCAAAGGGACGGTTTTCTGTGACAGCCCCTCGTCGCTGATCTAATATTAGTCTTTGTGTTAACTGGGCTCAGTAAAGTGAGAGGCTAAACACACAAGCACACACAATCCGAGTTATTGAAACAGGGCAGAGGGTGCAGCATTGAATCACTCAGGGGCTTGTGTCCTGGGCTTTCATCCGCAACCTGACACAACACAAGGGCTTTCATTCTGGTTGTACACCGATCAGGCATAACATTACGTCCACCTTCCTAATATTGTTTTGGTCGCCCTTTTGCTGCCAAAACAGCCCTGACCTGTCAAGGCATGGACTCCACTAGACCCCTGAAGGTGTGCTGTGGTCTCTGGCACCAAGATGTTTACCAGCAGATCCTTTAAGTTCTGTAAGTTGTGAGGTGGGGCCTCCAGGGATCGGACTTGTTCAGCACATCCCACAGATGTTCGACTGGATTGAGATCTGAGGAATTTGGAGGCCAAGTCAACACCTCAAACTCGTTGCTGTGCGCCTCAAATCATTCCTGAACCATTTTTGCTTTGTGGTAGAGCGCATTATCCTGCTGAAAGAGGCCACAGCCACCAGGGATTACCGTTTCCATGAAAGGGTGTACAAGGCCTGCAACAATGCTTAGGTAGGTGGTACATGTCAAAGTAACATCTGCATGGATGGCAGGACCCAAAGTTTCCCAGCAGAACATTGCCCAAAGCATCACACTTGCCTTCTTCCTATAGTGCACTCTGGTACCATGTGTTTCCCAGGTAAGCAATGCAAACGCACCTGGCCATCCACGTGATGTAAAAGAAAACGTGATTCCTCAGACCAGGCCACCTTCTTCCATTGCTCCGTGGTCCAGTTCTGATGGTCACGTACTGTTGGCACTTTTGGGGGCGGACCGAGGTCTGCATGGGCACCCTGACTAGTCTGTGGCTATGCATCCCCATACACAACAAACTGCAATGCACGGTGTATTCTAACACCTTTCTATCAGAACCAGCATTAACTTCTTTAGGAATTTGAGCTACAGTAGCTCGTCTGTTTGATTGGACCACACAGGCCAACCATCACTCCCCACGTGCGTCAATGAGCCTTGACCCGGTTGCCGGTTCACCACAGTTCCTTCCTTGGACCACTTTTGATAGATACTGACCACTGCAGACCAGGAACACCCCACAAGAGCTGCAGTTTTGGAGATGCTCTGACCCAGTCGTCTAGCCATCACAATTTGGCCCTTGTCAAACCCGCTCAAATTCTTATGCTTTCCCATTTTTCCTGCTTCTAACACATCAGCTTTGAGGACAAAATGTTCACTTGCTGCCTAATATATCCCACCCACTAACAGGTGTCATTTTTTATATGCTTTAAGTCAAACCATGTGCAAATTCATCAGTCAACACTATATATTTTTTCTCTTTAAATGTCTAAAAAATGCAGTTTGAAACCACCCGTTTCCTACCATCACAAACATGTAACCAATCCCATCAACGTATGAGGCAGGGCTTTTCTCCACTGACTTATGATGTTCAAAGCATTTCTAATGATGCTGATTTTAGAAGGCAGCTGTCTGACTCCAAGATGGTGAACTGAGATGGGGAGCAGAAACATGATTTGTGTAACCAGCAATACATTATTAGCTGTTTGTTAACATAGTCGAGCCAAGGGCTAATCATATAAATTACCGTTATGTGCCCAACGTTGTAGAAAGCAATACATAAAACATATTAACATTCTGATACACCTACTTGTAGATGACCCTTTATAATTTCTTCTTATTATTCTGATTCTGAATCAGTTTCTGGTTCAAACATACAGTATATAGCTGTTTTAAACCATTTTTTCCACTTGCCATTGTGTAGTGTTTACTACAGTCCAGCTGGTATGATTGAGTAGAGGCAGGGACTAATTTGCATATCCATGGATCCATGTAACCTATATACTAAATGAAGCAAGGGTGTAGAGTTGAATTCAAGCTATTTTAAAGCATGAAGAAATTATTTTCACAGGGAAGAAAACGTTTAAATATGTATTTTTGATTATCAAAGATGTTTTAAGGGATAAAATATTGACTGCAGGGGGACTTTAAAAGTAAAATGAATGTCATTGCATTAGTTAACAAGAGGCATTTACAAACACATGATGATAGACCTTTTTTTCTTTTCTTTTTTTTTTCTTTTAGAATTAACTTCCCTTTTATGATCCATTTTAACTTAACTAACTATGTGTCCACTGTCTCATAATTGGGATGGGTTTGAATAGTTGGGATGGGTTTGGATTAGGGGTGTCGATTTTAATGTGTTAATTATATTTAGTTACGGTACAAAATTATGCATTAAAATTATTAAAGCATTTAACACATTTGCCCCACCCCAGACCTACTTGGGTCATCTTACATTTCATACAGTTGATTGATGAACAACTCACTGTGTGATGAATGCATTTAGAATTCCCATAAAATTCAAGATACGAGGCAAAAATGTTTTTGTTGTGGTCCGCGTCAGAGCGTGATTGTTCCCGCCGGTGCTATGCGGGAATACACTGCAGGCTCATTCTCGCTCGTACCCAAGGTAAATCATCAATACTATCATCCCTTACATGCATTTTATTGAACTAAATACATCGTCATCTGATAAAACACATGTGCAGGTTACTTTTCTTGCGCACCCGACTCCATGTTGCTTCGCATTCACATGAATCAGGGCACAGTTCAAGCGCAAGTTGCGCAGCTGAACTCAGACCACCTCCATCAGGCAGTTTCGGATTCGTTACCCCTGAGCTCAGCTCAGCTTGCATGACCGCTTTCACACAGGGCCGTAACCACCATAGACATTAAGGGTTGACAAGTCCCCCAATAATTAGAAATGGCCAAATTGTCCCACCCGATATTTGAAATTCTTGCACTGCTCTGCTGCACTCCATTATGCAGCACTCTGTATGTTAGGATGACAAAAAAGTTTAAAAGTTAAAGTTTTAGTCTGGTCTGCCTCATTTAGACTGGTCTGCCTCAGGTCTAACGGCGCTAGTCAATGTCAAAATGATTGAGATCGCCAATCAAATCGAAGTAGGCGGGGTGTGTCTTCACACACAGACGAGCGCGACAAACTATCACTTAAGGCCATTGCGGAGAGAGACTCTATTCTTTCCGGTGAAATCACAAAACAAAAAGCACACAAACGTGTCCATGCTCTTAATATACAATCATTGATTTTAATGAAGAAAAAAAAACTATATGAGATTGGATTAGAACCGGAACCTTTGAGACGGTTTACAAAAATTCTACCACCAGACCACTGAGGAATTTGAATGGCAACAGTGGATCTATGTATTTATTCACTAATGTGAAGAATCTCTGGACTAATAGTATATATTTGACGCAAATTAATGCATATTGTTTGCAAATAGTCCCAAAAGGATTATTTCCCAACTAGAATTAGACCTAGAATTTCATGTTCTGTTTCTTTATGCTTTATAAAAATAAAACAATTGGTCCTCCCAATGTTCAAGACATGGTTACGGCCTTGCTTTCACATTACCAATTCTTCATGTGAACTGTGCCCCGTTTTGAACTAAACTGACAGTGTGAAAATGCCCTCACATTTACATCATTATATACAGTAGGCCTATAAGCAATATCACACGAGTTCTGTTTTTCTGTCCAGAATAGCACAAGTGTAAATTTCTCAGCCATATTTGATGTGTGATTAATTTGTGATTGATTAACTGCCACATTGTGTAATTAATTTGATTTACAAATTGTAATCGCTTGACAAGCCCTAGTTTGGATATCTAGATTTGATTTGTGTAAATATGGTGGGTCTGTGTTGGAAATGTAAAATTGTAATATTTTTGACAGTGATATAAATAAGAGGGAAGTAATTCCACGTTTCTAGAATGGTGCTCTTTTCCAAAAGCGTTCGTTCACAGCATGCTGGACTGGCAAATGCCTCCACTGCGTCTTTATACCACTGCTGCGTCATTTCAATCAGCATGCATCATGTATGCGGCCCGTTGTGCACACTATTCATAAATCAACGTTTGAGCTTCGCATGTTTAATGATAAGGGATTATGATTCAAACATTAAAGATTAAAGATCTTAAAGTCATAACTTGGCTCTAATTCTCATGTCTTCTGAAATATCCTTTTATAATAATAATTATCACTTCTCTAACTCTGTTTGGCTGCCATACGCTATACAATTACTGGTCATAAAAAGGCACATTTTATTTGAAATCATTTGCTTTTGAAGGCTTTGATTAAGTAGCCAAAAAGAAAGATGTGTTTTCTTCCAGCGTTCACAAACAGGAGAGCTTTGAGCCAGCAGCCCCTTGCTCACGCTGAGCTTTGATGAAAGTCCTGTCAAAGCCAAGTAAAGATTTCACCTCTGAGAGACAGGAGGAATAGCTTGAAACGGATGGATCCGCTTCCAGACACAGCACACCCTAATGTTCATTAACTGAGAGAGTGAGAGACACGCAGAGATGCTGACCGGTCCTGTAGGAGCATGACTCTGAGACAGGAGGAAGGGAGACATGACAGAGAGATAGACACATGAACTGTTTGTGGAGTTTATGAGTGTGTCAGAGAGAGACACTAAACCATCCAACAACCATCACATTGATAGGGAGTTCCAGGTCCAAATGTCTGAAAACACATTGAAAATCTAGGATTTAAAGCACAGTTTTATGATTTAGATTAATTTAGATTTTATTTTATATATAATTTTATTTTATTATGAGTGTGAGTGTCACTTGCTGCTGTTTTGTGTATAAGCTGGCTGCTACAGAGACACTAATTAACAAGTCCTGTTATTGAGATCACAGACATTTCTACATCTTAATTGCATCTTAATGACATTTCAGCTCAGATGTTGTAGCTGGAGCCAGATAGCATGATGGAAAGAGAGAGAGACAGTGGATTTGATTTTGATGGAAGAATAGCAGAGCTACAGTAACAAGCAGACCGAGGCCATATCTGACAGTGACTCTTCTATCCTGCGGTCAGCATTTGGAGGGGTGTGCAAAGCACTAATCACGACTAAAACCCCTCATCTTACTCGCTCTGAGCCTCAGTCCCAGCGGGAGCACGAACTTGATCCACACTCCTGCTCCAATAATTACAGCATCATTCCCAGGTAGCAAGCACTATCTCGCTCTTGCACGAGCTCCGGTAATCTGACACTCAGAATTTATATTAATGTAGTTCAGTTTTTCATCCGCAAGCCCCCTTAGTCTGTTAATCGGATACACTGCGAAAATAAGGAAACCTGACAATGAGGTTTTTGCACGTGTTTTGTCACCGCAGGCTGAGGTAGTCATCATTGCCGGCGACAGATTTGCCAGAATTTATATTTGGGTCCTGCTTATGGGTCCTGTGTGTAAGGCCTTGGATTTGAATTGAGGTGGCAAAGGGAATTCAAAATATAAATATAACTGCGGTAACTGTAATGTTTTACTAGAAACGTAAAATTCGTCAAGGGAAACATTTACTATTGCCTTTACTATTTAAAAGATGGATGGATATAACATTTATATTTTTATGTGCATAATTCATTATATTTAAATACATCTGTTTTTATTTAATTCTATTAAATGGAAAATGGACTGCATTTTTATAGCACTTTCAACAGACCCATGGCCACCAAAGCGCTTTACATATTGCCTCACCTTCACCCATTCATACACCGACGACGGTGTCAGCCATGCAAGGGGTTAGGTGTTAGGTGTTAGGCACTGGGGTTAGGTGTCTCGCTCATGGACACCTTGACACTTGGTCAGATGGAACCGGGGATTGAACCACCAACCTTCCGGTTTGTAGCCAACCTACATGAACCACTGAACCACTGCCACCTCTCCACCCCTATTAATTATATAATTTATATAAAACAGTAGAGTGGGGGGGTATTGGTCTTTTTATTTTAATGGAATTAAATAATTATAGGATTAAAAGGGATTTAAAGAAATCGTAACGGTACGTAAAATAAGTTCTTGGCCTAATTGTGAAGTAATTTAAACTATTTGCAAATAATGTATTTAAATATGCACACATTCACTCATCAAAAACACAACACATGTCTTGTCACATTCAGTCATGAATTACAAGACTCGTGTAAATTATAGCATATTTTCATATCAAAACAACGAAATCTCATAGAAGAGTTGCGTAGTTTACATCACTAAATATTTATGTTGGTATTTGAACATTTCTATCATAAAACAGTTTACATGCGTCTCACCACACCCTCTTTCACCGCTAAAACTAAAGAGTTGTGTTGGAATTCACACTTATCTTCTGTGACCAGTAAGACCCGCCTCCTTTGATTTGATTGGCCATCTTGATCATTTTGACATCGAGTACAATTAGAACGAGTCAATGGTGGTTACGCCCTGCTTCAAAGTATCAATGTTTTCCCCCCAGTAAAATGTCACTTTTAATTGTAAATTTCATTGAACGTCAGAGTTTTTTTTAATTCTCTGCTTCTGAACTTCCACAGTCAACCTCTCCTCATCCATGTTTTATGTTTAACATGAGGAGTGGGGTTTTGATACTGTGAGTTTTCAGTGTAGGCGGGGCTTCTCTGTTCAGTGCTGCAGTTTGATATTTTGTTACATGATGCAATGACATTCATACATTTTTAAATGTGACTTAAGTTTCCAAATACTTTTGGTGTCACTGTTTGTCTGTTGTTCTGAACCATCTCGTCCGTCTGCATCTTATTTCGGGCTGGTGATGATTCCACCCACTCATTGAATGTGCATGCTCAAACGTGCAGCAGATGGACAGAAAGAGAGGGACCTTGATGAGAGAAAAGATGAGCGAATCAAATCTACCACAGCAAATATTTATTTACCAGATGAGCGCTCCTCATCCATCTCTCGCTGCTTTACAAGCAATGGCAACTTGCCTGCGTTCTTCACATGAGAATAACTGTGTGTGAGGATAGAGGGTGTGTTTGGGGGTACTGGGTTACCGAAGCCATGCATGAGACACAAACACAGGCAGTGTGTTATGAAGAGATGACGTGCACGCGCGTGTGTGGGGCACAGTTTGTTTCATAGTATACCTATTATACCTTTTTATAAGTAATTGTTAAATTGACGTCCTTAATTTTTACACACAAACATATATGTATATACACACACACACATATATGTATATGTATGTATGTGTGTGTGTGTGTGTGTGTGTGTGTGTATATATATATATATATATATATATATATATATATATATATATATATATATATATATATATATATATATATATATATATATATATATATATATATATATATATATACACACACATATATATACACACACACATATACACACACACACACATATATATATATATACACACACACATATATATATACATATATATATATATATATATATATATATATATATATATATATATATATGTGTATGTGTGTATATATATATGTGTGTGTGTGTGTGTGTGTGTATATATATGTGTGTGTGTGTGTGTGTGTGTATATATATATGTGTGTGTGTGTGTGTGTGTATATATATATATATATATGTATATATATATATATATATATATATATATATATATAGCATCAATTTTATTTTCTTGACAATAAAGCACTTAACCACCTAGAAATTAGTTCTTACCGTAATGCATTTTTTGTTGTTGTTTGTAATTCCCATTATTCTCAATAGTGATCCTCACTAGATTCATGAATTTCAGTTTAACCTATTGCAGTAAAAATAATTGTGTAATCAGTTCTGCAAACCTATTGCCTTTTTGGCGAAATTCACTGTTTTGATTGAAAAAAAATTAATTTCTGTGATTTGTGCAGAAGGAGGGGTATTTGGATGGAGGGCAAGACCACCTAAAATGTGTTTTTTTTTTTTTTTCCTCATTTAATCTTTATTAGCCTATTAATCCACATAAACGTTTTATCTTGGTCGATCATGTGCTTGACTAGAATGGCACAAGCACAGGCGCTCAAAGACCAGATGATCACATTGAATAAATGTAAGTCTAATATCTATTCAAATGCTACATCTGTCCAGAAATCTGCAGTTGACCCTTTTTGGTGAGGTATAACCAGGACATGTTTTTTTGAGAGATTCAACCACCAAGCAATAAAGTCGACTTCAGGTGTGGGGTGCTTGGCTCTCAACAGCGGTAAATGACTACAAACTGAGGAAAAAGACCCAGACAGGAAGTAGAAAAAAATGTCCAGTTAACAGTCCAGACAGAGCGATCAGTACAGACTGTACTATGCGCCATGGTGTTGTACTGGCTACTTTAGAGAGCTTAGTCTGAATGAGAGGTTAGAAGGTGAATCTGGTGGAGGGGTTTAGAAGTGTGTGTGTGTGTCTACAAAAAGAGAGAAAATGTGCCTGTGTTCTATTAATAATACCTGTCCTAAATATGTCTGCTTCCAGACAGCCAGCTTCCCATACAACAGTCTCTACTCTCTTTTTCCTCCTTTCTTCTCCTCGCATATTCATTCTTGCTCGTTTTTCTCACTCATAATTTATGTGCTCCTGTCTCATGTTTATCCTGCATTTAAATTTCACACAGAGGAGAGGCGGCAGCAGTACGCCAGTCAATAGATGTGCTAACACTTAACGACCCCTGCCGAAGCAAACAAAAACAGATCGTTGGCTCTTCAAACAGCTCCTCAGAGATCCACCTCACTGGAATGCTTGTCATTGTCCTACAAAGTGAAGGATGGAAGCCAAGGACAATTTGTAGCACCATTTCTTAGGCGTGTACTTTACTGGACATGGAGGCTCCGTAATGTCCTCCAGTCACTTTTTTGGAAGACACTTTTAGCACTTTAGCAAAGTCTATGTTTTACACATCAGCCAATGACCGGTGAATTAATAAATATTTATTAAATATTTCTAGCTGACTATGAAACAGTTTTGTATGATATTAAATTAAATATTTAGACATGTTTTTTGTACTTAGCTGTTGTTTATTGCATATTGGTAACAAACAGCACAAGTTATTGTGTCACTTGCAGCATCATATACAAGTCTCCTCTCAACCTGCGTCTGAATATCTGTATTTTCAGAGTATACTTATTCAAAATATGTATTAAGAATGTGGGTCAGTGTGAGAGTTTTGGGTTATTGGCCTTATTGGGTCAGTGCTATATCTCACATTTTCTCATCCTGTACATGCATTTTATTTTATGCTTTGCTGATTTAAACATTTTCTATGACACTTGGTTATGAATTCTGTAAACCATTTAAACTTGTAAGCTAGGTAAAATGTTGTAGCTTGCTGACACAGCTGAGGCTTTGTCAAAATTGCAAGAAAGGTAGAATCAGTAAGAATTTTTATCATGTATGCCGTCATTTTCCAGCAGACATGTTTATGTATTTATTGCAGTTTCAAGTGAAAGAAAATTTTCTAATTTATCAAAATGTATCATAATGTATCAATGTATTTGTGTGAAAAATCTGTAATGCATTTTTCAACAGAATTTAAAAAAAAAAAAAAAATGTAAAGAAAATTATTATTGTTTTAATCTTTATTTTTTTGTTTTGGGGCTAGTGAAAATGTTGGCTGGGCAATTAGAAACCATAAAAAAATCTCATTGGTCCATAATACTTCTCCATATTAAAAGGCATTTTGTCTTTATTGGATGTTGTTATGTCACATTGTCAGTATTTTTGCTTCCAATGAGTTTTGCGTCAACCAAGGAAGTGCCATTGAGATGAATGGGAATTCTAACAAGCTAAAAGACAGCTTTTTCCAGATTTTACATTATTGGTTAAGTACCCAGGCACAAGTTTATTGGCTTTCTCATGGATTACTACTTGCAAAATTTGAATCTATTATCTTTTACCACTTTCAGCAAACCATAGCTATTAACTTTAGCGTGGAACTTAACCCTCTACCATCAGTTTTATGTTCATCATTGTCCAGTGCACTGTTGTCTCTGAAGGTTATTCTAGATGTTTTTCCAGATTGCACAGAGTGCATCAGTTTACAGCTAGCAGGAGCCCACTTAACTGGGAGACATGGATGTCTGAGTGACATTTCCGCTTGAGAGTGATTGATCTGCCAACTGTGTGAACCCGTCATTTTACTTGCGGCCTGAAAGATTTAAATTGCAATAGGGTGGTGATCGAGGTTATTGATTGGTTGATTGTGTTGTTTGGCAGATTCACAGAGGCGGACACTCTGGTGATGGGAGATGTGACATATGGGGCCTGCTGCGTGGACGACTTCACTGCGCGCGCTCTGGGAGCCGACTTCATGGTGCATTATGGCCACAGTTGTCTGAGTGAGTATACACACACACACACACACACACACACACACACACACACACACACACACACACACACACACACACACACACACACACTCACTCACTCACTCACTATTCAAATGTGAATTAAAGGGGTAGTTAACTTAAAATGTAACATTCTGTCGTCATTTTCTCACCCTCTTTCCAAACCTGTATGACTTACTTTCTGAAATGCAAACTTATTTTGGTATATTTTTATTATTCTTGATAGACATTCACATTCACTTTCATTATATATAATAAAACTACAAAAAAATTGTTTTCATTATTTGAAATGAGGCTGAAATACATAAATATTAGATGAAACCTAAACTTAAAAACTTATCTCAATAATAAAAATAAAAAGTAACTGAAGTTATATAGGAAAAAATATACAAAACATGACAAAAGCACATAACAAAATTACTCAAATTAAAACAAAAAATATACAAATAAAAGCTAATTCAAAATATTAGTAAATACTATAATAGTACACATATAATAATAAAATAACACTGGTATGGAAAAGGGCACTGTGAACTTCTTTTGTGTTCCACAGCAGAGAGAAAATTAATCAGCTTTTGGATTCTTCATAGTTGGGTATTATAACTATTTGTTTAACATATTTATAGACTACACACCCTCAAATTAATTTTCATAAAGGAAGAGGTCTAATGTTTCCCTAATCTATCATCTTTCGGTCTTCCTATGGTTTCTCGTGAGCATGTTTCAAGGTCTTTCATTGATGCATAACTGCTTGTTTGAAAAAAATTATTGAGAAAGAGACCAAGAAAGCTCCAGGGGAGTCTCTAAGAGCAAAGGTTGGAGACAGTCAGCCATGGTAAGGAGAAGTGGAGATGTATAGATTTTACTCTAGAAGTGCTTTGCAAAGCTGCTCTCAATAGCTCAGTGTGATAGCCGGTCCGAGTCGTGATGTGTAAGGGATAGCGGATGTTTTGAATGGGCCTGCCTGCACGTGTGCTCAGCAGATCAATAGGGAACATGCATTAAGTGTGTCCTTTGAAAGGCCTGGATGTGCCAGCCTGGAGGAGGCCGCTCCTTCACCCCCCACTGCCCGTCAGCAACACAACATACAGTAGAGGAAATGCTAAATCAATAGGCCAATATATCTCCTGCAGAACAACCTCTCCAAATACCAGAACCTTCCAAGGGAATATTAATCCTGCATCTAAGGGCCGAAGCCTCAAGCACATAGTGCTCACACACACACACACACACACACACACACACACACACACACACACACACACACACACACAAACATATATAATTATACCCACTTAAATAGCTTTTTGTATTATATATGTACACTTTTATATTGAGTACACTACAGTATAGTAAGAAAAATAGTGTAAATAAAGTCATATATATGACATGCAAAATGGTTATATTTTTATATTTATTTTATTTTTATGTGTATATGTATGTACATACACTGATGAGCCATTGCATTATGCCTAATAAGCTGTAGGACTTCCTTTAGCCCACAAAACAGCGGACGTGGTGGCCATAGGTCTCCTGGGGTATCTGGTACCATAATGTCAACAGCAGGTCCTTCAGTTCCCGTACGTTGTGAGGTGGTGGTGGTGATGTAAGGCGAACCCGCTTTTCTAAGTCAAACCACAAATGTTCGATTGGGTTCATGTCGGGTGAATTTGGAGCCCAAGGCATTAACAGAAATTCACCATCAAGTTCCTCGAACCATTCCTTGTTGATTCTGGTAGTGTGGCATGGTGCATGAAAGTGGATGCACTTGGTCCGCAACGATGTTCAGATACCTGACAGCTTTCAGGGATTGTGCTATTGGGATAACGGGGCCTAAAGTGTCCTAAGAAAACATTCCCAACACCGCCGCCAGCCTGTGTCCACCCAACAGTGCATCCAGGTGCCATATCCTCTTTTGGTAATCGGCGTATCCGCTCTCAGCCATCAACATGATGCACCTGGAATCTTGACTCGTCAGACCAGGCCACTTTTTTTTGACGGTCCAATCCCGATGATCTTGGGCCCATTTCATGCATTGTTGCCAATGGCGTGCAGTTAGCATGGGGACCTGGCTGGGTCATTGGCCACGCAGGCCCATACACAGAAGGCTGCGATGAACTGTGTGCTGTGTAGCGTATGGACGGTGCTCATAAATGATCAACGGACCAATACTTTGATTAGTTATAATGACTCAAACAAGACCGGCGCCGTGAAGTCTACAGACCGGCAGGTTAGCGGTGCTAAAAGGACACAAACCATGCCTCGTGCAGGCCACCAGAGACTAAATAACAGCCCCCACCCTCACACATACCAAAGGACATCCGAATAGATTATATGACTTTTAACTATGACTTTTTAAATTTTTCATTTTAGATGTGCCGTGGTCCCTGTATATATGCATGCTTTTTGTTATAACCATTTTAGATGTGTTTGATAGGTTAGAAACTTATAGCCAGTGAATGCTTAAGGAAGAATGACGTCAATCCTCGCCGTTCCTTTAATTCCTAAGTTAAACTCCCCATGCTTGGTCCCGAAATCTTTGTCTCTCAATTTGTAGACCGCCTATGTGTGTTGTGTGGTACTATGATGCATCAAACTCTTTCTTTTATGCCAAAACCCCAAAGTCTGCATACCAAAACCCCCAAGTCTGCTTATCTAAGAGAGCCATAAATATGTTAATGAGGCGAGACCCAAGACAAAGGGAGATTTCCCGCTTCTGAGTTCCTTTGCTCTGATTGGCTGTTCCGACAAAAGAGGCGTGCCCCATCATGGCCCTTTAAGGAGGCCTACAAACGCTCCTCTGTCTCTTCTTCTTGCTCTTCTCCTTGCTCTTCTTCTTGCCATCTCTTCTTCTTGCCCTCTTCGCTCTTCTCTTCGTCCCGCTTCGCCCTTCGCCTTCTTCGCCATCTTCCAATGGATCTCATCACACAAAGGAACCAAAGTTGAATTTCCCGCGGATTCCAAGGACACACCCTGCAAGATTCAAACACGGACCGGATCGCGGAATTTCCACACACGCACGAACTCGCGATCAAGGAAACATATGCAAGTATCCCTTAAGCTGTCGTTATAAAGTCTTGAGCTTATACCAATAAGTTGGACTGATTTCTTGCTTGTGCTCATAGGTTGTGTCTGTAATAACACCGTTTCTTGTCTCTCTCTCTCTCTCTCACACTCTCTCTCCCTCTCTCTCACACTCTCCCTCTCTCTCCTTCCTTCTTTCAGTTAATTTGTGTATGTTTGTTTATTGTTTGTTGATTTATTAAAATATATATATTCACACGTGATTGCGCTTGAGTTGCTCATACATAGGTCCCTTTTACGTTGAACCGACCCTGTTACAAATTAAAAGAAAGATATTTCTCCTGGCCAGAGAAACGTTGTTTAAGAGTTATTAAAAGGGAGGTATTTGGTGGACAATTATCCGTCCTTTGAACTCAATTCTAGAATCAAAGAAATTTCTACAAGTTGAATCAAGCCCTAGATATTAATAATTGTTATAATCCGTTATAATCAACTGTTAATATCCAAATTCTCCTCTGTGCGGATCTGTGCATATTTGATCGTAACACGATTAAACGCATGCATAAATCCCGCACCATTTCCCCTGGGGCTCGATATCGCTACAGCTGTGATACATTGCCCTGGTCACCACTGTTGTAGCTGCAGGTGATTTGTCGCACTGTGGCCCTGCGGTTGCTGTGAACAATGCATAACAGTCTCCACTCCCCTCTGGCATCAATGAGCTGCGGACGACACACTGGACGACAGTTCATCGTTTGGTCATCCGTGGACCACTTTTCATATGTACTCACTACAGCGACACGTGAGCAACCCACAAGGCCCATCATTTCCGAAACCGAAGTTCCGAGGCATTGTGCAATCGTGCCACTCTACTGACCGAAAGCTGGTCCTCGGTGGTATAATGCTCTATGAACCGCATCGGCACCACCATTCGGTTTCCAGGCGTGCTCTTTGCTTTAGGCTGGGGGTGGTCATAATGTAATGGCCCACCAGTGTATATATCTGTGTATATAGCAATTGCTGTACATTTTGAAGCTCCTCAATCATATCTGCTTTTATTTTAACCCTTAAACAAGAAAAAATAGAGAAGGGAAGGAGACGAGGGGATGGAGATGGTGACTGAATCCATGACTCTTTATTGACAAAAGCTGTAATTGCAGTGAGTAAGTGCTCTCAGTCTGCCGTGCTAATTGGATAAGAGAAATGGATCGATTCCACTTAACTTCAACCCCCCGGCCACTCCACGTCTTTTCTTTCGTTTTCTAGCACCTACGGAAAGAGGTTATTGCCACTTGAGTGTTCATGTGTGTGTGAAAATAGCCCTGCACATATGTGTATTTTGACAGTGCCCCACTTAAATGCAAAACTTTGCAAGAATAAAACTTTATTGCCACAGTCAGTAAAATCTCTCTCCAAACTCTGTCTCTCTTTCTCGCTCTCTCTCTCTCTCCCTCCACTCAACCATGTACATCACTTCCTCTAGTTACGAATTAGTTCATGACGTTTATTCAGTAGCTCTATTCTAAAAACCTTTTTAGCTGCCTCACAGCGTATTGCCTATATAGGCAGCTGCCTTCTAAGGGATCAGATTTGGACGTTAACAGCTTTACAACCTGCAAGCGAGAATCTTGAGATCCAATTCAACAGAGTTTGATGTTAGCATGTTTCTAAGCTCACAGTGCAGTACACTAAATCCTTGTTCAGACTGCCAGTCCAAATCCTATTTTGGTGCATATTCGACTGAATGTGATCAGATTTATTGTGATAGGCAAAAAATCACATGAAATGGATTTGTAAAAATCGTGTTTTGAGAGACAGAATAAAGCCACACATAGCCTCCTATGTTTCTGCCGCTGCCTTAGAAGACGTAGTCCAGCGTGGCAGTTACACATTGTCATGTTGTAAATAAGACAACATGTATATTGCAAACTCATCTGTGTTGTTGTTGTTGTTGTTGTTGTTGTTGTTGTTGTTGTTGTTGTTGTTGTTGTTGCTGCTATAGAAACCAATGCAGATATCCTGTAAAACGAAAGAGCAGCATGGACACACAAATCAAATCTGAACAGTTGTGATACAAAGTGTGGACAGTCAAAAATTTTAGATCAGATTCCAATCGATACACAAATAATCAGATTTGGACTAACAGAGTGAATGTAGCACACAAACATTTTTAACAATCCTTTTCATTACTGAATGAAATGGGTTTATAATCAGCTTTTCTCTCACCTTGTCTGTCTTTAAGCATTTCGTAGTGCATTCTGGTATTGCCTTCCCCATGTACATGCATGTGATGCTGTCTTAGAATAACTAAAAAGAGGCAGGTTATGTTTCTAACATGTCGGATGTTAGAACAACACTTTTTTATTTTGTTAGGTTTCTGAATTTAAATAGTTGCCGCTTGTCCTTTTTAAAATGTTTGTATACAGGTATGACACTTTCTCATCCTGATGTCATTCTGTATGGCTTTCCTTCTGCTGCAGAATACAAAAGAAAATAATTTGAAGAATGTTGGTAACCTAACCATTTTGGTTACCATTGACTTCCATTGTATGGACAAATAACAGACAGAATATTAGTTTTTGGATGAACTATCCTTTAAAATAAACAATGCTTTCCAGAGTATGTGCTCTTTCATAGACGTGTCTGTGTGCTTACTGAGAAGCTTCTGTTGATCTTCTTGCTTTGAGCGATATCATTTTACTTCTTCTCTTCCCACTTGCTTTACTGTTTTGTCGTCTGTTCTTACATAGTTAAATGGGCTCCACGTTTAAAATACTCCCTAAAGGTGGCATTTGCCTAATAGCAGTGAAATGGCCATTAGAGCAGTGGCTTTAAAGAGAATGCTGCAAGAAGAGCAGCAATTATGACCATCAGCAGTAAATAATGTAGATGGAAGAAGACTGAATCCCGCCTCCCCTCTTTCAGCTCTGCTGCCTTTTAAATGGGGTGTGAAATGAATGGCATTAATAGCGATTGTGTGATTTTTCTCTTTTCTTCAGTTACTGTCATCTGTAGATCTGAAGTAGGCTGTGTAACAAAAACTTTTCTCAGTTTCAAATTTGCAAAATTTGTTTACAATGAATGACAATTCCTGCAAGGCGGATAGTAATCATTCTACACGTATCCATACTTATACAGTAGAACAAAGATCGAGAGGTAAGTTGTTTATCAAATGCGGCGCATACTCTGACAGTGTGTGATTTCCGATGCATCTTAATGGGGTGGTTCACTCGAAAATGAAAATTCGGTCATTATTTACTCAACCTCATGTCGTTCCAAACCTGAATTCTTTCTTTTGTGCTCACAATTTTTCTTTTTCTTTCATACAGTGAAAGTCAATGGAACCAAATGTTGTTTTGACTTTCATTATGTAGACAAAAACAGTTCTTGTCTTGTTTTCTTATGTTCTGATGGTGAATTATGGCTTCCCAACTCGTAAATGCAAACTTTCCAGAAAGACTTGAATTCACCATTTGATTTAAGGGATCATTCGGCTCTGTGGCACAAATGGACCCACTTTATATTAGGTGGCCTTAAAGGTGCACTATGTAACTTTTCTGTTCGCTAAAGGTCGCCTACTCAAAACAAAGGCATAGTTTGAGGACGCCAAGTTTGAGCGCAGAATCTTGGGACATGTGGTCTTCACCTCACAGCCAGTGGAAAAGAATCGGGATAGGACTCGGGCAGAAATCATGTTCATGGCTTCACAGCTATGAAACTTGTTGTACACTGCAGTAAGAGTAAAGCCTTTCTTCAGAATAAAACCGGAAACTGAGGGGAACGCAGATATGACGCAATTGACAGGCGACTCCCTCACACGTCCCGGTTGATTTGTTAAAATAGCAATTTTCTCACGATTTACAAATAGTTGGAAACATTTGGGATATTGTAAGTACTCAATTGAACAAAATATATAACATTGACCTAGTGGTTTTTAGATATTTTACTGAAAATGTTTTACATAGTGCACCTTTAAATACTATGTGCTAACATTTTAATTAATAATTTGATACAGTGCACTTGTTGTGTACATACTTGTTGTTTTTACATTGTACTTACATTTTTTTAAATTTGCCTCTCTCAGACAGAATTCAGTTCTCTTTTATGTCTTGGAAAGATGTTTTTATTACTTGAGTGGTCAGATAGACGCACAATAATGTCAAAATACCCTGTTGTGTGGAGTATTCACATAAATGTAGCCGGTTATGTCTTAAATTAACTTAAACAGTTGGGTGAAAACTGAATGTGTGTTTAGTAAATTGGATCCTTGCCATTCGGTCTTAAAGGGACAGCAGCATAATAAACTGCTGTCTGTCTCAGTAATGTTAATCAAACAATAAAAGACAAAGAGAATCACTGCTCTTGACTTATTAAATCTTTAATAAGAATCTGTCCATATTTGATTGATACAGTTTTCAGTGTTTTAGTAGTACACTTGATTATTTAATTACTAATAGTGTTTCTTACTACTGTTAAAGGTGCCATAGAATGCATTGATACAATATTTTAAATTGTTCTCTGATATCTACATAGAAGGTATGTGGCTTAGGTAAGGGCAAAAATTCTCCAGATATGGTTTTACAGGTTCATTTACAACCCTAGGATTTGTCCCTAAAATTAAGTGGTCTGTTTTTGCCTTATTTGGAAGGGTCATGAATAATAATGTTGAGCTTTGCTCTGATTGGCTGTTTCACAGCAAAGCTAATTTTTAGCAGCACACACAAGTGCAGTTATTCAGCAAACACAATTGCAAATAGTCGAGAAATCTATGCTTGGATTTATTACAGTTCATCACTGAGAAGGTTTGATTTCAGTTTAGCAAAGAGTATAAAAGACAATATAAGTTAATATAAGTCAATATAAGTTTTTTGGTTTTAGTCGCACAAACAGCACAAGCTTGTGAGTCATGACAGAACACAGACCACCTCAATGACACTTTGAGCAGAAAATCTCAAATGGAGATGGCTGAAATGCAGATTACTTATTAGCGTTTTAAGATCATCCGTGGGCGAGAGAGAGAGCTTGCGTGCACATGGTTGCCAGATTGCAAATTGTAAGTAAAATACCCAGATAGAATACGTGTTTTTTACCAGAAAAGCTCTGATTGGAGGGTTTAAATTATTGAAATCTGGCAACCGCAAGCATGAAGGCTCAAATTAATTTTTTTACTACGTCAACGAACATTTTTCGTCATATTTTCATTAACAAAATTACCACTAAAACTTTCTCAGTGATGAACCGTAATAGAACTGACTCAGAGCAAACTAACAATGAATTAAATCGGTGTTATATGAACAATGAATGAATTAATTAAATCCTGTTATAGATGAACATCAACCATGCCTGTTGACAGTTCTGTTCTGTGGGAAGGGTATGAAAAGTGCTCACATCCCCTGCACAGCCTGGAACATAATATTTATGTCCATGATCTGCCATTGTCGCTATTGTCCTTGCTCGCTTCTTCACAATAACTGCAGAACTTCTGATGAGTCGGTTGTGCAGGTCCACGTTAATACTGCCTGGCCTTGAGCATGGGCTGGTAAATGCAAACGTTGGGTGCATAAATATTAATGATCCCGACTGTTACGTCACAGTCTGTGTTATGTTGGGATTCACCCGTTTTTCAGTGGTCTTTTGAAAGCACAAGATTTACATATGGTGAAGGAAACAATGGTGTTTGAGTCTCATGGTATGTCAGTTCCATGTACTGAAATCTTATTCTTCAACTATGCCAAGGTAAATACAGTTTTCCATTCTATGGAACCTTTAAATAAACCTACTGTAGCTGAAAAACATAAAGTTTATTTAATTTGCATCTTTGCTATTGTATTTGTCCTACTGTTTGTAATTAGCTTGGTCCTATTTTTATAAGAAAAACAAAATAAAAATGGATATATTGAGATATTTATCGTTATTGTGAAATAAAAAATCATATAAAATAAGATTTTGGTCATATCGCCCACCCATATATGCTAATGCTGTTTGTGTCTTCAGTCCCTATAGACTCGACTGAGGGCATCAAGATGCTGTACGTGTTTGTGGACATCCAGATTGACACTGCCCACTTCCTGGACACGCTCAGGTTTAACTTCCCTCCAGGCCATTCACTCACCCTCGTCAGCACTATCCAGTTTGTGACTGCTTTACAGGTGACCTTTGACCCCCCATTCTTACTCAATGATAACCATTCCCTGCAGTTAAAGATGTTCTCTGATTCATTTACTGTCTCTTTCTCTCTATCACTTACCTTCCTGCTTCAAGGTCTCAGTCAACATATACGGCTACCCGTGTGTGTGTGTGTGTGTGTGTGTGTGTGTGTGTGTGTGTGTGTGTGTGTGTGTGTGTGTGTGTGTGTGTGTGTGCTTGCTCCTATAACAGTGTGTTTGTGTATGTGGGTGTGAAATGCAGTTAAAGTTATTTTGAACTGCACAAGAGGAGGAATTATCAGAAGTCATGTTGCACTCAGCAATCCACCTTACATAAGTGTGAGGTTTTCTTCCCTTCCTCTCTCTTTTTTTTTTTTTTTTTTTTTTTTTTTTCCTGTTTTGCTCTCTCCTCCTCGCTGTCGGTTTCACCCTCCTGCCTAAAAATGACCCATGTTATTTCTGGAAATAGCACGGCCTGTGTATCGTGTGTGTAGGCCCATTCTCGTGCTCTGGGTGGGTGCTGGGGGTCAGAGGGGTGTGAATGTATGTGTTTTTGTTATTCTCTTTGTTCGTAAAATCTTAAATCCCTAAATCTTAACTGTAATGTCTCCACCCCCATTGCATTACTGCAGCTTTCTTGCCTTAATTTATTTGGCATAATTTCTTTGCTTCCTTTTTGTTGGAAAGGAAAGCCTGTAGGTGTTGGGAGATGTGCTGGATGACTGTTCTCCTCTGATTGTATCTGTCTCTCCCTCTTCTCTTCTCTTTCCACCGAAAAAGGTGTCGTTGCACGTTCCCGCAGTTGGTGCTCAGCTAGATCTGCGAACTTCTCTCAGAACCAGACCATGTTCCTAATGACTATATTGCAACATAACCTGGCCACAAACAAGCACTGTGGCATCAGGGGCTTTTGGTGCAACTTTTAGAAGTTTATTTTATGTATATAATGAATACAATTCATAACAATGAGTTCACACATACACTAGTGTTCAAAAGTATTTAATTTTAAATTATACTTTAATTTATACGCATTAATTTTGTCAAAAATTGTTACAAAACATTTCTATTTCAAATCAATGTTGTTTTTATTCTTTTGAACATTCTATTCATCATTATTTCTGAAGGATAATGTGACACTGATGACTGGCGTAATGGCTGCTGAATCATAGGAATACATTTTATATAGAATATGTTTGTATTTTCAATCAAATAAATGCTGTCTTTGTGAGCATAAGACACTTTCAAAAACATGTTAACATGTTATCAACCCCAAACATTTGAATTGTAATGCATATATTACGGCAGCTCTGATATTCATCTGATTCATCATGATTATGGTATTGCTGTTATATATCAGTTAAAAAATAAGAGGTTAATACTGAGTTTCTTAGGTTCCAAAATCTGTCCAGTTTGTTCGCCAACAAAAATTGTTCCAAAAGAACCCAAAGATAAGATTTCCCTTTTCATTAAAACCTTATTTGGTGCAAATATTATCCTGCCTTCGGGCCTCTTTCATTTAGTGGTTCCTGGTTCAATACCTGCCGGTATTAAGGGGTTGATGTGGAGCCTTTTTTCCAGCCCAGAAATGCTTTTTCAGGAAACTTGAAAACATGTGGAGTAGTTGGTGGATAACAGCATCCCCTTTCTTTCTCTTCTCAGGCAGCCAGTGCAGAGCTGAAGCCAGATTACGAGGTGTTGATACCTCAGTGTCGGCCACTCTCTCCTGGGGAGATCCTCGGGTGCACCTCACCTCGTCTGGAGAAGCATGTCAATGCTGTCATGTAAGGAAACATTCTACTCTAGCCCATCTTGAGTAGTGTAATAACACTATGTTAGAATGAGCATAAAGTCTGTGTGTGTTTATTTGTGTGTGTGTGGTCCTGCTAAACCCTATGTTATGGGGACCAAATGTCCCAACAAGGATATTAATACTAGACATGTTTGACCGTGTGTGTGTGTGTGTGTGTGTGTGTGTGTGTGTGTGTGTGTGTGTGTGTGTATACATGTTTTTCTATCCTGATGGGGACTTAAACCTGAATGCACATTAAATCCGTGGGGACTCTGTGTCACTGTGGGGACCTAAATTGAGGTCCCCATGAGGAAACAAACTTATAAATCATACATTTTTTGGAAACTGCAAAAAGGTTCTGTGATGGATAGGTTTAGGGATAGGGTTAGTGTAAGGGGATAAAAAAATAAAAAATTTGTACAGTATAAAAACCATTACATCTATGGAGAGTCATCACAAAGATAGGAAACCAGACTTGTGTGTGTTTGTGTTTTCTGCCTGTCAATCCAGCATGCAGAGTCTTTAATGAATGTTAGTGCATGTTTGAAGATAGAGGAAGGAAGAAAAATTATGTTTTCTTTAATTTTCACCCATCACCTCTTCATCAGGGTGTCTGTCAACTTTAGGCCAAAAAGTAGCTGTGTGTGTTTATGTGTATATATTTATGCATTTGGCAGACGCTTTTATCCAAAGCGACTTACATTGCATTCAAGGTACACATTTGTTCATTTTTGTCAGTTCTTGCTTTCCCTGGGAATCGAACCCATGACCTTGGCGTTGCTAGCGCCACACTCTTATTGTTTGAGCGACAGGAAAGGTGTGTGTGTTTGTGTGTGTTTGTGTGTGTTTGTGTGTGTGTGTTTGTGTGTGTTTGTGTGTGTTTGTGTGTGTTTGTTGTGTTGTGTTTGTTTGTTTGTTTGTTTGTTTGTTTGTTTGTTTGTTTGTTTGTTTGTTTGTGTGTTTGTTTGTTTGTGTGTGTGTGTTTTGTTTGTTTGTTTTAATACGATGGATGGTTTCAGCCCTGGATGCTGATTGGCCAACATAGATTTCCAGTCATAATCAAACATACACTGAACAAAATTATAAACGCAACACTTTTGTTTTTTCCCACATTTTTCATGAGCTGAACTCAAAGATCTTAGACTGTTTCTATGTACAGTAAAGGCCTATTTCTCTCAAATATTGTTCACAAATCTGTCTAAATCTGTGTTAGTGAGCACTTCTCCTTTGCTGAGATAATCCATCCACCTCACAGGTGTGGCATATCAAGATGCTGATTAGACAGCATGATTATTGCACAGGTGTGCCTTAGGCTGGCCACAATAAAAGGCCACTCTAAAATGTGCAGTTTTATCATACAGCACAATGCCACAGATGTCGCAAGTTTTGAGGGAGCATGCAATTGGCATGCTGACTGCAGGAATGTCCAGCAGAGCTGTTGCCCGTGAATTAAATGTTAATTTCTCTACCATAAGCCGTCTCCAAAGGCGTTTCAGAGAATTTGGCAGTACATCCAACCGGCCTCACAACCGCAGACCACGTGTAACCACACCAGCCCACTTTTATAATTGTGTTCAGTGTAGTAACTGCTAGGGCACAAAATGTTTTTATTTTATTTTATTTTAGCTAGCTGAAAATGCCTTGCTGTGAGCGCTTGAGAGCGTTTTGGCAGTGCAGCGTTTTTTCAGTCGAGACTCTGCTTGTTATGATACGGAATATCCACAGAAATGTTACTAGCATCTCATTTCACAGATAGTTTGTTTCTGTGTTGACTCTATATGAAATTGCCGATACAATGTAAATTGTATTTGCTCTGGCTCTCGTTTTAAGTTATTTTGGTCCGTCATTATGCTGCTTGTTTTCATCTGTTGACGTTGTACATTACAAGCAGAATTGCGGTTGGTCGGTGTTGTATTTGTCCCACCCCTCCTCCACTGTGATTGGATGGCTGGGTGAAAAGTGACAGTCATGAGCGCTGCGTTTTACTCAAACTTGAACATTCTTCAACTCTCGGCCACCAGTAAAAAACGGTCAGCGCTTGAGTGTGAAATATTCATGGCGTTCTAAATACACTGCGCTCCCATTGAAAACAACTGAATACGCCAGCCAGCCACGTAAAAAAAACGCTTTGGTGGACACACAGCCTATATCTTATTGTGGAAGGTTTGCACTTTTTAATAAAAATATCTATTTATATATTTGTTTACGTTTTAAGCCATGTAATGAAATTAATAACATGTTCAAGGTTGTGCTTTTTTGTAGGTATATAGTAGTTAAAGCTGAAATAGCCTGAGCACTATGCCTAACATTCTATTCACAGAATGGCCTTTTATATATAACATTTTTGTGCTTTCTACTTATATTTTATTTTGTCTATTCTATTTACTTTACGTTTTTACTTCCTTAATATGTATCTGGTTTTACTGTGCACAAATTCACTAGTGTATGTTGTTTGTTTGAATTTTTTTTTTTACAACATTTTCATAGGCTATCATTAAAATAATTTTTGTGACCTCATTGGTAGGAAAAATAATACTAACCAATAATATTATATCCTACTTTTCACAATCCAATCAAATCTTAATGGATAGCATCAAGACCCACATTTTTACCTGCTAAATATTGTTGCTCAATGTAATGTCACATTGCATAAGTTAAATGCGTTACAAATGCAGTTTCATGCTGTCATTAATGAGGAGCGTGTCAAGTGCTGTTGTAACACAGAGATGAGACATTAAGCAGCAGATATATGTGTGTTTGTGATCTATTATTCTCTATCACACGCCAGCTACGAACAGCAAGCTCTGCTCTTGTGAGATAGAGGGAAACCTTGTGTGTGTGTGTGTGTGTGTGTGTGTGTGTGTGTGTGTGTGTGTGTGTGTGTGTGTGTGTGTGTGTGTGTGTGTGTGTGTGTGTGTGTGTGTTTGGGTTTTTCATTTTAATCCAGCATGCTGAGCATTTAATGAATATTATTGTGTGTTTTTGAAGAGAGGAAGGAAGGGAATTGATGTGTGTTTTCTTTAATTTTCACCCATCACCTCTTCATCAGGGCGTCTGTCAACTTTAGACACACAAAAGTGGCCCTGTCACTGACCCCAAAAATGACACGGATATTATGCAAATAGCCTTTCATAGATCATTTACTTTTCGCCCTCACCCTCTGCAAATTAAAAACTTTCTCTGACACCCACGGTGTAGTAATGTGATGTTACATTGCAAAGCTGAATCGCCACCATATAATTAACAGCTTATTAAGCTTATGCAGAGCCTGACTTTCTCATAAGAAGTAATATAGTGGCCGGGGTTCTGAATAAAGTCCCATGGAGAAGATGATTGCAGCTTTGTACTGAAAAATTACACAGGTCTGTGGCCGATTGGCACCTTTCTAAACTCTCTATTGAGTTGGGTGGACCATAAAGCGCTCTGTATTTAATCAAATTTGATGAATGCCACAGATCTTCACTAGTGTTCACACTTGAATATGTTTACACTATAAAATATAGCCTAGCCATTTTTAATAGGATGGACAGTTGAAGGAACCCAACCTTGCTATACTTAATAAATATATTTGCTGCTTCTTAGCCCATCAAAATGTTCCCTGCAATCGAGTATCCCCAGTCTAGAGCACACAACCGCATGAGCTTGAATGGACAGAAGCGAATGCCTGAGCTTGTATTTTGGGCTAAGCTGCGTTGGTTTGACATTGTGGAAAATAGAATAATAGAAACAAAATGTATTAGCCTTTTTATCCATTAGGGATGTGTCTGTGAGGAATTTTCCCCTCACCTGACCTCACATGACAGTGCGTGCGCAATGTGCTGTCGTGAACGAATGACAGTGCAGCCGTGCGCATTTTATTTTCGGTTTAGAATTGGCGCCAATTCAGGGGGTGGGTGGTTTGAATGGCGGGTTAATTAGCCTATTATTCTAAAAACACAACCAAACCAGTACAATGACAAACTCCACACTCCTCGTGATGATTGAAATCGGTCTCCTGCTGCTAGTTTGTGCTGCGACTCTCATTTAGCTCTTGGTGTATTAAGCAGACACGTTCAGTTTAAATTTTTTTAGTGTCTGTTATCTAACTGAACTAAATTATTTTATTACTATAAAAAAAATCAAAACGATGGTGGGGGGGTGGTGCCACATTGAGCAAGTAATGTAGTCGGTGTTGCGATTGAAAATCAGTAATACCGATTATTGCAGCAAACCTATTACTCATTATTATCTAACTAAACGAATCTACTATAAAATCTAGGAGATTGTTACTGGGACGTAACAGACCTGTGTGTTTCCATTGTCCGTGCAGTGTTCATGCAGTTGTCCAATCCTATCCTACCTATACTGTAAAAAATTTTATGATCAATAAGCTATGACAACATATGTTTTTACATTGCTTTAACTCAAAATTCAACAAATTTTTAGTTTCTGTTTTCTGTGCAGTGTCCGTTCTCAGAGCATATAAGCCCTGCCCACGTGAAGCGTGCAACTCCTTGAGATTCCTGCCTTTATTATAGAGAAGAATATGTTCAGCCCCCTCCTTCCGAAGCTTTGAATATTCTGTGTTGATTACTACCGAAGCTTCGAAGCTCAATAAATGCTATTCGTACCAGCCTTGGCCTTCATGCAGACCTCTGGTTTCCACTTGGGATTTCTTCCGAGACAACTCTGTCTCATTGCTAGAGGCATAATGAACTAAACTGTGGGTGAATGGGTTGGTGCTGTGAAAAGCTGTTTTTAGAACTGCAAATTGGGCCATTTTTAATCTTGTATTCTCAATAGTGCCATCTCCATGAAATGCATCAATTTGTGGCCGTTTAAGTTATACCACTAAAAGCTGAATCGGGGAACCTCTTAGAGTTTAATGCCTCTGCCGTAAATGCAATATTTGTAATAGAGGCCCTTGAAAGAGAGTGTGGTAATCCGTGAAAACTGGTGTTTAATTACAACAACATATAAAGGAAAGCGAAAAATATGTGGAGGGGGAATTTTTTTGGTGAATGACTGTCCGACAGCTAACAAATTCTGCCTTTGCCGGTAGCATAGTATGGACATATAAAGGCATCAGTTTTGAAGGTGAAAATGGATATATATATATATATATATATATATATATATATATATATATATATATATATATATATATATATATATATATATATATATATATATATATATATATATTTCACTGTGACATCACATATTTGTGTTGGTGGAAAGAATTAAAATGGCGAATGATGGAAGGAATCAACGTATGATTCCAATCCTACTTATACTGTGAAAAAGTTTATGATCAATAAGTTATGACATGTTTTTACATTGCTTTAACTCAAAATTCAACTGTCAGTTTCATGTAATTTATGTTGAAATGACTTAAACATTCAAGTTGATTATACTTAAAAATTTAAGTATAAATTTAAGCAACTTTTTTTTTTTTTTTACATTGTAGAAATGAGCTTTGTAATCATGAAATATTCAATTATAATAAGCTTGCTTGAACTTGTGGTTCTCAACAGGGAGTCAGACTCAGGACCCACTAGGAGAACTCTAGCACACTTCCAAAGGAGCCGTAAAATGGCTTAAAAATATTTTAAATAAGACAAAACAAGTTTTAAAAAGTTTAAAACAAGTTTTTATCTATAAAGCTAAAAATTGAGACATTTCTTCCATCGTGTCTACTCCAGAAGCAAGCTGTGCGTTATAATCATGCTGTTTATACTGGATGTGGCACGATGCGACACAACATATTCCAGACGGTAAACTGATGCTATTCTATTTCTGACATACTCGGTGTTTGTGCTACTTCTGATACAAAGCACAAATGGATTTGCAATGGTTGCTTTGTTGCGTCCAGTGTGGACAGCTTCAATGTAGACAATGTAGACAATGTATATATATTTTTCAACTATATATATATATATATATATATATATATATATATATATATATATATATATATATATATATATATATATATATATATATATATATATATATATATATATATATATATATATGTATATATATATATATATATATATATATATATCTATATATATATATATATATATATATATATATATATATATATAATCACACACACACTCACCATTATTGGAACACCTGTTCAATTTCTCATTAATGCAATTATCTAATCAACCAATCACATGGCAGTTGCTTCAATGCATTTAGGGGTGTGGTCCTGGTAAAGACAATCTCCTGAACTCAAAAAAAGGTGATTTAAGCAATTTTGAGCGTGGTATGGTTGTTGGTGCCAGACGGGCCGGTCTGAGTATCTCACAATCTGCTCAGTTACTGGGATTTTCACGCACAGCCATTTCTAGGGTTTACAAAGAATGGTGTGAAAAGGGTAAAACATCCAGTATGTGGCAGTCCTGTGGGCAAAAATGCCTTGTTGATGCTAGAGGTCAGAGGAGAATGGCCGACTGATTCAAGCTGATAGAAGAGCAACTTTGACTGAAATAACCACTCGTTACAACCGAGGTATGCAGCAAAGCATTTGTGAAGCCACAACACGCACAACCTGGAGGCGGATGGGCTACAACAGCAGAAGACCCCACCGTGTACCACTCATCTCCACTACAAATAGGAAAAAGAGGCTACAATTTGCACAAGCTCACCAAAATTGGACAGTTGAAGACTGGAAAAATGTTGCCTGGTCTGATGAGTCTCGATTTCTGTTGAGACATTCAGATGGTAGAGTCAGAATTTGGCGTAAACAGAATGAGAACATGGATCCATCATGCCTTGTTACCACTGTGCAGGCTGGTGGTGGTGGTGTAATGGTGTGGGGGATGTTTTCTTGGCACACTTTAGGCCCCTTAGTGCCAATTGGGCATCGTTTAAATGCCACGGCCTATCTGAGCATTGTTTCTGACCATGTCCATCCCTTTATGACCACCATGTATCCATTCTCTGATGGCTACTTCCAGCAGGATAATGCACCATGTCACAAAGCTCAAATCATTTCAAATTGGTTTCTTGAACATGACAATAAGTTCACTGTACTAAAATGGCCCCCACAGTCACCAGATCTCAACCCAATAGAGCATCTTTGGGATGTGGTGGAACGGGAGCTTCTGGATGCCCTGCATGTGCATCCCACAAATCTCCATCAACTGCAAGATGCTATCCTATCAATATGGGCCAACATTTCTAAAGAATGCTTTCAGCACCTTGTTGAATCAATGCCACGTAGAATTAAGGCAGTTCTGAAGGCGAAAGGGGGTCAAACACAGTATTAGTATGGTGTTCCTAATAATCCTTTAGGTGTGTGTGTGTGTGTGTGTGTGTGTGTGTGTGTGTGTGTGTGTGTGTGTGTGTGTGTGTGTGTATATGTATATGTATGTATGTATGTATGTGTGTGTGTGTGTGTGTGTGTGTGTATATATATATATATATATATATATATATATATATATATATATATATATATATATATATATATATATATATATATATATATATATATATATATATATATACCCGTAAAATTCAGGTAAATACAGATAAGACAATATTTATTTAGATTTTATAAAAAAACTTATTAAAATTCTATTCTAGTTTGTCTAAAAAAAATGTTTAAATAAAGCACAAAAATACAAATCAATCTTTTGAATAATACACATTTTGGCATCACAGAATGGAAAAAATGGAAAAACTTTTAGATATACCATCTCAACCAATAAGTAAATAAAGAAAATTCAATATCAACCAATAACTTCTAATATATCATGCATCACTTTCTGTCTGAATCCAGTTTCCTTAGCAGGTACAAGACAGCATGGCAGAAAACATTTTTGTTTGGTTTGTTTGAGAGACAAGGTGAATGAACGCTACGAGTGTTTTTCTGTCACTGTGTGTGTGCGAGAGTGAAGTATGGCAGGTTTAGCCTTTGCTCCAGTGGGCCCAGGGGGATCCCACCCACAGTATGTTCCGTAGTGTTTCATAAACGTGTCTTAATTAGCCTTTCTAATTGTGCCTGCGTTCCCCAGGGCGTCCATCAGGTTTGCCAGGTTAATCTATACTCCCATTACCTGTGGCAGGCCTTCTCCTGTCGGCACATCTGAGGATAATTACTGTGTTGAGTTCTGTTTGCGTGCTGTCTGCGTCATGACCTAATGCGTGATGCAGGTTTATTTGTAGAGTATATGGATTGTAGCCCATCAGCCTCCGTGTCTATGACTTGCTGTCTGACTGGTTAATGTTGCCATGACTTCGAAGTGAGTAGGTCCTGCCCTGATTGCTTGCTGAATGTTAGAGGGGTTCTGCTCTGGTTTCTGAGTCCTCTAGGCCAGGACCCATTGGCCTTTATATTTTCTTACACAAATCCCAGAGGGGGAATGGAGTTAGCAGAGTTTTATTCTTTCTGCCCACTCAGACTTTCTCTCTGATAGAGTTGTGTTTCTGTTTATAGCTATCTTGGGGATGGTAGGTTTCATTTGGAATCCATCATGATTGCCAACCCAGAGATACCTGCCTACAGGTAAACCAATGTGCAATTTAACACCCTTTTACACAATATAGTCCCAGCTGGGACACAAAAATGGCTTAATATATAATATAATATAATATAATATAATATAATATAATATAATATAATATAAATGTTCTGTCAAAATTAGTGTTAACACATGCAATATATTTTTTTCAGTTTAACGTGTTAAATTTTTAACGCAATTAACGCAGCATCAGTTTTTCTATCATCCTTTGGCTAGCATTACATTATATGTTCATGCTCTTATTCATGCAAATGCTTTTAAACCATTTAAGCACAAGAAGACAAAAGAGAACGAGCTGTCTGTGAATGTCCAGACAGTGCACCAGTATCGAGTTCTCTTTCACGCTTGAACAAACAATAACACACAATTATGCCAAAATGTCTGTTTTGTCGAGCATTCTCATAAGAGCAGTCTTAAATAACATCTTAAATTAACTTAAAGAGTTTCGTCCGTGTCATGTTCGGAAGCTGCAGGTCTTAAAGTGACAACAGCCTAATAAACACAGTTTCTGTGATGTCTGTCATTAATGGTAATCAATAATTAATAAGGATTCATCTATATTTAATGTTTAATTAATGTAGTTAAAAAGGTGTTTGACAGCGTGTTTTGAAGGCCACAGGTAAATTACATGTATTATTATGGGTTTATGTGAAGACTGTTTTAAGTGCACTTAAATTTAAAGGTGTTTTTATTTTTTATTTTTTTATTGATAGCTTTCAGTTATACTGTAATGTTAAATGGCTATCATTAATGTTTCATAGAGACATTAGTATCAGTGATACTGGCCTTCATTCATAAAAGATGCTATTACAACAAATTTTCTTTGTCTTTAAGTTCATTTGGAGATTAACTGTGAAATTATTACAATATAAAAATATTAAAACTTTTAAAGAATAGATTGACAGCATTAATAATATATAATAATAATAATATAATTGATATTGATGTTGAATTGTTCCATGTTAAAGCCTAATTAACTTCAGCTTTTTACATATAGCCGCCTTAATATTGTATTTATTTTGTTTGTTTATTACACGCAAATCAACTGGTGGAATAAAATGGGAAATTAATCCCATAGACTTACATTGATTGAAGGATCCAAGCCATGTATAGGGACCAAAATGTCATAGCAACAACCTATCATGGTGGAAGGTTTTGCAACATTCTTCAAAAAAATTAAAAATTTAGTTTAGGAATTTTCTTCTGTCTTTTTTTTTTTTTTTGTATTTTATTGTTTGTAAATAATGTGTTGGCCTCCATATCTGCAGGTATGACCCATACAGTAAAGTGTTTTCTCGAGAGTATTATGACCATGAGGCAATGCGGGCCACGAGACTGCAGGCCATAGAGAGAGCTCGCTTGGCCAAGAGATGGGGCCTCATCCTAGGCACCCTTGGCCGCCAGGGCAACCCCAAAATTTTGGAGGTAAGACATCTGCTACCCTTTGTCATACAATATGTTTTCTGTTAGTGTAAAGTTGTCTACCTTCCTTGCTCAATTCAGTCTTGCACCTGGGCTGAAAGAAACGCACACACATACACCCTGCGGCGTTTGGCTGACAGGAGCGTTCACCAGGGGCATTAATCGATTGTTTTGGGAGGGGCAGGTCGTCTCCCTCTCTTCTTTCTCCTCTTCTGCTTTAAATCATTCTCTCTTTGTTCTCTGCCTCTTTTCATCTGTTCATTTGTATGTATCTGGATTTGGCTTTGCTTTGGCAGCTTTTTCTCCCTTTCTCATCTCATCCTTTTTAATTGGTATGCATAGAGAAGTCGAGTGAGAGGAATTTAGTACCTAGACCAGTGGTCGGCAACAGGCGGTCCGCAGGCCAAAAGTGACCCGCCAGCAATAATATCTGGCCCGTGCCCGCAGCCAGATTATTTTGATAGCTACTGGTTCTGAAATAATATCTGTCATGATAGTGTAACGGAGGTCAGCTAGTGAGTGCTGTGCAGGTAAACTCCCCTCATGTCAAGAGATGCTCTAGTGACTGGCGCTTGAGGTTGCTGCCTTTAGCCTCAGTGTTAGTATCCGACTCCCATGCGGAAAGACCCGGGTTTGAGCACCGCTTAGAGTGAGTGGTGCGAAATGGAGAGATTACAACAACAGTTACTCACAATCAATTTGTCTAGTGATTTTGCCTTCAAAAAAAGTATGAGAATTTTTATTTTGGGATGAATTGAGAGCTTATAATTTGAAAAGTTCTGCAAGACTTTGAAAAGTTCTGCAAGACATTGAATGGATCGCTAGACACGACTCATGAAATGTGTGGTATGAAAAAACGAACAGTGAACCATTGAAACGTTTGCTTATAACGCAGGTCTCAGCACCAACACGTGAACAATAACAAAACAAATTCAGCTTCCTTTTTATCAAAAATCTTGACAAGACAACCAGCAAAAAAAAGGTGCCATGCTTCGTCTCGTGGTGCCGTCTGATAATATATTCTTTACAAACAGCCACAACTTCGTTGCAGATAAGACACACCGGCTTTGCATTCACATAACCAGGTAGGATGAACGCATGGTTGTCTTTCCATTCTTCTTTGTATGCCCTATTTTTGCTGTCGACTTTCCTCTTTTCATTCTTTGATAGTGCCATTTTCTCTCACCGGCTAGCTTAAATGTTAACATCATTCTACAAACGTAATAGCGTACCTTCAGCACGCAAACAATTAAAACAAATGCAGTTTAGTATGTGAGGATGCCAAGGAATACTTCTGAGTGTAAAAGAAGGCTATGTCAAATGATTATTACAATAAGTTAGGCTCCATTGTGTAACCAAGCAAATTAAAATACACATTTATTATTCACATTATGGAAAGAGGAAATAAAACAGTTCGTTAAGAGCATGACTCAAACATGCCATATTCAAGTCCTCTTTTATTTTTGGAGTTATTTTTATCCATTCTGCATCTCCCACATATGTGTGTTTTAGCAAGTCTGTGTTGCAAGTTGGTGAATGAAGATACTTGCCAGGTTACGTGTCACTACTGCTTTATTAATTTATCCAATTTTTAACAGCTCACTACGTTACAAAAGACACTGTAACAGTATGTCAGGCAATTCTAGTTGTATTTTTCATCAATTCATTTCTTAAATTATCCGTTGACTATATTCTGGCCCCGATTTTTTTTTATTTTTTGGGCCCGATGCCAAATATATTTGCTGGCCCCAGACCTAGACAAACAGATAGTGGATGGGGGTTCTGGTGGAGATCTCTGTAGCCCTCCTCAAATGTTTTTTCCATCCCTGACACTAATGCCTTATTCCTGCCAGAGTGCCTTTTAGATTAGTGGTTCTCAACTGGTGGGTCGCAACCTAAAATGAGTCGCAGGTCTGTTCTGACAGGGTTGTATACACTGCTTAAACAATGCTAAACTGAAATAATTAAATGTAAGTAACCATATAATTGTGCTTAGTTGACCGTTTATAATTTTGGGGAGGGGAAAACTCTTCCCATATCTTTTGTTGATGTTGACAGTATAATGATGTAATACATTTGTAATTTAATAAAAGTAACAGCATTTTTCTAAAATAGAAAGCTATTGTAACATTATACACTTTTATAAATTAATACTGTTATTCAGCAAAGATGCATTAAATTGATCAAAAATCACAGTAAAGACATGTATAATGTTACAGAAGGTTCTGTTTCAGATAAATGCTGTTATTTTGAATTTCCGATTCATCAAGGAATCCTGTGTTTTCAACCATGGAGACTGGAGATGCTGAAAATTCAGCTTTGATCACAGGAATAAATCACAGTTTACAATATATTCAAAAAGAAAACAGTGATTGTAATTTGTAATATTTCACAATATTGTACTGTTTTTACTATAACTTGGATCAAATAAATTAGTGAGCATAAGAGACTTTTGAAAACATTAAAAATCTTACTGATCCCAAGCTTTTGATTCCCAAACAACTATATGTTCATGGTAATAATATATAAATAATAATTTTAATAAATAAATTAATACATGATAATAAAAACAAATACCATAACAATAAATTACAATTAATAAAAATAATAAATAATTTTCCATTAATAATTAATTCCAACGAACCATACATTTTTCATCATAATTTTTTTATTATTATTTCAGGACGTTTATAGTACTATGTTTGATCATCAGATTATGTCAAATGTATGTCATTTAGCAAAGCTATATGAGAACCACTGTTTCAGAATGTACAGCAGAAAAGCACATAAACTTAACTTAAACAACATATTCTGGTGGGAAAAAAAAGAGGAAAAGAGTATTATATCAAGTGCATTTATCTAAGAAATGTCTCTGGGTATATATAACACATCCCTGCATTTTCTGTTGTATTTGTCATATAAAATATGCTGGCTTAACAGTGAGCAGTTATAACTAAGCTAGCTAATGTCATACAATTTGTTTGGAGAAGAGGAGCAGGGCCTACTTCCACTACTCCGACCGCCAGTACCCCCACACTCTTTTTAATGGTTGTGCTTTGAAGCTGACCTATTCACCTGAATACCTCCTCACTGATGTCTGGAGGTTTTTGCTGGTAATATTTGTGGTCCACTGGGTTTCACACTTCAAAGTGTGTGGGGAGAGTCAGGTAACACATCACTTTATCCTGAAGTGAGCAAGAATTGTGGTATTATTCACATTCCTGCTGCCTATCACTGATTAATGAACAAATAAAAGGTGCATTAGAATGTGTTTATATACACACTCGCACTTGTTTCATATTGTAGTAGGGACCTCCTATGATTGTTGTTGTTCTTAAATTAAAGTTGAAGTGTGTAATTTCTGTGCCACTAGCATCACTGGTAGTGCGGTAAGTTTTAACAACAGCCCTCTTTGTACTTGTCAGTAATTTACACAATTTAGCAACTTTTTCATATTTCCTATGAGGATAAAATGATACTACAAGTGATCTACAAATGTGTAAATTATTAACACTGAATAAATGTGATTCTGTTCTTCCAATTTTTTTCACGCTTAAGGCCGAAGGCTGCTATACTCACGGCAAAGTTCTTTTTCGTTCTTTGTTTAAGGGTAAAAGGAAGTTCGAGCAGCGATATACTCTTAGCATACATCCCGATGCTGCCCACTCTACTGAGAGCAACAGTTAGAATACTGCAATATACTGCAGAATACTACTTCTATTTCACCTTAATTTGTAGCAGATACAAATGAGTATATGTTGTAGGGATTCTCAATATATTGGGACCACAATGGTTATTTGGATATTAGTGGGAGGGGAGGGAAAGGTATTATCTGTTGATATTTAATATATCAAAATGAATACTCATATTTCATACTGTATATTATCCACGCACACACACAAAAAAATGTGATTGGCTTCCTATATATACCAAAATAAAGTTACAATTTTGCATTCAGTGGTCCATCTTGTCCCCGTCTTTGGTTAAGCTGTGACAAAGTAGGAATTGAACTGACAGAAAATGTCTTTGCGTGACAAACTGCAAGACAATGAATCATCTCAGTATAATTTTTAGAATCGAGTCAGATAAGACATCTTTTAAACAGGACAGCAGCAGGCTCAGGCTAAAATTGAGCTGGATCATGATCAGATGATATGGGCTAGGGGAAATGTTGAGTGATAAATCACTGCAACGTGTCCTACTGTCTATGAAATGCCATACATTTTATTTTGTAATAAGTCAGAAAACTCTCATAATGCACTCAATTTCGAGATGCATCAGTATTAGAATTCTGTCTGATGCTGCTAATATATTGATAATTATTTTCTTGTTATGACTGTTAACTATTTGTATACTATTTTTCTAAATAAATGAAAGATAAAATATTAAAACCCATTGCAAAAACCCAACTCTACAAGTAAATTAAGGCATCACAACATTATAATTCAGTACAGTATTAAAAATGAATATTCATTTTGAGATGGCATTTAGCAGTGTTAATTAGTGTTTTTAAAGATTAACTGACTTATGTCAGTGTTAGATGAACAAATAAATAAGTATAAATCAGTCACTAATAAATCAATGCAACAACAAGGCTCCACACTATTAATGGAAAAAATTCTAGCTAAACTGGCCATTTATGCACAGAAGTGATGGTGGTTGCTAAAGCTTTGAAGAATATAAAGGGTTTACACAAGCTGTTTACACACGTTCAGCATCAGCGGTCCTGTGAAGATTTCTCATTAGGCGATAGGAAGTGGTTTTCTTGTTCTTCAGTAAATTTGGGAATTCTTGGTTGTAATGATGTTCTGTTCTCTTTCCTCCTTCAATGTTTGATGTGGGCTGTTCGCTGACCTTGAGCTCTGTGCATGAAATTGTTGTTTTTATGTAAATAAGTGTAACAATCAGTATTCAACTCCTCTCTTTCTTCCTTTCTTTCTTTCTCTCTCTCTCTCTCTCGCTCTCTCTCTCGCTCTCTCTCTCTCTCTCTCTCTCTCTCTCTCTCTCTCTCTCTCGCTCTCTCTCTCTCTCTCTCTCTCTCGCTCTCTCTCTCTCTCTCTCTCTCTCTCTAGCACTTAGAGTGTCGGTTGGAGTCTTTGGGCCGTGCGTTCACACGTGTGCTCCTATCTGAGATCTTCCCCAGCAAGCTGGACCTCCTGGCAGACGTAGACGCGTGAGTCTCTTCCCCATCTACATGCACAGTCACGCTCTCCATTTCACACAATTAAACATCAGCTAATGTGCATCATATGAAGAAGCTCCTCCATAAGGTGCACATTAATCTGAGTTTCAGCATACCCTGAGGACAAGACGAGAGGCAGTAGAAATATCACTGACGAATATGTCAGATGGGGTCACAGGTTTTGTTAGTAAGGAGCTCCCCTGTGGCATGCGTCTTATTGCTGTGGTGGGCTTTGAGATTATTGAAGTTCTGTGGAACAAAGGAGTTTTGTTCTGGCCTTCTGTTTCAGTATATGTACAAGATGTTGTAAATCATTTTTGTTGATGTTTCACAGGCCAGTGCGTTTAGAGTTTTCCCATGGTCATGGAGAACCTGTAAATGTCTGAAAATTTTAAAATGGTCATTTCCAGGCTTGGAAAATGAATGGATATTTAATATAATCCTAATTAAATACTTTTATTTATATATATATATATATATATATATATATATATATATATATATATATATATATATATATATATATATTATATATGTATTTGTATGAAAATGTATGTATGTATGTATGTATGTATGTATATATTATGTATGTATATATGTATGTATATATGTATGTATGTATATATGTATGTATATATGTATGTATATATGTATGTATATGTATGTATGTATGTATGTATGTATGTATGTATGTATGTATATATATATATGTATGTATATATATATATATATGTATAATATGTGGAATATATATATATATATATATATATATATGATGTGGAAATTTCAAAGTTTCAATTTTAAGGGAAAAATAAGTTGATTTTAAATTTCATGGCATCAACAAAGTTGATCAATCTCAAAAAAGTTGGGACAAGGCCATGTTTCCCACTGTGTGGCATCCCCTCTTCTTTTTATAACAGTCTGCAAACGTCTGGGGACTGAGGAGACAAGTTGCTCAAGTTTAGGAATAGGAATGTTGTCCCATTCTTGTCTAATACAGGCTTCTAGTTGCTCAACTGTCTTAGGTCTTCTTTGTCGCGTCTTCCTCTTTATGATGTGCCAAATGTTTTCTATGGGTGAAAGATCTGCACTGCAGGCTGGCCATTTCAGTACCCGGATCCTTCTTCTACGTAGCCATGGTGTTGTAATTGATGCAGTATGTGGTCTGGCATTGTCATGTTGGAAAATGCAAGGTCTTCCCTGAAAGAGACGACGTCTGGATGGGAGCATATGTTGTTCTAGAACTTGGATATACCTTTCAGCATTGATGGTGCCTTTCCAGATGTGTAAGCTGCCCATGCCACACGCACTCATGCAACCCCATACCATCAGAGATGCAGGCTTCTGAACTGAGCGCTGAGAACAACTTGGGTTGTCCTTGTCCTCTTTAGTCTGGATGACATGGTGTCTCAGTTTTCCAAAAATAAATTTTGATTGGTCTGACCACAGAACGGTTTTCCACTTTGCCACAGTCCATTTTAAATGAGCCTTGGCCCAGAGAAAACGCCTGTGCTTCTAGAATGTTTTTGGAATGTGTAGCTCTCATGAAATCCAAAATGAGCTAATATTTGGCATGACATTTCAAAATGTCTCACTTTCAACATTTGATATGTTATCTATATTCTATTGTGAATAAAATATAAGTTTATGAGATTTGTAAATTATTGCATTCCTTTTTTATTCACAATTTGTAGTGTCCCAACTTTTTTGGAATCGGGTTTGTACATTTTCATGTATAAAGGAGCATTTATTTGGTGTGGGAGAAATAGTAGGCATGATGCTAATAAAGAATCCATAAATGTTTATAAAACTGAATTATTAGCTTTTATTTGTATTGAAGCCAAATAGACCTATAGGGAATCAGAACCACTGGTATTCTGGTATGGCACTTTTTTGGACTTTTTGAATGGTAATTGTTTGAACTCTGTATGAACATGGAACATGCCTATACAGACTTTTTTTTTTTTTTTTTTTTTTTTTTTTTTTTTTTTTTGCATTGTACACACTCCCCCACTGCCTGCACTCTGCCTCTGGGCACTGGAGAGGGTGAACGAGAGACAGAAAGGTCTGAGAGAGAATGAGGAGGTGGTAGAGGAAGGCGTGGAGGCGGTTAAAAAGGGAACAAGTGAAACAACCTTCCCCCATCAGTCGTGCCGCTCTCACGTCACGTGAGTGACACCGCATATGTAATCGAAGCATAACCATGACTAGAGGAAAGTTACACCTCTATCTCTCCTCCTCTCATTTCCTCCATTAATGTCAGTCGCTTGCTCTGTGACTACTGTGGATTGGTGCCACAATCTTGGCAGAAACATGAGGATCCGAGCAGAGGAAGACATTTCAGAGCCTAACGTGAGTGTTGATTAATGCTGCACTGATGATGTATATGACGTCCTGAGGAAGATAAGATAAGGAATGAAGCTCCAGTCTGCCAGCAGTCATCAATGTCCAGCGTTGAATTACCAGACCAGACAGAAGTGGGCCTATATGATGCCTGGTAGGGCTGCACAACGTCCATTGTGAGCCAGTCTACACTAGCAACAGAATGTCCTAATTGGTGAGGTTGTAGCTTCAGTTTGTAATGACACATGAAAAAGAAAACTAGACAGTCAAAGTGGTAATCATCATCGTCATCAATAATTAATAATTGTTTTAGATTCTCTACATTCAGTCTGCTTGCTTACATCCCATTATATTCTGAACGTGAACAGTGCAACAAAACTAGAATGCACCCATTATAATCAACAATAGACAAAGTGTTGACTGTGTGTCTAGACAGCTTTGTTGATTATAATGAGATGGTAGAGCTGCATGATTCGGATAAATTGAGAATCACAAAAATTTATGATGAGAATCATAAATTGTAGAAATCACGATTCTCCCACGTTTCTGAACAGACAACTGAAAAAAATAAAATGCAATTTACTAAAGTTTCTAAGAAAATGTTAAAGGTAGGCTAGGCAATTTTCAGAGAGGCTAGCAATAGCGAGCTAGCTTTGAAAGCATAAGATCCCACCCTCTCTTCAGAGCGTCTCCAAAGCCACGCCTCCTTCAAAACACATGAACACGTACAGCAGGGAGCAAACAAAAGCGTCACAAGAGACGTTGTTAAACTACCTCATGTCTCAAAGCACATAACATTACAATAATAATGAATAGAAACAACTTTAAGAGCACTGACCTGTTTCACCTGACTGCTGCAAATTAATTTTGGCATTGATAGTGTTGAAACACATAAATTCATAATTCAATAACATTATGGGTTTCCATCTCTTACATGGCGTGAACGCAGCATAAACTTCTTGTGTTGTGACGAGGGCAATGATTGAACGAACATTTTGTGGTCCTACATCTTCCTCAGACGATATACACTCACCTAAAGGATTATTAGGAACACCATACTAATACGGTGTTTGACCCCCTTTCGCCTTCAGAACTGACTTAATTCTACGTGGCTTCGATTCAACAAGGTGCTGAAAGCATTCTTTAGAAATGTTGGACCATATTGATAGGATAGCATCTTGCAGTTGATGGAGATTTGTGGGATGCACATCCAGGGCATCCAGAAGCTCCCCTTCCACCACATCCCAAAGATGCTCTATTGGGTTGAAATCTGGTGACTGTGGGGGCCATTTTAGTACAGTGAACTCATTGTCATGTTCAAGAAACCAATTTGAAATGATTCAAGCTTTGTGACATGGTGCATTATCCTGCTGGAAGTAGCCATCAGAGAATGGGTACATGGTGGTCATAAAGGGATGGACATGGTCAGAAACAATGCTCAGGTAGGCCGTGGCATTTAAACGATGCCCAATTGGCACTAAGGGGCCTAAAGTGTGCCAAGAAAACATCCCCCACACCATTACACCACCACCACCAGCCTGCACAGTGGTAACAAGGCATGATGGATCCATGTTCTCATTCTGTTTACTCCAAATTCTGACTCTACCATCTGAATGTCTCAACAGAAATCGAGACTCATCAGACCAGGCAACATTTTTCCAGTCTTCAACTGTCCAATTTTGGTGAGCTTGTGCAAATTTTAGCCTCTTTTTCCTATTTGTAGTGGAGATGAGTGATACCCGGTGGGGTCTTCTGCTGTTGTAGCCCATCCGCCTCAAGGTTGTGCGTGTTGTGGCTTCACAAATGCTTTTCTGCATACCTCGGTTGTAACGAGTGGTTATTTCAGTCAAAGTTGCTCTTCTTTCAGTTTGAATCAGTCGGCCCATTCTCCTCTGACCTCTAGCATCAACAAGGCATTTTCGCCCACAGGACTGCCGCATACTGGATGTTTTTCCCTTTTCACACCATTCTTTGTAAACCCTAGAAATGGTTGTGCGTGAAAATCCCAGTAACTGAGCAGATTGTGAAATACTCAGACCAGCCCGTCTGGCACCAACAACCATACCACGCTCAAAATTGCCTAAATTACTTTTCTTTCCCATTCTGGCATTCAGTTTGGAGTTCAGGAGATTGTCTTGACCAGGACCACACCCCTAAATGCATTGAAGCAACTGCCATGTGATTGGTTGATTAGATAATTGGATTAATGAGAAATTGAACAGGTGTTCCTAATAATCCTTTAGGTGAGTGTATATACATATAAATACATTTAGACCACTTACCTTAGTGACTGCTATCAGGATGTCAAGAGACTTTCAACCATCTTTACAAAAAATGTTTCTGGAACAAATCTGGAAAAAAAAACAATGACTCAAATCTGGAAAAAAACAATGATTCAATGACTCGCTCAAAAATACTTCACTTGTTTCATTACTGGATGAATCTGTGTTTCTGAACAAATCACTGTGACTAACTGGGTTTCCATCCAAACATAAAGCACATTTCAAAGTTCACAAAAAAAAGATTATGCGAATTAGGTACGTTTCCATCAAGTTATTCGAGCGGCTGATGGTGGTATTGGTAACCTAGTAACCAACAGTAAATAAAACACCATTAGCGGAAACAGCCATTTAGTCCCGTGGGTTTAATGTTCACTAAGTTCAAGTTCTGTTTATTTATATAGCACTTATAAAACAGCCACGCAACTGACCAAAGTGCTGTGCAAAGGATCAGACGAAAGATATAAAGGGGGAAAAAAAACTAAAACGCTAAGTCAGAATTTATTCGGCAAATGTGTTTCAGTCTCCATTTATTCGCATTAACTCTTTTTCACAAGTCAAAAACCACCTCTTTTCAAAATTTGCCGTTTCCATCACTCGTTTCTGATGCAATACTTCAAAATGTGCATAAGAACAGGGTGATGGTAACATAATGATACAATGACAAATACAAGTCACTTGTTACCACCTAGTGGTGTAATGATACAATCGTTATTTAAAGTGCTAAGTTACTTTCAAAAGGTGATTTGCTCTATTTTGATCACTTCCGTAGACATCAGTGTTTATATCCGAACTATAAACTTTTATTCCAGTACTTCTGTGATGTAGAAATAACGATGGTTGAAAAGACTGTTTGTGAAGCTGTTTCATAGCAAGGCTATCTAAGGTCAGCGGCAGCGCAAATGCAGATTTGAATGTTCCGGTGTGATTTTGTCAAAGGTTTAATAGACATAGCTGAACTGTTGTCATTTAGGAATGAGATATTGCAGTTTTGGGAACATAAATAAGCTTTTTCATGTAAATTACATTCATTGGAAATAATTCAATTAGAATATAAAGGGAAATAATAGACAGCTATGATTGTTGTCAAAATGTGCGGCAGTAATAGCTTATTCAGGGCATGTTCGGATGTTTTCTAGCGGGTAGGAGGCCTTTTGTGATGCTGTCGGGCCTGGAAATGTGGAGGCTAAACCAGCAGACCACAGCACTTGAAAATACAATTCAACTTTAATACTCTGAGGTATTTGTGGATGTTTTGGCTGATGTGAAGTGTTTGATGTTTGCTAGGAGGGTCATTTCTGTTATGCAGTCCCTTTTGAACTATGTAACTTTTGAAAAATTAAAATGCCTGTATTATAAAAGGCAGTATATTAAAGGGTAGACCAGATATTCAAAAACACATTGTGCTCTTGACAAGATTTATTTATCAACTTGTTTATTTGCACATTGTCAAGAAATTTAACAGGATGCCTGACAGGATGGAAATAAAGAGCTAGTTAATGAAGACATGTCATGTAATGAATGATATCATATTAATCGTCTTATGAAATATAGTATAATTTGACTACTGAATTGTTTAAAGTATAGGATGTTGAGACAGACTCGTATCTCAGGAAAAACATATACATTTTATTATATTTAAATTTTGTTTCGAGAATTTTTTTTTACTTGTGATAGTGATAAAAGATAATATTGTTTCCTTAAAAAAAAAAAAAAAAATAGATATTTGATAGGTTTCACCAACGCTACATTTATTCAGGGCCGGCTCTAGGCATGGGCAAACGTCTGCCTTGCCAACCCAATCAGAATTTAGGCCCAAATAGTGTTAATCTGAGGTTGGCTGTGTGTTGAGAAGTTTGATGAAGGGGTGTAGAATGCCCCAACCAATCAAAAAAATAACAATAGAAAATTGCAGTATTTTTCTTTTATTAGCTGAAAGGAAAGACGCAGCGCGGCATACACTCACGAGGCGGCTTCAATCTGTAGCGGAAAAGCATAGACTGACAATCACACAAGCGACAATAGGCAGAAATATTTGCTAGCTATCAAGGTGTGATTTATGGGGAATTTAATGAATCTTCATGAATATGTATTTTCATATGTACATTTCTATAGCTATAGACCGGTTTTAAAGTGCCACTAAAATAGGTCATACCATTGCAATTACCTGAGCAGTTAAAATGCACTAGAAAACCCATCTTATTTAGGAACATGGATTTAATGCATTCTCGGAGCAAGAACATAATGTAAGTATATAAAATGCATATGCATACCTTCCCCTTTGGCTTGCTGTTAAACTGAATGTACGAGGCAAACTGTCTGCTCAAATAACAACGGTGAAATAAGAATGCACTGTTTATCTTTCAATCAGTTATGCATTAAAGTGGGTTTGTTACTATAGCAACAGAAGGCTTCTGTCAACTTATCTGTGCTTCCATCGTGTTTTCTTTACGAATTGTGACACAACAAAAGTAAGATAAGATAAGATAAGATGAAAATAAGATTAAAAAAAAATTAATTTCATGGATGGATATCTATCTATCTATGGCCCTGTTTACATCTGATATTAAAGGTGCCCTATGTAATATTTTTTCAGTAAAATATCCAAAAACCACTAGGCCACTATATTTTGTTCAATGGAGTACCTACAATATCCCAAATGTTTCCAACTATTTGTAAATTGTGAGAAAATGGCTATTTTAACCAAGGAGGGTGTCGCCTGTCAATTGCGTCATATCTGCGTTCCCCTCAGTTTACTCACTGCAGTGTGCAACAAGTGTCATAGCAGCCGACGAGCGAAAGCACAGAGTAACGTCATTAACATCCTTTTCTACACACTCAGATGTATCTAATGTGATAAACAGAGCTGCGTTACCTCATACTCGTGACCGGAAAAGTGGAAATGGCGCCGGCGACTGTGGCATAATTAAAGTCCCGCTGCTCGTGAGGCGTGTGTTGCGTTCATCTTAACACACAACACTTGGTCCTGCTCTGCTTCATACTACAGTAACGTTAATAATTGCATCCATGAACTTGATTTCTGCACGAGTCCTATCCCGATTCTTTTCCACCAGCTGTGAGGTGAAGACCACATGTCCCAAGATTCTGCGCTCAAACTTGACATCATCAAGCTACACCTTTGTTTTGAGTAGGCGACCTCTAGCGGACGGAAAAGTTAGATTAGTTAGTAGATGAGGGAGACACGTTCCTATTTACACCTGGTGTGTTAATCCGCTTCTTTTGCCCACTTTAACCACTTCTATCCTGATTTCTTCGTGAGGAGGGTATATGGACGGGTAAATGTATGGGGTTTTTCAGATCTTTCAATTTAATGGTCAAAATAACATTGCTCATGCAATTTACATATGAACAGAAAACCATACGCAGAGCAGCAGATTTAGTTTCTGCTCTGATAGCTGCAAGACCTGCAAGTTCGAAATCAGGAATGGTGAGAGAACATTGTTGCTGGTATGTTTTTCGTCTCCAAACCAAACATGGGTCTTCAGCCAACAAAGATTAAATCCCGTCTGGCTAGCGCGCTTCCCATAATGTTTACGCATTTGGTCAGTAGGCGGAGAGAGGTTTTGTGGCTGTTCAAATGCACTGACCACTTGAGCGTTTACACTACGAAAGAAATTGGTCGAATGCGTTTTCTACTACCTGTGGAAGTGGACAAGCTCACAACATTTTAGACCCCATTTACAGCTGTATTTAGCATCATCCATTTGTGATCCGATCGACCAAAACGCATCTCAATACCAGGTGTAAACAGTGCTATCTATCTATCTACTCTATCTATCGTTCTATTTGTAATTCTATCTTTCATTCTGTCAGTCAGTCATCCATCAATGATAACAAAGCTGTATTTTCAGCATCATTACTCCAGTCTTCAGTCATATGATCCTTCAGAGACCATTCATTCAGGGAGGTCACTCCAGACAGGGCAAGATACCTGCATTACGTTTTTTATCTTACCAGTGGTGCAAAATGGTGTATAAACACTATCTGTGAGCATGGATTTTAGCTAAACTCAGAAACTGTGAGAGCTTGTGCGAGCCAGCCCACACTTAAGAATCGTGTTTCCACACACGCAGACGCAATACCACATCAAAATTATACTATATACATATCACATTATGTAACTGAAGCTATAAATGTTCAATCTAAACATTTCTATACTTTGTTTGCATTTTCAGCTTGCAGTTAGCAAGTTGACAAAGTAGCCTGATAGCTTAGCAAATTGCTAACAAGATTTTACAAACAGCTACATTTTAGGCTCCAAAGGAGTAGTGTTTTGCGCTGAACAGATTAGATTTTACATTATTGTTACGCTAATTGAAGTTGTTGTTGTTAGCAGCTAACGATCAGGACAAAAAACCTTTAATTACAGTTAAAGAGATGTGACATATTTTATCATGCCTAGTTAGGAAAAGGTTTAGCAGTTAAAAGTGACTGTGAAAGTGAGCCCTATGAAACTGTTACATGTCTAGTCTGTTTTGCTTGTCTTTGAGTTTGTTCCTTTGTTCAGTTTTCCCACCACTCCCTGACCATTGTCATTATGAGTTCATTCTGTTCACCTGTGTCTAGTCAATCACCTTGTTAGCCCTGTGTATTTAGGCCCCGTCCACACGGAGACGCGTTTAGCTGTATACGAAAAAAAAAGAAACATCCGTGTTTTGCATGAAACCGGTATTTTTTGAAACCGGGTCCCAGAGAGGATAAATCTGAAAGCGACATCCTTGCGTTTTCGTGTGTACAACCAATCCGTATATTTTGTGAAACCCTGATGTCATCAGACTAGAAGGGGATACACCTACGGGCACTGGGCATGCGCACATCAATATTGCGTCATTTAATTACTGTAGTTGCATTATTGTAAGGGTAGGTTTAGGGTTGGGGTAGGTGTAGGTGTAGGCGTCAATAAAACACATCTGTTAAGTAGCAAATTTATTTATTGTTATTTTATCGTGAGATTTTACTTAACTTCCCACCATTGCTTTACCCCTTCTAGCCACAACTCTTCTTCTCCGTTTTGTGTATTTTTGTGGCAGAATTACAGCGCCACATACTGGCCTGGCATGTATACTACATAGTTTTGAGTCGGTTTCAGTGCTCTCGTGTGTACGCAGATATTTCTTGAAACGAGGAAAAAAAAAGATTGGATAGAGAAAGCTCTGGCTTTGTGTGGACGGGGCCTCAGTCTTCAGTTTCCCCTCAGTGTTTGTCCGTCGACGTTCATGATAACTGGTGTTTCTAAGTGTTCCCTGTGAGTTTTGTTAAAGTTCCTATTCCAAGTTCAAGTTCTCCTTCGCCTTCGTGAGTTTTGATGTACACTAGTTTGTAACAGAAACCTTCTGAATCATAATTGATTTTGAATTTCTAAGGCCTTTAGGTTATCAGCATGTTCAAAACTTTGCTGATGAACACAGTCTAGTAAATGTCACCAGATTGATGGTTTATACTTTATCTTTTTTTTTTTTTTTTTTTTTGCCTTTTTAAGTATAATTAAAAAGGTTTCTTTCCTGTGAAATCTTTAATGATTTTTATAAAGTAAAAGTTTAGGTTTATTTGATTTATCCATACCATTATTTTTGAGAAAAAAATGTGAGTATCAAATATGATACAACAGGCTTTTGAGGAACGTTTATTGCATCTCTGAATCATCATGTTGCATTTTATTATATGTTTTGCCCACATTAAAAACTACAGATCTTTCCTCATAAAACTAAGTATTTAGAAAGTATTTAAATATTGTCTTACTGAGACATATTGAGATTTAGAGTGATGTTTGAAGTATTAAATATAATGCTCAACAAAAACGCATTTAAAAATTAATCTCCATTTTCCAAAAAAATTCTCACTATTATTTTATATATCAGGGTTAAAGGCTTTTAGCTAATCTGTCTATACTTGCTCACACAAACCAAAGCCAGATTGGTTGTCTTTTGGAAAACTTTAGAAAAAGTTTCCTTGCAGCGTTCACCGGTGTATATATGTGCCCTTTATTGTAAGCCTAATGTAATTACACATCTCTGTCGGCTTTAAGTGATGTTTGGAGGCACCGGTGCCTATTTCCCTGTGGATCGGAAAGGTTAATTGTGCTATTGTATGCTGCAGGTCGAGTGTCTAATTAAAATCCATTATTTCCACTCCGAGCGAGGAGAGCCGACTGGGGCTGCTTCTCCCACCAGCATGAGGAAAACCCCCCTGCAGTTATTGCAGACCTCCCGTTTTTCTTCCTCCTTCAATTAGACTCTTTGATGTGAAGTCTCACTCACCCCCCCTTCAGGCGACGGTTAGGGGATCAGCAGGAACTTGCCCTCATCAGATCTGCCTTCACATGCTGATAGGGCCATTTCAGAGGAAGCAAAACAGGCATCATTATAAGTCTTTGACCTCTCCTCTCATCCACGGAGCAGAAGTGGATTGGGAGAATGGGCTTGATGTGGCCAGACGGAGAAGTGTGTCTCTGCCCGTATGGCTCCCTGCAGGGCTGTCTCAGGCGATGGGACAGATGCTGGCTCTGAAAAGCCAGTAAATTGAATTTGGTGGCGTGCTGAGGTTCCCGATGCAGCCTCAACCCTCCTGCATATTTGAAATCTGATTCTGATACAGATACTAAGTTGATATTTGCATTTACCACACATTCCTTATCTTGCTCTCTATTTATCTGTCTGTCTTGAACTAGACTTCTGAGGAAGACTCCCATTGCCTTCAGCTCTCTTCCTTTGCTTTCTGCTGCTTTGTGTTTTGTATGATCTTTGCTTGGGATTTCTATAAAACTAGAAACAACCCCTGACTGGATATTACCTAAGAGTGTTACCCAAGAAGCTCTATATTACCTGGAGGATGCTGTTAAGAAAAAAACACTTAGCAACCACTCAGACCAACCTTAAATTGCCTTAGTAACACCCCTGCAACCACTTGCCTTAGCTAACACAAGTAAAAACTTAGCAACACTACATCCATTTTAAACTTTCAGAAAAGGTCTTGACACACTTTCCAGTTATTATAATGAACTATGATGTAAATTGTGTCCTGTTCGAATCCATAGTGTGTTTTGATTTGCTGTCAATGAAAAGTTGTTTTTTAGTCCAGATAGTGTAGTTACAGCATCTACAAGCAGGAGTGAACGGGATCATACTAATCAGCCAAACTTTGACCCCTTGGTGTTAGTTATCACACAAATACATGCCGTAGCTAAGGCTACGCTTACACTAGTGTGTTTTCGTTTTAAAAAGCATAACTTTTGCTATGGTTATGCCTGGTGTCCACTCCAGAGAGACTCTTGGAAACTTTGCAGACCCTGTTTTAGTTAGAAAATTCCAGGAATTGCATTTCAGACAGACCAAAACAGAGAAGGCATGGTTGCTCCCTGGTTGGGTCTTCTGGATCATTGCTTTCCTTCACTGATTCATCAAGCCCCTATCATATGACCTTTACTATTGGAACACGACAATTACAGATCAGCCTCGACGTCCGTGTAAACAATAAAGGAGAAGGAACTGCAGGAGTCCAATTGTCCTTTTCAGGAGCCATTGTGCAGTTAAATTCTGCATTTTATAATACTGCAGATGCCTGCATATGCAAGAGGCAAGCTATTATTAGAACTATTGGAAACAAATCTCATTTCAAGTGGTGTAAGTCCTACATGATACGTGCATGTCGATGTGACATGCATTTTCGTTCGTGTGGTGTGGACGGAGATCTTGTCTGAAACTGGAGTGTATGGACGCCAGTATGGACCAGGAACGATATCATCTATTCTTTATATTTAGAGCGATTTTTAGAACACTGTATCTTTATAGTTATCTTCCTTGGCATGAACGGGCCTTAAGACTAGTGTCTAGTGTCAGATAGCCTTGTTATGCTTGCAATTGTGTCAGCTGCCAATCATCATATCAAAAACTGTGGTTGATCTTGTACATGTCCATCAGACTTCCTGTGGGTGATTTTTGGCCAAAGTGAGCCACAATATGGGGCGGACTTTATACCGATCAAAAGTCTGGCACTGTGAGACTAACCAAATTCCTACTCACAGTAGTCAAGTAAGGCAGCTGTTGCATGAGTCTGTGTCCAATTAAAACAAACTTGCACCTATCGCTTAATCAGGGTTTTTATAATATCTTTATCCAAGGAAAGGGTTTCAATAATGTACTGTCATTCATTCATTTACCTTTGGGGGGTGTGGATCATTTGGCAACAGGCATACCATGATGCAGCCCCTGGAGCAAATAAGGATTAAGAGTCACGCTCAAGGCTGAGATTAGAGGGGTCATGAGAACCAGTGGCAGTTGCAAACATCTGTGGATTCACTGACAAGGATTCAAACAAGCAACACTATGATTTGCATTATAGCTCTATTACTCGCTAAAACAGTCTTAACCCAGTTAAAAGTGATTCGATTCTTTGATTCCTTCTGCGCTTGCTGGTGTTTGTTTAATTGTTTGTCAGTGCACATTCATGTTTTACTATTTTATATATATATATATTTTATATATATATATACGGTGCTAAAGGCGCACTGGGGTAAAAGGCACATTTGACTTTTATTCTCTTTTAAACCACTAGATAGTACAAAAATTCATCTTAGCACTTTTCTTTACTTTTGATGATGCACATGGAAATTTGGGTGATCCTTGACACGATCGTGGACAGCAGTTCAAAGCTGATTCTGCGCCAATTTGATGTAATATTTGATGTTTTTTAAAATGTTGTAGATTTAAGTAGCAAATGAGAATCACTAAAGTTATTGGATATATTTTGAGACAATTCTTAATGTTTTTCAGTTTTGTTCAAGGTAATTAAAGCAACAGTTTTTTAATGATGGAAGAATATATAAAAATTTGGGGTAAAAAGCCCCCCTGCTGTTGGGGCAAAAGACAATAATTAATATAGCAATAATAATAAACAGCCAGCTGACTTTTCCAATTGTTGTCATGATATGGTTGGATTCAGATGGTAAATATCATATATCAAGTTGGGTGGCCACAAAGTTGATGTGTTAGAAGCAGGAAAAATGGGCAAGCATAAGGATTTGAGCGAGTTTGACGAGGGCCAAATTGTGATGGCTAGACGACTGGGTCAGAGCATCTCCAAAACTGCAGCTCTTGTGGGGTGTTCCCAGTCTGCAGTGGTCAGTATCTATCAAAAGTGGTCCAAGGAAGGAACAGTGGTGAACCGGCGACAGGGTCGTGGGCGGCCAAGGCTCATTGATGCACGTGGGGAGCAAAGGTACACCCTTTCATGGAAATGGTTTTCCCTGGTGGCTGTGGCCTTTTTCTGCAGGATAATGCGCCCTGCCACAAAGCAAAAATGGTTCAGGAATGGTTTGAGGAGCACACAACGAATTTGAGGTTTTGGACTCCAAATTCCCTACATCTCAATCAATCCAATCGAGCATATATATATATATATATATATATATATATATATATATATATATATACATATATATATATATATATATATATATATACACATATATATATATACATACATATACACACATATGTATACACATATGTATATATACATACATACAAACACATTATACATATACAGGATTATACAAAGGATTATTAGGAACACCTGTTCAATTTCTCATTAATGCAATTATCTAATCAACCAATCACATGGCAGTTGCTTCAATGCATTTAGGGGTGTGGTCCTGGTCAAGACAATCTCCTGAACTCCAAACTGAATGTCAGAATGGGAAAGAAAGGTGATTTAAGCAATTTTGAGTGTGGCATGGTTGTTGGTACCAGACGGGCCGGTCTGAATATTTCACAATCTGCTCAGTTACTGGGATTTTCACGCACAACGATTTCTAGGGTTTACAAAGAATGGTGTGAAAAGGGAAAAACATCCAGTATGTGGCAGTCCTGTGGGTGAAAATGCCTTGTTGATGCTAGAGGTCAGAGGAGAATGGGCCGACTGATTCAAACTGATAGAAGAGCAACTTTAACTGAAATAACCACTCGTTACAACCGAGGTATGCAGCAAAGCATTTGTGAAGCCACAACACGCACAACCTTGAGGCGGATGGGCTACAACAGCAGAAGACCCCACCGGGTACCACTCATCTCCACTACAAATAGGAAAAAGAGGCTACAATTTGCTCGAGCTCACCAAAATTCGACAGTTGAAGACTGGAAAAATGTTGCCTGGTCTGATGAGTCTCGATTTCTGTTGAGACATTCAGATGGTAGAGTCAGAATTTGGCGTAAACAGAATGAGAACATGGATCCATCATGCCTTGTTACCACTGTGCAGGCTGGTGGTGGTGGTGTAATGGTGTGGGGGATGTTTTCTTGGCACACTTTAGGCCCCTTAGTGCCAATTGGGCATCGTTTAAATGCCACGGCCTACCTGAGCATTGTTTCTGACCATGTCCATCCCTTTATGACCACCATGTACCCATTCTCTGATGGCTTACTTCCAGCAGGATAATGCACCATGTCACAAAGCTCGAATCATTTCAAATTGGTTTCTTGAACATGACAATGAGTTCACTGTACTAAAATGGCCCCCACAGTCACCAGATCTCAACCCAATAGAGCATCTTTGGGATGTGGTGGAACGAGAGCCGTGCCCTGGATGTGCATTCCACAAATCTCCATCAACTGCAAGATGCTATCCTATCAATATGGGCCAACATTTCTAAAGAATGCTTTCAGCACCTTGTTGAATCAATGCCACGTAGAATTAAGGCAGTTCTGAAGGTGAAAGGGGGTCAAACAAAGTATTAGTGTGGTGTTCCTAATAATCCTTTAGGTGAGTGTATATGTATGTTAAAATATGTATAATATTCACATATGATATATAAATTCATATATTTATATACCTGTATGAGATGTATATCTTTCTATTTTTTAAATGCAAGTGTAAGGGTGGATCGCCTACAGTGGTT
>CM031957.1:9393828-9406328 GCA_018749465.1 Paracanthobrama guichenoti
CTCTCTCTCTCTCTCTCTCTCTCTCTCTCTCGCTCTAGGTGGGTGCAGATCGCTTGTCCTCGCCTCTCCATCGACTGGGGATCCGCTTTCTCCAAACCCCTGCTGTCTCCATATGAGGTACTCGAGACTTGCATGCATGCACACAGCGCTGTCCTCCATCTACTATACTTTACTATGAAAGCAAAGACAAAAAGACCCATACTGAACATAAGAAACATCATCCCCTTAACACAAGGCAAACAGCTACACATCCACTGCAGGTGTTCACCTCTGCTTCATCAGTCGGCATGCTGCCAGTCACGTTTGTCAGGCATGTTTCTGGGCATTTCTGAGTACCTTTGGGACATAAAGGCTCTGAATGTATTTGTGTGTACAGCGTGTGTATGTGTTTACGCTCGCAGACAAACATCTATGCACGCACCTTGGTGCTATGTGAAGGAGCAGGGTTTGTTTACCCACCATCTCTACTCCTCAGAGACAGGCAGGATGAGTCGGCCAGCTCAGGGTGGAACAGTAGCTCCTCCCACTGGCCGACTAGCTGCAGCGCCTCTCCAAACGTGTCTTTCTCTCTCTCATCGCTAGCAGCAAGTGCACATCTTGATTCATGTCATGCCAAAACAGGACTTAGCCAGAATCACACACCAAGCGTTTTTCCTGGGATAGGTGTCTCGGTTAAATCCCTATTCCCCATTCCCAGATGCAAAACAAGAACATCTGGCGGGTTTTATCTGCAGATAGACTTCATTAGGATGCCTGTTACGCTTTTCGCTTAGTCCATCAGGAATATCACAAGCATAATGTACTAGTGGTCGAATGATATGGGATTTTCTGTGACTGATACCAAAATCTATGCTGATATCTAGAGATGAAGGTGTCCGATAGCTCGATAGCTGATATCGTGTGTGTGTGTGTGTGTGTGTGTGTGTTAAAGAAACTGATACTTTGGATACATGGAAAATAATATAATTAACATTATAAGTTTTGTTACAAATGACTACTTTTATTAAAGCAAAATAAAACATGTAAAATGATGTTTAATTTGGCCATCCATAATAATTGTTTGCCTTGTGTTATTTTAATGTTCTTTAGCCCGTTCTACCATTTTCTGCTTATTTGCCAGTGTCAGATGTGGCTCTTTCTTTGAAACTCTGCCGAAAGGTCAGAAGCTTGTTTAGTGTGAACTGTTCAATGAAGCTGCCAGCTGAGACTCTACTTGAGGCCCTGGTGTGCTTGTCCTATTGTTGATGTGCATCTAGGCCATTCACTTCTCTCCAGTTTGCTGTCTTTTATCAAGACAGTAGTGCATGAAATCGCTTTCCTCTCTTAGAAAGCATACTGATGAGTTTCCTGAAATGTGTTTGTGTTTGGTCAACTCTGCCTGTAAAATGGTTTCTTGAATACCAATCAGCACATTAGAAGGATTATTTAATACAAGGTTTTCTTAGCAAACTAGAGTAATGACAACTGTAAAATGGGGCTTGTATATATTATATATATATATATAATATTATTATATATATATATATATATATATATATATATATATATATATATATATATATATATATATATATATATATATATATATATATATATATATATATATATATATTTTTTTTTTTTTTTTTTTTTTTTTTTTGTAATATTATATTACTATTAAAATGTTACATTTCCTATATGGTATGTTTGGGTGGTTGGATAGACCCCAAATATAAATCACAAATTGGCACAATGAATTTTCACATGCTAAGATTACTGGATTTTGATTAGGTCAGAGAAACTTACTGGTAAACTAGTTCAAATCAAAATGACTATTATTATTTTTATACATACAGAATTGTGTCCACAATCATAAAGTATAAAAATTCCAACAGAAACTTATGTTACACATTGTTTACTCTAAATTAACTATTGTGCACATTGACAATGCTGTCGACTTCTTTCATCCTGCCACGAGAGAAATCTTCCGCTTCTGTTTATCGGCCAAGCAGGCATGGTTATCTGCCGTTGCTTCTCAAAATGACTAAATATCAGCCTATTAATCATCCTGGCCAATATATCGGTCTATAGCCACAATGTACCCACTGTACCAGTAGAAGATCATTTATGTAGAGTTTTTATGGCATCATATCTCTTAGTGAAAAATGATAATGCTCAGTATAGCCATATTGAAGCACTGCATAATCATATGTGGCTCTGATATTATGCGTCACCATAATCCATTTTCATTGCCGCTTGGCCCACGCTGGAGCTCAGAGCATTTGGTGTTGTAGAAACGTAGAGCAAATGTGGCATTATGAGAATACATTAGAATTCCGCAATAACACGCTGATGTTTTGTGGTGTAACAGTGTTTCTGCCTAGCCGGTTTGCTTAAATATCTGAACATGGAGTTCATAGTAAAAGTTTTCTTGGACATTTAAAGCATCTCTGCTTGTGTTTGCTCTTTCTGTGGAGAGGACTTCAGGGAGTGTAAAAGTGAAGTATAAAGAAAGAGCGAGAAGGCAGTGATTTTCAGTGTGTCTCATGTTATATTTATAGTCAATGACACACTTGCCTCTCATGTCAGTGTAGGGATTAGCAGGTAGCTTATGCACAGCACTGATGAAAAGCCAGTGAAAGAGGGATGGATGTGCCAGAGTTAATAAGGACAGGATGGATGGCGGAAGAGAGAACGAAAGATTGATGTTAGCAGCACATCCAGAGCAAGTAAAATGCTCATCCTATATCTTTTTTATCTCATAAACCTACTTTTTTTCACCATTTCACATTTCTAGATCACTAATTGACTATATTCACACAAAATGTCATATATTTGTGTTTAATAGTATTGTTTTTTTAAATAATAATACAATATGTTAATATTTATAATATTTTGTTTTATTAGGATATATTTTATTAAACGTGCATTGTCAAAAATTTCATTAAAATATCCAAAAACCACTAGTCCACTGTTATATATTTTGTTCAATTGAGTACTTACAATATCCCAAATGTTTCCAACTATTTGTAAATTGTGAGGAAATTGCAATTTTAACCAATGAACCGGTCCATGTGAGGTTGTCGCCTGTCAATTGTGTCATATCTGCGTTACCCTCAAATATGTGTCATACAAGTGTCATAGCAGCCGTCGAGTGAACGCACAGAGTAACGTCATAACATCATTTTCAACACACTCAAATGTATCTAATGATAAACAGCTGCGTTACCTCATATTCATGACCGGAAAAGTGGAAATGGTGCCGGCAACTGTGGCATAATAAAAGTCCCGCTGCTCGTGAGGCGTGTGTTGCGTGGTCCTGCTCTGCTTCATACTACAGTAACGTTAATGATCACATCCATGAACTTGATTTCTGCCCGAGTCCTATCCTGATTCTTTTCCACCAGCTGTGAGGTGAAGACCACATGTCCCAAGATTCTGCGCTCAAACTTGGCGTCAAACTATGCCTTTGTTTTGAATAGGCGACCTTAGCAGACAGAACAGTTACATAGTGCACCTTTTAAAAAATATTATATTGTTTCATAATGTTCAATATTATTACATTTATATTTAAAATTATTAAAGTTTAGTTAGTTTTATAAACAAATATAAATATTGTTTGTATAAATTTCTTGACTTTTTGGTCCATACATAATGTAGCTTGATGGCTTTATTAACTATAATATGATTTTTTTTTTTAAGTATTTGATTATAAATGTATTTGTTATTCATATAACATTTAATATGTAATTATTAAAAGTATAGTTAAAATCATTATAATGTACTTTGTAAACAAATAAAAAGTGACAGTTCTTTTTCGCAATTTTTTTTTTTTTTTTTTTTTTTTTTTTTCATAATTCCCTTATTACCATGTTTGATGGCTTGAACTATTATTCTAAAATATTAATATAAAAGAAAGAGTGAGTAGGTCCAAACTTCTGACTGGTGGTTTGATCATAGCTCTGACAGTTCTGCAATCTCAATTTTGATTTTATATAATTAGAGAAAATGTAAATTCTATGCTGGTTTAGTAAGAGTATATATTATTAAATGCATACTTTATTTCAGAAGCCTCAGTGTTCACAGAAAAAACATTCAGGTCAGAACTTCTCAACTGTCGCTTTTCCAGTCAATAAAAGCGAATGACTGTGGTATTAGGTTTTGAAGGGTATTTAAGAGAGATTTGTGAAGATTCATTTGTTTGTGAGGTATTGTAGTATCAGCAGTGGAGAGAGACAGTCCTTCACCGGAGGCGGGGGCGTTTGTCATTTCTCCCACGGTATTAGAGCCGTACATTACAGCATGCCTCGCTTGTGAAGTGGGTATACGTGCCCACGGGCGGAGATGAACACAGCGCATTGATTATTCATATAAGCAGCTCAGTCTGACTGGTGCGATCCTGCTGGAGTTTATGTAATGTAGCCACATGCAAGAGGAAGTCCTGCATTCCTCTAGAGGCCCGCTAATGTATTCATCTGCATTTGTAGGTCACATGGAACAGCACGGATCTCACCTCGACTCAGAGTCTCTGCTCGGTGCATATCGCTAGTGGCGAAGATCTTTGCGCATCGGTAATACATGAAGCCATTTGGGAGTTTTTTTTTGTGGTATGCGAGTCATGTGACATGGCCTCTCAGATGAAAAGAGCTGTGTTTGACTAGAATCTCTCTTGATATCCGACTGCGCTCATAGCTGATGTGTGTATCGACCCATCAGCTGTTGGCAGCGCTGCCATGTTGTTTTCTCAAGATTCTCGCCGTTCCTCTGGTTTATAGCTACAGTGTTTGATGCTGCAGTCAGCTGTCTTTAATTAAAAATCTCTCTCTGTTTCAGGCAGCAGTAGCACTGCAGCAGGTGGGATGGCAGGAAGTGTATCCTATGGACTTCTATTCCAATCAGAGCCTAGGGGCTTGGACTCCTAATCACCCAGACAACCAACCAAAAAGACCTTCACGCAAACCCACCCAGGTGTGTGTGTGGTGCACTCACGGAAAAACATATTCTCCATTAATTTTAACCAATAAAAAATAAGGATTGCCATTTTTTTTTCTTATTTTTGTAGTTTATTTGAGGCCGTTTCTAAGGTGTAATTTTAATGACAAATCTTTTATAAATTTTTGTAACTCGAGAGCACATCCATTTAAGAGCACGATATGTAAGCTTTTTGGGTTAAAATATCCAAAAACCACTAGAATAATGTTTATATATATGTGTGTGTGTGTGTGTGTGTGTGTGTGTGTGTGTGTGTGTGTGTGTGTGTGTGTGTGTGTGTGTGTGTGTGTGTGTGTGTACTTAAATAGTTAAATGTTAAATATTAAATGTTTCCAAGAATGTTTAAATAATAACTCCAGAGAAATAAACAATTTTAACCAGGACACGGACTATGTTGCCTATAAGTGACATCATACCCATGTTACCCTCGATTTCTGGTTTTATTTGTAGAAAACATGGAAACACCAAAGACGATTTAATATATTATGTGTTTTATTAGACAGGTGAGCAACTGATGGATGGATGCATTCATCAACAGAAAACAAATCATTGTTATATAGCGCAACACAGTCTTTGTTTAAATCTCGTTTTCTTTTCTTGCCTAATATCGATCTAGCTCACTGCAGTGTGCAACAAGTGTCTCATAGTAGCCACCAAGTGAACACACAAAGTAGCATTATAACATAACTTTCAACACATTAAAATGTATCTGCGTTACCCCACATAAGCATGACCGGAAGAAGCGGAAATGGTTGTCTGCGGCATGATAATAGCTCCACTGCTCTCGAGCCATGTGTCTTGAGTCCCGTTGGATTCTTTTCCACCAGCTGTAGAGGTGAAGACAACAACTCCCATGATTCCGCAAAATCAAGGCGTCATCAAGCTACGCCTTTGTTTTGAATAAGCAACCTCTAGCGGTGAAAATTACATATTGCACCTTTAACGGATCTCTCCGCTCGCAGGCAGATTTCTTTCACTCTAGTCTAGCATTAGATTGGGTAAACCCAGCCTGATCTGCCCACGATTTGATTTCATTTTGCAACTCAGTCTGGAAACCTGTACATTCATTTCTACTGCTTCTGTTATACTTTTGCGGGAACCAATCACAGACTGGCTTATCTATCTGGCGCGCTATTGGCGGGTTTAACATGATGACGGCTAGAGAAGCGATGGGTCGTTGCCCGTTGATCACACCTCTTGTGGGCTGATTGGTTGAAGGACTATCCAATTGCATACAAAGTCATTTGAATTATGCTCGTTTATCACGCCTCTTGTGGTATGATTGGTTGAAGGACTATCCAATTGCGTACTGAATCATTTGAATTATGCTCATTTATCACGCCTCTTGTGCAGTCGAAAATACATAGCAGACTCCCCAGACCAATGTTCAATCTTAAATTGAGCTTGGTCTGGTGATAGCCAGACAATTCTAGCATGTAACTGGATGCATTCTGTCAAATATACAGTGGTCTCATGGCTCTGCTCTCACTCAGATTTTATGTGTGCGCACTCAAACTTTGTCCTGTGCACTCGTGGTCCTCATGCTCCTTCTCTAGAATTGTCTTCTCTCCTGGATATAATGTTGCCAGCAGCAACCACCAGACTTTCACGATTGACTGATTAAAATAACACAGTGTTCCTTTAAATTGGAAAGAAATTACATATTCTTTGTTTCATGTGATAGCATATTCAAGCTGATTTTAGTCAGCAAGGTGTCTAGTTATTTTATTATTTAATAGTTATTTTTGAGTTGAGTGCTTATCAGCGAGAGCGTGACTCGTGACAACACTCATGGATCAAATGTGCTTTTGTTTGGTTGGTAATGTATTAGCAGTCCGTGCGTTTCTCTTCGCGAGACACAAATAACTTTTGTGTAATTCATTCACAACGACAGTAGCCTGCTCTTGAAAAACTAACAGTGGGCTATAATTAATACTGAGTAATGAGAATGTTAAAATGTTTATGGGGCATTGCCTATGTGTATAATTAGCTCAGATATCATTTGCTCATGAAAACACAGGTGAAAAAAAAAGTTTTTATATTTGGTTGGTAATGTAATTGCGTGGGGCGCATAATTTAGCACCTATGTTGTGGTGAACGTGATTTCACCAAGTGCAACATCTTCCTGGATCAACATCTTTGTTGATCCTGGAACATTACAATCAACCAATCAGATTTGAGGGACAAGTTTACAGTTTATGTTAGGGCTGAACTATTTTGGAAAATAATCTAATTGCAAATATTTTTCTTTTATTTATTTTTTAACCAATGTTTCTGGGGTTTTTTTAAGCTCTTTGTCTTCTGTATTATTCAACAAAGATGAGCAATAAATCATTGTATAGTAATGGTGGAATCTTTACGCTCCTCACGATCCGATTCAAAACAATTCTTGATTTTTTTTTTATTAATTAATCTTATTAATAAAATGTAAAAAAATAGTTTAATTATAAGTACTTTTAAAATAATTACACAAATTTTATTAAAACAATTGCATGTTAAGAATTTTAAATATATAAACTAATATAGCTTCAAAACATAAAAGCTAGTAAATAACAAAGAGGAACAAAAACATATTACAAGCAATGAACAAAGAGTGCTTTCAGTATATAAGAGTATCTGAATGTTTTCCATTGAAGAGCTGTGAGTGATTTTCTTTGATCTTTACTGTTTGATTATTAATGATGACATCATACTCAACGGGAGATCTGCACTCACACTAATGCACAGATCTCTTTTGAAATAAAAGATGTGGTTTGTCCTGTCTGTTTAATCCCTTAAGGTATTACTGACTGTGTTTACATTAATTTTGCGTCATAAAAGCACACATTTATAAAGAGCGGAGCGAGCATTTTAACTGAAAGCCTTCTGTCAATGAGTTTCCTATTTTTAATATATAAGCACACTGCATTCCAAACGACATAAATGAAGACTTCGTAGAGCATTTGTAAGGAAGATACCGGCGGGTGAGAACACACTGTAAGCGCAACATCAAGCAAAGTTTCTCACAGCGCATATATCCTGTGTCATTGTGATTCGCTTCAACCTTTCCGAACGTTATGAAATAATGAGCGAGTCAGTGAGCGAGTCAGTGAGCGAGTCAGTGAGCGAGTCAGTGAGCGAGTCAGTGAGCGAGTCAGTGAGCGAGTCAGTGAGCGAGTCAGTGAGCGAGTCAGTGAGCGAGTCAGTGAGCGAGTCAGTGAGCGAGTCAGTGAGCGAGTCAGTGAGCGAGTCAGTGAGCGAGCGAGCGAGCGAGTGAGTGAGCGAGCCACCTTCAGTCTGGCAAAATAAGGGACACCTTATTATAAGGGACACACCCCCCGACCCCCACCAGTAATCACTTTTTTGACAATTCTGAAATAATATTAATATCTTAATTTACTTAAATTATGACTATATTATTATGTAATTATTTGTCCCATTTTTATCTTTTTAAAAAAAAAAATTGTCAAACTTTATATGACAGGGTTATTTATTATGTATGATTAATATAGCCTAACTAAATGATACATTAATAATAACATAATAATAACAGTTTACAGTGCATGTTCTCTAGACTCCGTCGCTATGGCAGCAAAGCCACTAAAATGCAATCACGCGCAAATGAGCTTCTGTATTACTTATTGTGAAATTGATTTCTTTATGTTTACTATTAGTATTCTCCACACTGCAAAATCCTTATGTGTTTATTGAACTATGTGTGCACCTATGTAAAATGCGGGACAAATACGGGACGCGTCATTTTGCTTATAAATACGGGACGATTCCATATTTCACGGGACGGATGGAAGCAAGCAGGATACGGGTGTTTCTAAAACACACGCAGCGCTATTGCGCACCTGCAGTTAAAATCTAAGCTCAGAATTGATCCAGAATCATTGGCGAGAGGATCTCCCACCCCTATTGTATAGTATGACCAACACAATATTAGTTTGATTAAACGCAAACGGTTCCATAACGTTCCAAGTTGATGTTACTTCTGCAGACAGCTTTACTCTCGCGTGTCACGTGACCAGACTGTAATCGCAGCCTTTGCGGTTACAAAATCATGTTTTATCATATCGCGATATTATCGCAAATGCAATTAATCGATCAGCCCTAGTTTGTCAAGTTTAGGCTTACAACCAGGGTTAGGTACTTCTATTCAGTGTCATTTACCTCTGATTTTAGGGATAAGGGATGGGTAAGGATTGGGTTAGGATAAAAGTTGTTGCAGGATCGACAAAATATGTTGAACCGGTTTGATTTGCTTTTATATATGTCAGAGGTAATATATGCAGTTTCAATATAAATTGAAATTCGCTTTCAGAAATCTCAAAGTAATGTAGTCTTAGGTGCACAAAGTTAACTAAAGTAGTATTAGAAATAAAAGATTGAAAAAGATGGATAAATATTCTCTTTATTTTTAGAGTTGCATCGGTTTATTTTTATAATTTTTTTATATTTGAATATAAAATAATAAATGATTTAATGAAATTCAATATTGTTGAAGTTGTATTTAAAATGATAAAAGATGTTGTTAATAATAAATATAAACAGAGGAAGTTGCATTTGTTCATTTGAGGAAATTCCTTGCTTAATGACATTTAACTATTATTATAATATATTTCCATTTTATTATTAATTTGTTATTTTTAGGTACACTGTGTAACTTTTTGTGTAACAACATTTAAATGAGTTAATACATCATCAATCCTTCTTTCCAAACATGTTTTTATCTTACCCTGTTTCACTACGGTAGGCCTATTATACGTGTTTATATTTTAGACATGGTTTTCATGGGAAAATGTCTACTTGCATCAGTCGCCCCTGTGTGTCTCTTCATATCCATGAATACAGAAAAGTTGCTCCAGCTACTTTGACGCATGTATGGTGTGGGAGTGACATGGGTTAGTTGTCAAAATGAGTGAGAAAGATTGACGTAGCACACTAAATCTCAAAACTTAGGGGAATCGCGCTTTTAAAAAAAAACCGCCGAACAGAGGAGAGTCTGCTAGCAAAGAGAGCATCAACATTGGCTTGGCTTTTCGGGGGTGGCGAGAACCGAGGGATTTGAAATGTTGTAAAAGTGACACAATGGTGGCATTTTTATTACTCAACAGGCAAAGTATTTTATTGAACAGATAAAGCTCTCTAACAGAGTTCATTGTAAAGCATTATTGTGAAGTGTCATATTCATCTGCACTAGCCTGACAAGCCAGATCCACTTCAAGATGTTGGGTCTGGGAACTCACCATTGGCAGGGCTCAGTCCGAGGGGCGGGATAAACGGTTGTCTTTCAAATTCCCTCTGCACGCAATAGGATAGCGCTACAACCAACCAGAACGCTATCAGTGGTGAGACAATGTGCCATGTGTTTTCCCACCAGCGGAGCTAGTTGATAGATATCCGGTCGGCAAAACTCCGAACAATCTTCCTTTTTTCAGTTCTGTTCTTTTTTCTTTTCTCAAAGAAAAGCTTAACTCCAAGTTAGCTATCTTCTTTGTTTTCAAGTAGCAGGGAATTCACGCAGAACCTTCGCAACTCTGCCGTCATTATGTTAAGCCCGCCCACCGACTCTATACACGATGTGATTGGCCTGACTAGAGTTTGGTTTTTCAAGCTCGCAAGCCAACGGAGAGTTGCTAGATGACCCTGACTTCAAATTACATTTTCTGCCACTAGGGTGCATCTATATTTCTAAGCTACATTCGCACAGTCATGCAGAGACAGAGCACAACCAAAATGCAGTTTTGTTTTTTAACTGCTAGAGGGCCAAAAGTTACATAGTGTAGTTGCGTTATATATTATATTGAAGTTACATGGTCCTTTAATATGATATATTTACAAAATGCAATATGATTAAAATATATATATAGTTAGAAGTATTAAAATTTAGTTAAATAAATATAAATATAAAGACTTTTGGTCTCTACATAATTATTTTACTTCAGTTTGTATTATTTACTAGTTGGATGGCTTTAATTATTATACTAAAATATTAATAATAAAGAGTTTCTTCTGACTGGTATAGTCACAGCTCAGGACACGATGGTCAGAGTTTAATCTACATATGTAAGAAACTCAATCTGAGAACCACAGTCCCTGACATTCATGTATGCTATAATGAACATTATATCACAGTGCCACCTAGTGATGAAGCACTAACAGAGTATCTGTGCATCTGTTCCTGCACTAAAACACCATCAGCAGAATCTTACAGGAGTGATGTTCTGTGTTATGTTTATCAAGCTTTGTATGGCTCATTGTTGAAAAGCAGCGTGTTAAAAAATATTCCTGTCTATTCCTGTCAGTGTTAATAGGACAATTTAGCGTTCTGCTGGTTTGTTAATATGCTTCATGTCAGAAAAGCTGATATGTCAGTGTTATTATTTTCTTTGTCAGACAGTCTGAAACAGTCTTTAAGCCAAGCGCACAAGCTCAGTTTCATTTTGTTATATTTGATGTTTCAAATTTCTCTTGCCTCACATAACTATTAACAGTGATCATTTCCACTGAAATATCATACTTAAGATAATGTTTATATTTAAATATGTAAATAAAATTAAGGATCTATAAAGGGGCTAATAAATACTAATGGAACAAATTATATGATTTTTTTACTTATTTTAGAGTACTGTAAGTTTTGTTTTAAAGGTGCACTATGTAACTTTTCCGTCCGCTAAGGTCGCCTATTCAAAACAAAGGCATATTTTGATGCCAAGTTTGAGCGCAGAATCTTGGGACATGTGGTCTTCACCTCACAGCTGGTGGAAAAGAATCAGGATAGGACTCGGGCAGAAATCAAGTTCATGGATGCGATTATTAACGTTACTGTAGTATGAAGCAGAGCAGGACCGAGTGTTGTGGGAGCTGAGCGGTTGTTAACAAGATGAAGGCAACACACACCTCACGAGCAGCGGGACTTTTATTATGCCACAGTCGCCGGCACCATTTCCACTTTTCCGGTCATGAATGAGGTAACGCAGCTGTTTATCATTAGATACATTTGAGTGTGTTGAAAATTATGACGTTACTCTGTGCGTTCACTCGGCGGCTGCTATGACACTTGTTGTACACTGCAGTAAGAGTAAAGCGTTTCTGCAAATTAAAACCGGAAACTGAGGGGAACGCAGATATGACGCAATTGACAGGCGACTCCCTCACATGGACCGGTTCATTGGTTAAAGTAGCAATTTTCTCACGATTTACAAATAGTTGGAAACATTTGGGATATTGTAAGTACTCAATTGAGCAAAATATATAACAGTGGACTAGTGGTTTTGGATATTTTACTAAAAATTTTTACATAGTGCACCTTTAATGTTTTGAAGAAGTCTCTTATGCTCAGTAAGGCTGCATTTATTTGATCAAAAATACGGTAAAAAATAATATTGTGAAAATATCATTAATTTAAAATAAATAGTTTTATTATAGCTTAAAATGTAATTTATTCCTGTGATTCAAAGCTGAATTTGCAGCTTCATTACTCCAGTCTTCAGTGTCACATGATCCTTCAGAAAACATACTAATATGATGATTTGCTGCTCAAG